>VZRP01020355.1:616193-676240 GCA_013397995.1 Malurus elegans | reverse complement strand
TTTTTTGGTTTTTGTTTTTGTTTTTTTTTATTTGTTTCTGCAGGTTCTCTATGGATAAATAAAGGCATGTTTGTCAGCAAAAAGTAATCTCAAATATTTTTAAGCTAAGAAAAACAAGGTGACTTTAAAGACAAATATCTCCTGATTAAATATAATAACTCACACTTACAAGATTTTCTTCTTCCCACATGCAAATTGAGCATGGATATAACATATTTTGCTTTATTCTTAATATGACATTTCAATTGTCCTTCAGGTCTGGCAGAAAAGAAAAGAGAGAGAGACAAAAGTGCTCCCAATTATATAAATTCACAATGTTGAGGAAATAAAATGAAGGTTGACTGAAATGCTTTCATTATCTCATAATTAATTTTCATCTGAATCCTCAGCCCTCTCCCCCACAAAAAATAAAAACAAAAAATGGCCTATATAACATTTTCTACTATTTAATTTAATGAAAACCAAATAATTAAAGAAAATAATTTTGTAGGATATAATCCCATAAAGAGATCAACCCAATTCTACCAGGAATAAGAACATGTCTAGGCATAGCAAGCTACATTAGTACTGCTAAAATATTATCACAGAGGGAGATAGAAATTCCTGTTCTCATTCCTCAGCTGACAGCTGTATCTGCCTGAGGGAGACAGCTGTGATCACATTGCATAGCTTGTGGTCTGGACTTACATGTGGTGCTCTTGCTTCAGTGAGAGATGTTTCAGGGTTTTTTGGGGGGCTTTTTTTGTTTTGTTTTTTTTTTTTTTTTTTTAGTTTTTTTTTTTTTTTTTTTTTATTTTGTTTTTTTTTTTTTTTTTTTAGTTTTTTTTTTTTTTTTTTTTGTTTGTTTTTTTTTTTTTTTGATTGGTTGGTTTTGGTTTGGTTTTTTTTTGTTTTTTTTTGTTTTTGGTTTTTTGAATTTGGTTTTGTTTTTGTTTTTTTTGTCCAGTTCATAATGTCGGTAACAGTGCATGGCCCTATCTAGGATAACATTTTAAACCCTCGAAGCTTAGGAGTTTTATATATCTTTTCCTGACCTAAGGTGCGAAGGTGCATGGCATGAAAGATATAACATATACTAAAATTCTGGAGGATGGATGACTTCATATGTAGACTGCCATAAATCGTAGGATCATGTTCAAAAGATCTGTTGGGATTTCTCCATTAACAGAACTCTTCCCAGACCTACTCCCACATAAAATGGAACTCCCAAAAAAAAAAGTCTATGCATAGACTCAACCAACTGAGGGCTGTCAACCTGGAAATTAAATTGGAAGTCAATTTATTTTTTTAATTTTAGAAGTATGCATGGACAAGTAACTCAGCTACTACAGCTTTATAAGAGTTAATATGATTCTAGTATTCAGCAGTTCCTCAAGGTCTAGAGCCTGCTGAAACTATTCTGAAACAGATTAAGATGGAAGGTTCTCTAGTTTCCCAACAGCTAATTTGTTGTTTCTTACTAAAACCAGAGATGACTAAAACAAGGCATATTGAATAAATGTGTATTTCCTACAAAGATATTTTAAGAAAAGGTTTAAATGGAAAGGTAAGAAAAAAAATTTAACTAGTAAATTATTCTTTCACTTCTAATTAGTGTGATCATTATTCTATACTGGGTAGGAGAAGAAGAACTTTAAAGGAAAGTTCTACAGATAGATAAGAAAACGCAATGGAAATTAGATTAAAATATTAACACCTTCTAAAGTTGAAAAGAAACTTAGGCATCGCTCTGTGCGAAGATAAAAGAACTCAGACCTCAAAGAACATAAACTGGGACTGAAGGTCCCGTTTCTTTTGACTCCAGATTTTCATTATTTTAATCCTTGTTTAACACCCTCCTAACTCTGATTCTTATGGAAAACAAAGTTTATATTTTTGCATGAAGAGTCCTGAAGCAACAAAAATCCTGAACATTTAGAACTGTCTCATTTTTGAAAGTGATGAGTAACTCAATATCTAATCCCATACCTGCTTCCATGATCTAGACATTTTGCCTTATATATTGCTTGGTCTCTTATATGCACACAGAAGACAGAGACAATATGTTTTCACAATTTAACACATTTGTTATTTTAAAGGACTTTGAGAAATTTGCAGATGTGTGGAAAATTTCAAGCATTTCAAAAAAGAACCATTCAAGTTTGTTTTAGATTTCTAAACCATGAAATCAGCATTGTCCCAGTAACAATCAGTATGTCCAGATGCCAGCATTGGAGAAACAGTGGACAATGCAACTTCTAATTCAAAACTACAATAAAAAAGAGAAAAAAAAAAAAAAAAAAAAAGTGGAAGGAAAGAAGAGAAAATTGCACAGATGTTTGGTGTTAGTTTTTACACAAGATTCATGGTCGCTTTCCATAGGTCAGCACAGTAAGATTGCGATAATGGCACTTGAGTTGCTCCTGTTAAGCATTTTTAATGAGTATTTATCAACTTGCAGTCAAGTTGATAGATTGAAATCACTTTCTGTAACTACTCAGCAGGGATTTGGGCAGGACATCCTGGCTTGAATGGCAATAGCCACCCTCTTGGGCTTGATATGGGGCCTTTAAAGTAAGTGTTTTCCTGATGTAGTGCTCTCATATTTCAGGATAAGAAAGCATTTCCCTGGCCAGATGTCACATTGGACTCTCAGCAATTTAAAGTTCAGGGCTCTGCTTTTTTTCTAGATGTGGAAGAAATGCTCCTACTGATCCCTTCCCGTAACTGGAATAGGATGAAGCCATGACCTAGTTTGCTGATAAGGAAGAAACATCCATGTAATGTGCATTTCCCTTCAATACACAAATTCATGTATTTAGTGTGTGTATTCATGTGAGAGCTACTGAAAAACCCTCAGTCAGTTTCTACATATCCATTGCCTATCATGAAAAGCCTGGAAGCTTCCACTCAAATTGTGGGCAGGAGCACAGCTATGGGTGGCGAGTTGGAATTGAAAGATAAAGAAGGAGCTTTGTTTTATTGCAGTGATACTGGGCATTGGAAGGAGATGGAAAATCAAGAGCAGCTGGTGCAAGATTCTGGTTCCTATCTCTAAAAAAGTGTGAAATATTTGTATCTGAGAATCCTCACTGTTAACAGTCATAAGAGCAGGAAGTAAAACAGGTTTCTCTATTCAAGTGTAAATTTCTCAACTACTAAATTAGGTATTCTTTTACCTCTTCTTTCTTAAGATTGCCCCATGAGCCTTGAACAGAAAGGTTTGAGAGTCCCCATTCTTTGCTGGTTAGATACTCTCCCTAAAGATCTGTATCGTTTAGACAAAGGAAAGAACCCCAGTCAGTGTTTACAACATTCTGAATGAGTGCTTTTATCCTCTAAAAAGAGACCTCTTGCCATGATATTTTGAAAGAAAGCTGGGCTCTCCATCTCTTTCTAAAGGAAGTCAAGATTCCACAACCCAAATGAGGTTTTCTAAATCCTCAGTGACACATCACATCCTCAAACACATCACAAAGTGAGGCACTTCTATCATCAAGAAAAGAAAGAATTCATTGAAGCCAAATCCTTCTCCACAGAGGTTGTGCACAGCAAGCTATGTGTTATGATGTATTTTAATATCTGCAATTGTTTCCAAGGCAGGTACAACTATCACAGGTTGTAATGGGAATATTAATTAAGAAATAATTACAAACAAGCAAGCAAACAAAAGCAAACCTGCAACAACATCAACAACAAAACTCTTTGACAGAGATTGCAGAGGAGTCAGGTGTCTGCTTTGGGAATATGGGTCTCATAACTGCAGCCAGTTAGAATTGTCAGTATTTTGCTTGTTAAGGCGAATTAAACCTACTTTATAGACTAAACCATAAGTTTCATATAGATTTTGCTTTTGTGTACTTACTATGTTTTCAATGGCTTAATGGGTATTTGAGTTACTTAGACCTTACAATATGTTGGTAAGTTCTTTCAGAAATTTTGGATCCCAGTTTCTAGAAAGCATTTGGAAACGTTCAGCAAATGGGGTAAATAAAGGAAACCAGGAAGCTTTAATGTGTACCCAAAATTAAGATGCTAAATCTGTAATATGGTGCTCTGTACTAGGACAGTTAAACAGCTTGATTTTTAAAGTGCTGGAATCTCAGAATTCTTTTGGTTATCTGCAGAATGATCATGTGTTTTCTTCTGGGCAAAAGTAAAGTTCTGCGAATAATTGCACCATGTCTTTGCTGTAAACAGTACCATACTGCCTGTTGAGAAGCATATGTTCAGCACAGCACTGGGTTCTATTAATGCACAACGAATGTCAAAGATTTGGCTGCTTCCCAGAATTAACCGACAGCATTGTCTGGGCTCTGTGCATTTCATACAGACTCCACACTGTAAAGAATTTGGGATTTGAAGTGATCTGAGAGAAGGAGCTACTACAAATCTCAACATCCATCCTCCCAACAATAAGGAGGAAACAAGTGATTGCACACATCTGGTAAAATACCTTTTTTAAAAAAAATTATTTTAATGAAGAGGCACAGAAATATATGAAATGTTGACATTTAAGTTAAATTGCAAGTTCAGATTTTTTGGCATCAGTCACTGTCAGCTGAAATGATTTCTACTGCTGTAGCTGTCTGCAGCTAGGTATATCTTCCCCTTTTGCAGCTACTATCTATTCTATTTATTTAGTTTAATTGTATTTTGCAGGACAAGGCAGACACAGTTTTTCCTACTATAAATATTTTTGGAAAATGCATAAACATTAGCTAAACATATAGGAGGCAGGTTTTATTTTTCTAGATGTTTTTCATATTTTTTTCTTCTTATACACTACAGTTTCAGAGTCAGAGCTCTTCTTCCCCAGACAAGCAGATGATGTCTTTCATAAAGGAAAGCTACATGTCTTCAGCTTTCTAATGAGGGACTTGGGCTTGTATCATGGCTTAGAAATATCCATGATAGTAAACTGTTGGGTAAAGGATAGTGTAAACTTTTGCATTGCCTTGCTGTTGATCATTTGGAACTGTTATATTGTAAGACTTTTAATCTTTTATTTACTCTGATGTATTAAAAAAACTATCATAAATGGGATCTAATGGTATTTTTTAATGCCAGTTTTTCTACCAGGAAACAAATGACTCTTCATTGCAATCCCTGAAGTAATGACCCGGTGAAAACCTCTAAGATGGCAGCTCTTTAAGTGCAAACAGGACATTCTGTTGTGATAGTACTTAGATCTGAAGCTAGAGACAACTCCTTTGGTTAGGAAAAAACCCTTTTTGGCTATAAAAATACTATCTAAAGACGTTGTGTTAGAAATCCAGCATGCCTAATAGATTTTACACAATAAGCAGTTTCCCTATGCCATGGCTTAACCCCAACTGGTGATTAAGCACCATACAAACATGTCCTCATTCACTGGTGAAATGGGGAGGAGAATCTGAGAAACGCAAAACCCAGGGCTTGAGATAAGAGCATTTTAATAATTGAAATAAAGTAAAATATAATATTAACACTACCTCAACTACTAGAAATACCTGTAATTAAAATTCAGATACCATGAAGAGAAAGAAATAAAATTCAAGTTAAAAAAAATGAAACCAAAAACAAGTGAGGCACAATACCATTGCTTACCACCCACTGACTGATGCCCAGCCTGTCTCTGAGCAGCAGCTAGTGGCTCTTGGCCATCTGCCCCATTTTGCACACTGAGTATGACATTCAGTAATGTGAAATACCCCTTTGGCCAACTTGGATCAGCTGTTCTGGCCATGTTCCCTCTTGGTTTCTTGTGCACTTCTTCACTGACAGCATGTGGCACAGAACAATTCTTGTTTTAATGTGAGCACTACTTAGCAACAACCATAACATCAGTGTATTATCAAAAATATTCTCATATTGAATCCAAAACACAGCACCAGTTACTAAGAAGAAAATTAACTCTGTTCCAGCCAAAACCAAATGGGATTTTATTTTTTCACCTAAAGATGTTCTGCTTGGCTTTTTGATGTGATGTGAATGGTTGAAATGTGTTATAGCCTTTCTCTAACCTGCATTTATCCCAAACATTCTGGCTGGTATGAAAGTACTAAAGAAAGGTGCCCACTTTAGACATCACTATATTGCCGACCAATATTGCTGCAGTATCACATCATCCTAGGAAGAGCCAGGAGCTATGGAACAATGCTGTGAAAGAATCAGCTCAATGCCTGTGGCTTAAGCAGAATCCTTTCCTCTTGTGACAATATCTGGATGTCAACCAATGTAGTCAGTCATGTATATTATGTGATAAAAGCCTGTGCTATAAGCCTAAGGCGCTTTCCTTAAAGGATATGATGGAAATTTTTCTGATCACATTTTTCTTTCTTAGAAACTAATAAATTGAACTATATTTATACCAGAGAATATTATGTACATCAGAACTGGCTCCCAGCTTCAGGAACAGCCAGGTGTTTTTTAAGTGCCACAACTCTCTTTGGTTCTGCCTTGCAGGAGGCAGAAGCAGCAGTGGGCATCTCTGAGTGACTCAGAGCGATTTTGTTAGGGCAGAGATTCCTGCACCATTCCTTCCAGTGTGATGGAAGCAGTAGGAACCCCTGTCTCTGGGGAGGTCTATTAGCAGATATAGAACAGGCCATTTGACTCTTTGCACTCTACTTCCTTAACAGAGATTTTTCCTTCCATGGGGAAAAGACAGATGGGCATAATTCCTATGGGTTTAGGTCAGCTCACAATGCAACACTTGTATTGCTCTAACTGATACTGCAAAGGAAGCACTCAAAATTCAGAAATGAACTTTTTATTGACATCATTCTGTAGGATATTTTTTAATTGGAACCCATGAATTACTAGAGTACCTCAGATGGGATGTAAGTATAGACTGAATGGAGATTGCAGAAGCAAACATCAAACTGCATTTCCTGTCTCTGTGTTTAACTACAATTCTAAAGTAACCTTCTTTCAACCTCCTTTTTGTGGGTTTCTGTTTGGTTGGTTGTTTTTGTGTTGTTTTTATTTTTTTAAAATCTAGTGTAGTTGTAAATAGGCCATAACACCTAAGAGACAAAGCAGTGGGATGAAAAATACCAAATTGCATTGGTTTTGATTTCAAAACCATAATTTGAAAAGTTATCAGCACTGACTGTTGTTTCTTTCAATTTTATTTTTATGAAGAACTTTGGGGAATGGATTGAAATGTAACAATACCTGTTAAGTAACAAAGATATTGAACTATATGTGTGCATTAAAATATCATAAGACCCTAAATATAATTCCTTGTAAAATCTGGTTTTAGCATACAACCGGACATCTATAGACACAAGACATAAACTAAACAGAAAGCCCTGAGGAACTGGAAGGAAATGTGTCTGGTCTTCAGCCCAGAAACTAATCATAGTTAAATACACAACTTCTGTAAATATATTCTAAAAACTTGGGCAAGTCTGAGAAAATTAAAACAGTAATATTTGATTTTTAGAAGTTTTATCATCAGGAGGCCCAACATGTAAAATATTCTAACAATAGCAATTTTATGACCAAAACAGTAAATAGATACTTCATTCTCATCTATTATGGGAGAATGGAAATTAAAAAAAAAAAAAAAAAAAAAAAAAAAAAAACAACATACCAGAGAAAACTAGATGAGATTCTGTTTGTGCAGTTCTGCTAGCATGTGTACCGACCCCTGACAGAGGGCAGCAAGGAAATGATAATGATGTTTGTACTGAAGGCTTCCTCTGTTTGGATCTGGATGGCATCAAAGTAAAATATCTGACAGCTCCCCTTAGCTTGTCAGACCATAATAGCAGCTTACAGAAACAAAGCCCTTGCCTCTGAAGAGACTTGGAATCACAGCAGAGAAAGCTTCTGTGTAAAACAGAGATGAAGGAAACCTAGCAAAGGTGTAAGACTCTGCAATATTTTAATGCAGTGTTTGAACGTCAAGCTTCATTACTAGTATCTCTGAAGACAAAATAGTTCAGCCTCTGAGGAGATCTGAGCTCTGACACCTCATTTCTAAAATCTTCCTCTGATTGATATGAAAGAAGCTTATTTCGCATTCATGGAAAGCCTTTTAAGAAACACAAAAGAAAACAAATAAAGAGAATAAGCAATCATTTCAGCATTGTCATAGGCCCTAACACTGACTACAGTCAAGGGACATTGCCCACGTTCCACTGTTGACATATTCTGTTTGCTCAGATCATTGCCTCTGATCAATTATTGAAATATTAATTAATTATTAAACAATAGTTAATCAAATATTAAGTATATGGACATTTTTGAGCCCATTGTTATCAGCTGAATCTACATATAAACCTAAACAGCATCGAATCCTCTTACCTAACAGGAATGGCTACTGACAAGTCTGCATTAGGGAACAGTACCTGGTGCAGAATTCCCAAATCATGACCACCACAGGCTCAGTGAAGACAAACAGCTGAGTTGGGAAAGTTGAAAAAGCCTTGTTTGCATGGTCCAGCGCAGAACCAGACAAATGCTGCCTTACAAATCCCATCATCCTGCCCCTCCTCCGAGTTTCCACTTTTGCAGCTACCACAGAAAAGCTCAGAAACCCCTGCTGTCATGATGCAGACACAGCTGCAAAAACATGCCAGAAGGGGAGAGGGAAGACAGGTCCTGAGCCACATATACCTACAAAGAAAAACAATTGCATAGATTTACCTCCAGAAATTAATGGGAAGTTAGTACAGTCTCTGCCAAGTGAGAACGTAAAGCTCTATGTAATAATCAAGAATTCTGTAAGATTAAAATTAAAGAAAATCATCAAAGCATTATGAAATGGTGCTCCTAAGATGCAATGTCATATGGAGTTTTATAGGTGCAAATGAATTTAGGGTTTGGACTACCATCATGATAAAAAAAACCAAAACATAGTTTTCATTCATCAAGGAAACATCAAATCTCTTGATCCTACCTGCCATCAAGTAGGATCCAAAGACTAAATAATTTCAACAAAAGTTTATAACTACTGAAATTTTGGAAAAAGAATCATGTTATCTTTTTACCTGAGAAAACTGAAATTACAAATAGACAAGATCACTTGGTATGAGGAGCAGTCTCTCTGACAGATGTTTATCAGATTGGTAATTTTGTGATGGTGAATCCCGCTTTGCCTTCCTTTCTACTGGATATGAATTTCTGATAATGGACTTTGTCACCCCAGAGCTCTCAGAAAAGGCTGCAGCTTATATGCATGCATTCAATCAAGGAAACTATAATTGATTTTCATATTACAAGATGTGTTTGCAGGATAGCCAACTGGAAAAAAAAGCAATTTGGAGAGATATGTTGATGGATTTTTGCTTGTTTGTTTTCACAGGTGACTTAATTTTGTTAATCAATTTATGAATTTTAGCTTTTTAAATTATATTTATACATAAGAAAGGACAAGAGGCAAAACATTTAAGAGCATATTTTTACTTTTTTTCCCACTTTTTCTGAGTGAGCAGGAAGAAATAAGTTGTGCAGTCTTCTTCATGTGACAAAAATTAGTTTAAAAATATATCTACGTAATTGCTTTCCTATCATTTTAGATATTCACTGTCAGAAGTAGCATTGATAAAGAGACAGTATATATTTTGCTTTGGATAAATATTCCATAATAAAAAAATAACAAAGTGGGGGCTGTTGTTATTACAATTCATTTTTATACAAGTGACCTATCAGTAATGACCTTGACTCAGGATCATTTATTAGAAAATAAACAAATAGATGAAATAAATGACTTGTGGAAAAGACTTGGGCTATGAACTCTCCCAGATGGTCATTAATCCCCCAGAAATGCTACAGACCCTGATCATTAGGACTTAATTAATGTATTAATATAGCGCCTAAATGCTGAACTGCATTTTCTTTTTGTGTAATTAACCTTTTGGAAATATTTCACTAATGAATAAGGGCAAAATAAGTTTGCCAGGGAGATGCCACATTATTTTTTTTTATTCAGAGCAAACACAAATAAATTATGGAAAGCTCTTCATTTGTTTGTACACTTCACACTTCTGAGAGCTGTTGACTATTGGAAATGAAGGACAAGGGCATGATTAGAAAGACTCATTATGCACTGGTTCAATACTTTGGTGCTATTCTTCATGAATGTGTTTAGCACTCAGAGCAGACTATGAATTCTCAGCAGGGCAGGCAAAATTGAATTTTGCTGTTCTGCCACAGGGAAGCTAAAGGGCAGAGGAAAAGGGCAAAGCTGTGATGATTGATCTGGGAAAATATCCTTGGACACCCAGGCTTCTTTTCCCTGCAGCTACCTGGGAATGGATTTCTAGGGCTGCTGTCATGGATATTGCCAATGATTGTCATACTTACGACTGGGGAATACTCCTACTGTTTTGGTTGCCTGATTACGTACAGTGGGTGCTCCTGGCATGCCAGGACACTTGTTCCCTCAATGGCAAGAGCAGGAGCAAGGCTGGATTTCCAGAGTTCTTAAGGAAAAGGAGATTTACAGTCAACAAGAAGTATCATAAACATTAATTTCCTATCGGCATTGCCAACATGATATAGTGCTAGTGGTCACAGTTTAAATTTATTTGGAACATAAACCTGATCTTGCAATTTCTAAATCTGATTAAGGGTTTTAGACATTCATCTTCAATTAGGGAGCTTCTGACTCCCCTATTAGCAAGATTTTGAAAATTTTATGTTTACATCTGAATCATAACCAATTAAGTTGTATTACAAAATGGATGGCAAAAGACACTTCATTTCTAGATGCTTACTAAATCAATATTTATTACTCTTAAGGAATGTGGTACAAAATATTACTATTTTAAAAGTGGGGATGTTATTTTCTATTTATGTCTAGGTATTCTCACAGCTTTCAGATGAATAACTAGATCGCATTTTGAGCATCCATCTGCTTTTTGAAGTATAAATATGTGTATTTAAATATGAATATGATGAACTATTTTGACATCGACTATTCCAATTTTGACCACTATTAAGTACTAAGCAAAAGCTTCCCCCTTCTTGTCTAAAAATCAGTTGATCAGCCAATCAATCAACCACAGCTTGAGACATAAATTCTGAGCTATGAATTATTTTTGTCATATCAAGAAATGGTTTGCCAAGTAGTTCCCAAATTATTAGAAGGAAAGTTTTTCAATAAAAACTTTGATAAAGAGTTTAATTTGTGCTTATCATCTTCCTTTAATTTAAGACTATAAATTCAATAAAAAATTCTGAAAATGTTATTTTGTCAGATATATATTTACCTTGGAACAAGGAACAAAATATTCAGCCAGGATAATGGAAGAGAAGGAAAAAAAGATAATTAAATGTTTACTTTTGCCTTTATCTGATTTATCATGCAATTTTCTCCATTTTTATCCCTGTTTACTAAATAATTTATTAATAAATTCCTTTTATTTGTACCTATAGGGGCAAAACTTAGATAGGAACTTGATAATGCATAACAAGTACACTAGAACATATGTTATTGTCACTAAAACACATAACCTTTACAATAACCTGACACAAATTACATATTCTACTACTAGACGTTGTGAGGTAGAAAGCCATCCCCTTTTAGTGGCAAAAGTTAGTCTATAACTGGTTGGGAAAACTTGTTTTCCTTGTTTTTAATTTTTTTTCTTTTCTTCTGAAAGAAAATGAGAATTTCTTGCAATGACTTTTTTGTAAATTTGAATTTTGTCTTTAGGCAGCTGACAAGTTTTTATTGCCTTGCATCCACATTTTTAAAAGCAAAAAAAGCCAAGCAAAAGTCAATCAGGTCCTGGCTTTATCCCTACACCTATTGAAATTGTAGGACCCTAAAGTAATGTGCAATTTAATCTGTGGAAAAAGAATAGTGGAGAAAAGTTCAAATTAATTCATTATACTAAAACAGTTCCTTCTCCATTGTATTTAAATGTTGTGAGGTTACAGTTTCTGTAAAATTCTATCTGCACTTCTTCATATTCACTGAACTTAAATCTCAGCACTGAAAGTGTCTATGGGAGGTCTCTGCCTCAGGCTGAGTATTTTGGGTGAATTTTAAGCTAAAATAATGTATTTTCTTTAAAAAGAAAAGTTTATGCTAAAATAGTCCATTACCAAACTCTAGCATTTCCTTTCTTTTGAGCAAAGAAAAGGAATTCACTAGAGTTGAGACAGTGCTTTCTGTCTAGTATGAAGAGTGTGTCATTTCACATGGGAATTAAAAGGTTGGACCAAGCTTACAGGGGTCAGGGGAAGCACAAGAGCAAAAGAACGACTGTCAAAAAATGGGTTTTTTATATATCAAGTCGAAACTGCAGAGCACTTAGCCTCAGTAGTAGGGGGAGGGAAGGCAGAAGCTTGTCTGGAATGCCAAGCAAAAATCAAGACTACAAACAGGGAGCTTCTGTCTTCTGCTTAACCTGCACTTCCCCCTGCCGATGTCCTGCTGAGGAGGAGGAACTGGAATGGAAATAAGTGAATAGCCTGGAGGGAAAGAGGGAAAGTGGGAGAGTGCAAGGTCAAGAAACAAAAAGCAGATGTTATGATGTTGGAAAATAGGACCCTTGAGAAATAGAAGACAAGAGGAATAGAAGACAAGAGGGTTAGGCAAGAACTATGAAACTGGAAAAAAAAACCCCACTTTATCTCCACACCATGCCACAGCATGTTTTTTCTCTATAGTGCTGGGGGTAGAGGGGGAAGGAAGAACAACCCATTCCATGCAAAAGGAAACCTGAAAATCCATTCATTGTAAAATGGAACATTTTGTCAGCATCCCATACCTTTTTCCTTATGCTTGTTAATGCCATTGTTTTGCTCTGGTGCTTTTTGTTGTCTGAATGCAGATCCTGACCTTTAGACTGACAGCTCTGAGGTGCTCTCTCTAGAGTCCACCATTATGCAAAACATGTCAGACATCTATTACCAAATGTGTAAAGAAGACTGGGAAATTTCCAAGGAAACAATAGAATAATCAGTTTGACAGAGAAACCATATGTCAGGAATGAAGTATAAAAATCTGTGTGTAGTAGTTTATATTTTGGTGAGGTAATTTATATATATACTGACCAGTATTTTATTGTTGATTTTGTTACCTTGAAAATTATTATAGTGTCTTCATCTTGATATATGACCACATCTTATCTGTCATACTTCAAAAGTCATTTTGTAACAGCAGAGTACATTTGGTTCTAAAGTAAAATGTAGGGGAAAAAATGGATATACTTATTTAGACATATCTTTCAAGAAAGAAATTGTGTGCAAAAATTTTTATTAAATTGCTGCAAATTTCTTCAATATCTGCTTGTGGATTTGCTGTGAAGGCTAGACAAAAGCTATCTCTCAACAGAATCAATCTTCAGAATGAAAGGAACTTGGTTTTGTGTCCTTATCTCCACACCATACAAACCCTCTGAAACTCTTTATTTCAATAATAGACTGAATTTGATTAAATTCTGTGTTAAGTCAGAATGCCTCAAAATCCACTATGGAGCTGCAATGTAGTCAATAAACACTTACCAAGACAAAGCTCCAGTGATACCAAGGCCTCCACCTAAGAGGGGATAATGAGCGGAAACAAGCTCCGCTTCAGGAAAGCCATTGCAATTCACTTTTAAAACATCAGAGTAAACTCTCTGTTTCTGAGGAATATGCTACCATATTTTTCTTTCACACAGTGGTACTCATCTTTAAAAGCAGCAAAACATGCCTATGAAGAAGGCTGGGGGTTTGGTTTTTAATTTGGTGGTTTGGGGTTTGGTTTTTTTCACATGTACTGAGTTAATTAGGATTTACCCTTGCTCCTCAATTTGAGTCAAACAAAACTCACAGCTAATGGAGATTTGCCACCTACACTCTTGAGAACAAAGTGTCTTATGTTTAAAGCAATCAAATGATACAATTAACTGCATACAGCTTTATTTGTCTATGTTATAACTGATTTTTACTGTAGTCTCTCCTACAATTCAGCATTTTTATTAAAGAATTCTTTCCAACATTTTTACCTTCTCTTTTTCCTTCCTATTTCTTATATGGCTTTATAGAGACGTCACTGAAGGGTAGTTAGCAAATCTCAGTTCCAAATAAAGTGTGTTTGAAAATAATGATGATGATGGTCATACATTACATCATCACAACTTTACTTTTTCTAACTGCAATCTCATGTTATTGTTAAGATGAAAACAAACTACTTTTACAGCAGGATGATTCTTTTAACAGTCAATGTTTTAAACAAATTTGCTGCAGCATGTCAAGAAAACCTTTAAAATATTGCACACTGTATGACTGATGTACTGCATTATTTCTTCCAATCTCTGATATGACAGAAATCCATCCCGCTGCTGTGGGCTAGCTTGTACCTTTACACACATTTTGTATCTGGTACACGTATTATCTAAAAGGATTATCTACCTCTCAAACCTTAATATTGTAAGATTGAAATAGAGATTGGTTTCCTTCACTGTTAATGACCAAGGGTTAATATAATGTCTGAGAAGTAGACAATAGATCCTTCCCGATTTCAGATAGTGCTGGGCTGGGAACCAGACATTGGATTCATCTCCATCTAAACCCACATATCTAAAACAGTAACCTCTATCTCAACTTGTTACCTGGGCTTCTCCCACAGCTTCAAGAGAAAGAGGTGTTTATTGTACACTCTTTAACATATTCTAAGGTAGATGACTCGGGAGACCTACCTCTCAGCACCCCTTATTTGCTTTTCTTTTTAAGAGCAGGCCTTCAGACACAGAAAGAAATTTTAATACATCAAGGTCTGAGGAAAATTTTCCAGTTTAAAACAAAATCTGCATTTCCTTTGAAATATTAAAATTGTTTAATGTTTGGCATAATTAAAATGTGACTTCAAAAAAATTAATTTTTTTCTGACTTAGTTCTATGCTTTATATTTTGAAGGTAAGTATTTTGATTTTTTTATATTTTTAGTAATATGTGTTCTGATTATGGAAATAATACATATTTTTATTTAATTTGTCCTCTTTGACTTCCCAGGCAACCTAACGTGTTGAAGCCTAAAAAATGGTTTATTCTGTGGCAGAGCAAAGATAGAAAAACTGCTTGAACAGGTTTGTGCTATTTTCTACTATATTCAAAGCACTCATGCTAATTTAGCAGCAGACTGAAAATTCTTATTTTCTTATTCATTAGGTTGCTAAGGAATCAGAGGTTAAGAGAAGGTTGGGCTCCTTACTCCTGACAAGTGAAATGCCAAGAGGATGAGGAATATGAGTGCTAAGATGACAAGAAATTTGCTCCAGCCATTGTCACAGTTTCAAAAGATTTCATGTGTTGCCTCAAATGTTTTGAGCCCACCAATCAGTGATATCAACAAATCATTTAATTCTGCAGAGAAGTGTCAGGAAATTTCTGAACAATTATCAGCAATTTCTTTGCAACTCCAGGCAGCAGCAGTGCATATCTGTCACAAGCCTAACGAGCTCTGGGCTGTAATAGCTGAAACTTGGATAGTTTTCTGGGCATATTGCAAAACCATGTGGATTTGTGAGGCAGAAGGAAGGCTACAGAGCTTATTAGGAATACTTTCCTGCCATCCTGGCTGTCAGAGGTAATCCTGTGTTTGTGGGACAGGCATAGTTCAGTACATGCAACTGAACTCATCTTGGTTTTTGATGGGCTTTGTCTGTGTATTTGTTTGCTTGCTGCTCTTGTAATTGAAAATGTATTACAAATGATCTGAAGATAGATTATTTTGTTCTCTGGAAAAACAAAGTGGAAAAATATTTGAAACTGAAGTCTCCATGTTTGTTGACAATTAGATGGAAAAGAGATCTATCAATTGCCATGCCTTCTGGAAATGGAAAAATGCTAGAAATACACTAACTGCTGAATTGTTCTCAGAAGCACTTGTGATGGCAAGTATCTCATGTTAAATGGATGAATATTTTCTATTCTTACATTTACTGCTTTTCAGTTGTGCTATTTAGAAAGCACTCTTGAGTGCATTTATCTTTCTGTAAATACTTCATTCCTGTGAGTCAAAATAATACCGTTCACATGTGCCAAGGATATCTATTGTATGTATCAGCATATGAAAAAAATTTTGTCTGTTGACATACACCACCTCTGCATAGATGTTTGTAACTTCATGAAGCCCCTTAAACAAAACAAAGTATTTATGTAACAAATGAATTTTTGAAGTTGTACTGCAGATTGTTGTGGATGCCCTTGCAATGGTTACTAAGGTGGGATTTCAAATGATCCCAGCACTACTATTGTCAGAGCCAACTTAGAGCACTGGAAGTAGAGGCAGTTGCCTAAGCAGTAAAATTGGAATGGACAGGAAAATCTTTAATTAATTTCTTCCTGTAGCTATGCCATACATCTGGAAAGACAATTTGGTTGGCTAATACTGCCAGAAAGATCAGGGTGTATGGGCTAGGAGTTACTACTATGCAGAAGCAGGGCAGGGGAAGAGGCAGTGAGAGTGAGACATGAAAATCTGCCATCACATTACAGCCCTACTTCTTGTCCCTATGTCTTCTTTTGCTGCCAGACTTGCCTCCCCACACATAGAAGTGGCAAAATTAATTTCTGTTTTATATTCCTGAGAGGTCTCGAGCTGGTTCCCAAACCAGTAATGTTGGCAGAGCAGAAAGCAATTCAGTTGCCATTATAAGAAACCTATTTATATGACCTTTAGAAATGTCCACTGTATTTTTCCACTTTTCAAGATGAATGAATGTTGTAAAAGAAAGTCTGATGTGATGAAAAATTCATAAAGTTTAAGACCTTTGAATTTCTCCTGATAGTTCTTTTATCATCAAATTTGACAATATCTTTTGAGAGGTACATCTGGTTTTAATTAAAGACTCCAAATTACAGCTAATCCATCATATACTTTGAAAAACTCTTCCAGTCTTAATTACAAACACTGTTAATAATGCACAACTTACATATCATTAAGGTTCAATCTTCAGGTTTCAGCTATTTGATAACTTCATTCCTCCTGCTATTAATATATAAACCCTCCAGAGTGACCTCTCTGTGTAGGGATCTATAGACTGATTAACTTGCATCCTAACTTTATCCTCCAAAATTTAAATAAGAGTCTTCTCTTTAACATGGGTCAGCTAAGAACCATCTACTGCCCTGAAGTAATATTCAGGCTAATTTTTGATGTATCAGCTTAGATCCCAGGAGGAACAGCTTCATTAATAGAGCATGTTATCTATTCCAGTTAGCTAAGCTTGTTACAACTGGCTTGGGTACCTGTGTGCAGAGCTGCAGTGTTATGTAGACGTAATCGGTCTCTCTGGCAACATTTACAAGTTAAAAAAAAAGAAAAGAACAAAGGTACTTAGATAGAAATCATACTTAAAAAAAAAAAAAAAAAAAAAAAAAAAGGTAATAAAAAAAAAAAAAAAAAAAAAAAAAAAAAAAAAAAAAAAAAAACCAAACAAACAAAAAAAAACCCACCAAAAACCTACAGGCCAAAATACATTAACAGGGAAAAGGGCAATAAAACTGGAAACTTTCCAAAATTTAGCATTTGAACGATCTGGGTGAAATCCTAAGGAATTTAATGCAAACCCCGTGTTCTAGGTTGCAGGGGTCACTTTGTTGTCTATAATCCAACCTAAATCACTGGTATATGTACTGGTATATTGTTATGATGTTAATGTTTCTGCACTACTTTCCTTACATGACTCAAAGAAGCCCATTGACAATCTACTTAACATTTAGCAAAGCAAATGTTAAACTTGACTGGTAACTCTAAGAACTTGTGAAGTTTTTCACAATAACACAGAAAAGAATTTGCAACAATGAACTCTTACTTGAAAGGGTTGATAGTCTATATTTTCAACATTTTTGCATGTCTGACACTCAGTTCTTTTGGGTTCCCTTGGATGATCAAAAATAGTTGGCATTCTAGACCCCTCCTCCTACAGAGCAAAACATCAGAATTAAGACTGAAAGGATTCAACTAGCTTTACAAATTTTGTTTGCCTTAAAGTAGTCTCCAAAGTACTCCCTACGTTCAGATATACTATGGCTTATTCCCGGTGAACTAAACTGAGGGAGATTTTCTAGCTGAAAATGAATATTTATACTGTCAGGTAAGATTTTTCCAAAATCAGCCCCCTTACCTGGTTCATCACAGCTATCTAATCCTTAGAAAAGGGGGAGATGGGAATAGTCAACCATATATTACAAGAGTGGCAGATCACCTCATCAATGTTAAAATTCTTGTAGAACTGCACTTTTCCATTAAGTAGTACTTCACAGTCATTTTATTAAATCTAAATCTAACAGGGCTGTGCAAAGTAAGGTATACTGCAGAAGTGGATGAATGTGGCCTTTATTGGCATGAAATCACCTAGGATATTTAGGCAGAATGGGTTAATTATAATTTGAGTTCAGGGTGCTGTGCTGCAAACTGAGATATTCCATTTTAACCTGAGACCTTGCCTGTTTCCCTGTGATAATGATGGAACTAATACATGTTACTCTCTCTGACATTCCTTATAGTGTAGTATGCTTTGTTCAAGTAAATACAGTGTTCAAATCCTTTATGACGTAAATCATCTTAATATCTGTCTTAAATATTGTTTAAGTTATAAAAAGCAAACCCAGGAGATACTATAAATCACTGCTGCCAACCTGAGCATACCCACATGGGTTGTAGCTTTCCTGTTTTCTAATGCTTCTAAAGCTGTTAAATATAAGCCTGTACATTAGTGTAATGAATAGAACTACAAAAAATATGCCTAGTTAAGATTTGTAGTTGTACCTTTTCACTGCAAAGCATAATTTAGTATCTCCTTAATCACACAATTTGGAGACAATGGCGTAAATCATAAGAGTTTTTGTTTTCAGTCTTATGATTTAATTGCTGCCTCTGTAGGTTTTGCTTGTCTAGTAAGAACACTTTTTCATATATGTTCCCCATGGACTGGACAATATATTTAAAAATTCCTTTAGGCTGATTCTAATTTATGGTTGCTAGCAAGTAAGAATACTGTATTAATAACTGGTGAAAGGACCCCAGTTATGGGGTACTGGGATTCAGGGCCAAATACAGAGCTTATGAAGTCAGTAGGAAGGCATGCACATCACTGATGGGGCTTACATTAGGATCACAAAACTACAGCTGAGATATCTCTCCTGAAATGAATAAAAATAAAAGGAATTTGTTACCAATATTTGCTACTTTGATACCAAAATCAATGGATAACTATGCCTCCATGCACTGATTCTTCACATGTGACCTCCACCTGCAGTCCAAGGGTAGAATCCTGTTTACAGCAATATTATATAAAGCTTATCTTCCTCATAAGATGCTGATGTTAAGTTCTTCCCTGGTCCAAATTGTAGCATATATTTGATCATGCATGTGTCTGGTGAATGTATCACATCGTGGTTCAAATCTTATTGCTTGGTAAAATTGGTGTTGAATTTTTATGTTGGTTTGTTTTTCTGTGTTTTCTTTGGGGGTGCAGAGTTAAATGTTGATAATTCCATAGATTATCAAGACACTGGGTCAAGAAAAAGAAGACTCTTTCCTCTTCCACTCTATTAGTTTTATGTTATGATTAATTTACCAGCATACTGTGTTTAATATGTCGACATCTAGCAGATTGAAAAACACAATCAGCAAGTCTTAAATACTTAAATGCTTCCACAAACACAACATTCGTAGCATTAATCTTCTTTATCCGCCTGCTGATGAGTTCTCATAGTTAAAAATGTGCTTCTATGTCGATGTGCACAGATGTTATTCCAATGAATTTGATACCTTAAGAATTTGGCATTGAGATGCTCTGACCAACTGAGAACCTTCCCAAGATCCCACCACCTGTACATAGCGTCATGCCTGATGCTCTCAAACTGCTTCCACTGCAGATTGTTTGATTAAAATGCTAATAAAATACAAATAGCCCCATTTGCTTCATACTCGGCATCTGAAGTACACACAAATGGATTTAAAATTACCCCGGTATGCAGCTGACATTTTTAAGGGGCAGTTTACCGTCTACTTAAGCTGGCTGAAAACCGTGCTGCCCTGTTGAGTGTGCAGTACCCATTGTGCAGCAAAGAGACTCCGACTGCTGGGACACAACGGGGCTGGCAGGAGCACACAGCTGGGACCGAGGAGAGCAGCACCACAGCTTTTGGCAGCTGCTCCATCCCTCTCTCCGCTGACGCCGGGCGCTTTGCAGCCTCTACAGTCATGCAGTGACGGAGCACTGCACTGACACGAGTCTTTGCAACATGGAAAAACATCTCACTGCCTTTTCAACTTTGTGCAATGTGATAAACATGTTAATTTTCAGTTTTAATAAAACCAGGATATTCTTGCCTGCTTTTTTTGTGTCTTGTTGCTGTCGCTTTTAGCCAGTTACCATTCCTAAATTAAAGAAAAAAAATCCTAAAACAAATAAATATATTGCAATTAAATATATCATAAAAGTAAAGTGTATCACAACATGCTCTTTTCTGTGTTCTCTACGATACAGTTCCCCTGAAATCCCTTGATACCCAAACTTTGATATCAATTGTTTATATTCTTTTATCTTTCACCCCCTTTAATCGTCACATGTTCATCAGTAACATCCAATCTCTCCTTCTAAAACTAGTGGACTAGCTAACAATGTGGAGTTTGTGTGTGTTCCTGTTAGGTGGGGTTATACAAAGAGGAAATGGACTTGGATATCACAAAAGCAAGTGTCGTAGTCAAAGCAGGCGACACAATTTGAAGTAATGTTCCTTTCTCTGAGAATGTGGTATATATTTTGTTCCAATACCTGTTTTCTGTACAACGTGTGAGCTATTTTTGGGTAGCAGAGGGCCTGACTCCTTCCCCCTAATACAATTCATTTATGTGTGCAAGTTTCTATGTGATTACATTAATGAAAGGTAACATGGTTTCATAGGATGCCCCTAGTTTGAAACAAAGAGATATTGTTTGCTGAAACAGACAAGAGATTAGGTCTTTGCGAGTTGAGATTGTGGTTAGCATTCTTTAAAAGGGAAAACTCCATTTCACCCATGTTTTCTCTATGAAAGGGGAACTCTTCCGACCACTTTATTGCTTTAAAGTGGACCCTCACCACCATTACTCGATTTTCCAAAGTNTTTTTTTTTTTTTTTCATTTGGCTGTTGTCAAAGAAGGAACAGTGCATGAGGGATGGTTCAAGAATTCACAGTTAATTAGGTCTTCGAGGAGATTTAGATTCAGAAAAGTCTATTTGTCTGCCTATAGTAAGGTCGAGTCATGAAATAAGCACCAAGCTATGCCAATATGGAAAAATTTCTGCGTGGTAAAGAACTCTCACCCAAACTTGTAATGCCTCTCAAACAAAACCTCTACTTTAAACTTAGGAATTTATGGACTTCTGCTTCTTGAAGAGTTAAATAGAAGTTTCAAGAGTTCACCACCACTGGAACCTTAATATTTCAGTCCAGATCCTTCCTAAATACCTGGCTCTTTTTGTGAATATTGATTAATGTCTCATATTTGACAGCAGCACCTCATTCATGTATGGACTTCTGAATTATTATTCTGTTTGACACCGGCAAGTATTTTGTTGCAGTGCAGCTGACTATTCTACTCTTCACTTTCGTCTGTTAGCACTTGGCTTGTACTCAAGGAAAATAACACTACTAGCATTTTCAAGACCATTTAGACGGCTGATGTATCAGTGCAGAATGCTATCCCTGAAGCAGCACACCACAGCATATCACCAACAACGACCCATGATTTCTTACACTAAGAATTTGAGGTGATAGTGAGGTCACTTTCCCATGAGTCAGAACTTATTTCTATTCTACAGTATCTTTTTCTTACTGATAGCCCATAAGCCTCACTTTTCAGCTATTCATAGTTATGAAAAATATTTGAAAATGTAATAATATAATGCAATTTGTTGCCAGATGGTGTTTCTACAAATAACAATGTAAATTACAACTTTTAATTTACGTTCACAATTAACAGTTGTTCTGAAAGTGACCTTGATTTTAGTGATCACTCTTTAAATTGCGTTATGCAATCAGGTAAAGCAGAATGCCAATATAATTCACACTCATTTTATGCAAAAGATTTGGTTACAACACAAAGTCAGTATTTCTAATTACCTTAATCCAGCTCCTTTGAAGTTTGCCTCACTTAATTGTTTGTCCTTGATGCCAGTTGTACCAGTTTTTGGTTTTGGTCTTGAGTTGCAGTACAATAACTAAGTGTCTCTCCTGCCTATTGAAAACTACTAATAGAAAAAATCAATGAACAGTAGTTTTGTTATTGTTTTTTAATTTTGGTCTGTGCTTGGTTTTTGTTGGTTTTCTTGTGGGTTTTCTTGAGGGGTGATATTTGAAACAAAGTAACTTGAAAATGATGGAAACTAAGTAGCCTAAACTGTTTGCAATCATACATGGTTATAGACACTCCTGCTTTGCAATTTGCTTAGCAAAAAAACGAGCCTGAACTATTTTGCCAGTGCAGTTTTGTTAATGTGAAAAAGCTGCCACAGAAAAAGTGAAATGCCTTACAAATGCCTTCACTCCCTTATAAATAAGACTTTCTCAAAATGGTACCATTTGTGAATATATGGGGCCAGTCAGTAATTCATGTTCATGTTTCTCCACAAATATTACATTGCAATTGAACACAGTGTATGTAATGACCTCAGCACAGGTCCCAAAGAGTGAGAAAGGCTCTTGGGAGAGCTTTACTCTTGCTTTTAACCTAGAGTCCTACACATATTTGGCTCATTCTGAATTGCCTGACAATTTATGGGAGAAGTCATTCCCTGAGACTTTAATACATTCCAGAATGGGCCAGCCTTGGGAAAAAATGTAATGGGTACAATGAGAATAGAAGGAAAGACTTGGGAGGTTTTCATTTGTAGTGTATTCCACTCAGTTCTACAGACTTAAAGGGGAATGTGGCCTCTATTGTTGCTTTACATTTCCTTTTGCTCTCTTTCTGGAATAACTTCCCTGGTAGCATGAAAAGGCACAACTGTAAAAGATTCAAGGTCAGGGAATAATGTGCTGATCTTTGTTCATTATGCAAATTTCTTCTGATGGGAAGATATGATCCAGGCAATAATCAGTATTTTTCCCTTTTAAGCCAAGTCTATAGGGCACATCTGAGAGATTAGGATGGTTCCAGGCACAGTTCATCATTGATGTAAATGCACATAATTTAATAATTTAATCCTTCTAAGGTGCTCTCTGTAGCACAAAGAATCAGAATCAGTATCCATAATGTATGGCCTTTATATATTCATATATTCATTTCAAGATAGTTACACATTGAGTAGCTTAAGCAATACTTAAATCTGCAACTGTATTTCCTAGTATGGGGGCAAATAGAAAAATAAGAAGAATATAAGTGGAGCCTGGGAGAAAGTTATACTTATTGAGACAATTAAAACCCACATCCTTTGAAGTACAGATTAAAAACATACTATGTGGAAACACACCCAAAATCTCACACCCTTTCATTTCCTGCACTCAACTGTTGAAGAACCATTTGGTATCACATCCAGTCACAAAATCAGGCTCTGAAAGTCATCACCAGCAACACAAACTGCGATTCAAACCCGAGAACGGTCTTAAACTCTCTTGCATTTTGTGGACGGTCACAGCAGCAGGCGGGCAGGCCAGTATGCTCTGTTGGCCCTTCAGCGCACCACTGACCGTGACCGAGATGAGGGGCAGCGGATTTTACACCTCGTGACAGCTTTGTATTTTACTTCAGAAGCCTTCAGCTAAAGCTGAATGAGAACCATTTTAATGCATCGCATAAAATAAATGTGCCACCGCAAGAACGGGGTTATAAACAAGTGTGACGGCCACAAACAAGCAGATGGTGTGCATCCCCGTGGTTCCGGAGACCGGGACGCTGTTAGATAGTTATTCCGCTCTCACAAAGTTGTCACCCACAGGAGCGGTGGCTCCTGCCACCCTGCCTTGTCCAGCCCATCCCATCCCTGTCCAGCTCGCCCGTCCCCGGGCTGCCCGTCCCTGACACTGCCCCGGCCGTGGGCTACGGGGACCGATCCGCGGTGGGGCGGCGGCTGTCAGCCGGCCACCGGGGTGCCCCACCGCGACAGCCTTCCTTCCACGAGCCGACCCGTACCTCCTCCGCTCCCGCACCGCGACCCGCGGCACCGCTGCACCGGGTCACCGCGATCTCCCGCCTCCCCGNGCCGACCCCCCCGCCGCCTCCCCGCCTCCCTCCCTCCTTCCCTCCCTCCTTCCTTCCCTCCCCGCCCCTCCGGAGCGACATCCCTGCGAGTTTGCCTGGCTGCCCGCGCCCGTCGCCGGGCGCTCGCCGCCGCATCTCGCTCTCCATCAACTCCCGGGAGCCGCCGGCGGAGGGCAGGGACCCGAAGTTGCGGCCAGCCCGGGCGGAAAAGTAGCGGCAGAGCGGAAGGGGCCGGAGCCCAGCGCAGCCCGGCCCGGCCGAGCGGGGTCGGAGCGGCGGCCGCCACCCGCAGCTCCGGCCGGGGCAGAGGACACAGCCCCGCGGGAGCCGCCGCGGTAAGACGGGGCTGGGCTGGGGGAGCGGAGCACCGGGGAGCGGAGGCCCCGCGGTCCTCGCCGAAACTTGTTCAAGTTGTGCGGCCCCGGGCGCGGGAAGGGGCGGCGGCGGGCGCCCTCTGCCGGGTTCGGGCCGGGGCCGGCGGCGGAGCACCCCCGGCCGGGTCGGTCCCGTCTGCCGCCTTTCCTGCTTCCCGCGTCGGTCCGCCGGCAGAGCCGCTCGCGTGGTGTAAATACGCGCGTAATTTCGTGTTAATTCGAGCTGAATTGAATTTCGGTGGCGTGTGTCAGAGTTATTTATATGAGTAGCTGGTAGCGTAACTGGAAAATATTCCCTGAGACCTCCCGTTCACGCTGTAAAAGGGGAAAATAAAGCGAGCATGAGTAGCCAATCTGAAATTCTCTTTTGCGAAGGGTAAATTTTATGGAATTTGGAAAATGTTTCTTTTTTTTTTTTAATTTCTGTAGAAAGGTGAATGAACTCGTCTTTCCTATAAACTTAGCAGCACTTTGTTAGCCTCAGTACTTTAAATATGTTCTGACATCTACACAGCTTCAGAGAACTTTTGTTTCTGTTTCCACAGAAAGAACCAACATGCAGAGGGGAAGGAAACCTGAAACTGCTCTTCCGACAAGAAAGTATTGGCTTTCTGCCTCTTTCACATGTTTTCCGTTTGCATCATTACGGAAGGAACAGGATTTTTTGAATCACTGAAGCCAAATTTGGGCATCACTGGCTGAAGAAAAGATTCAAAAAGACTTGAAAATATGTCAATACTCTATGACTCTTAATTCAGATGCATCTTTCCCAAACAGAGGAACACTGGTTAGAAGCACTGCCGTTTCATCAAAAGGATCTAATGGAAGATCTATGCTGATTTTTTTTTTTACTATTTTCCTTCCTGTCCCTCCATGAATCCCAAAAGAGAAAGATGGAAAGAGTGTGTAAGGAAATCGAGAAAAGGCAAAGACTGAAGACAGTAACTTTTGGAGTCTATTTTCCAAGTATTGTATATTCCCAATTTTATCAACTATAACACATTGTTTTTAATAAATGATATAATTTTGTGATCAGTGGAGTTTTTGTCAGCTCTAAAAGTGGAATTTGGTGTATGACTCCAATTCCTTTTTCAGATCATGCTTTTCAAGTTACCAAGAGGTAGTGTTTCAGTCTGTTACTGTGCATTGTTGACGTGTGCTTTGTATGCATATCTCAGAGATTTTACTTTTTCCCTGATTTAAGTGTTTATGCTTCTAGTGTTGTAATTGAGAAAAGTGTGAACAGAGAGGGCACCTGAGATTTAATTTTTCAAGAGCCTTGTCATTTCAATGTTGTATCTCAGATTACAAATAATCTGAGCCTTTGTTGTAATGCACAGTATACAATTAGTCTTTTCTCCTAAACATATGCCTTAAGATATTATTTTTTACTAACTGGATGAAAGTTTGATATCTGAACACTGTTTTGTGAAGAAATGTATGTCTGGGGAAGAGGAGCTGCCTAATGGATCATGGCTCTGATGTTCACGGGGCATACTTTATTTCTAGCGTTAATGATGTTTGATGTCTTCACTTTTGAAGAATCTGTAAGCAATTACTCTGATTGGGTGACTTTCATAGAAAATGTAGATCAGTATGAAAAACAGCAACTTGAAGGTCTTAGTGCTGAGCAGAAGCTGAAAAGAACAGTTCTCCATCCCAGCTTGTATTTCGATGCCCAGGATGTTCAGGCACTGAGGCAGAAGGCTCGTACAAGCCATTTGCATCTCTTCAGAGCCATCAGAAGTGCAGTGATGGTTATGCTGTCCAACCCTTCGTACTACCTACCTCCACCCAAGCACGTTGATTTTGCAGCCAAGTGGAATGAGATTTATGGTAATAACCTGCCACCTCTAGCGTTTTACTGTTTGCTGTGCCCCGAAGATAAAGCTGCATTTGATTTTGCCCTGGAATATATGGATAGAATGGCTGGCTACAAAAACTGGTTGGTTGAGAATGCACCTGGAGATGAAGTGCCACTCGGTCACTCCCTAACAGGATTTGCCACTGCTTTTGACTTCTTGTATAATTCACTGGAAAATGAGAGAAGGCAAAAATACCTGGAGAAGATATGGTCTGTAAGCGAGGAAATGTATGAGTACTCCAAGGTTCGTTCCTGGGGAAAGCAGCTTCTGCATAACCACCAAGCAACCAATATGCTTGCTCTGCTTATTGGGGCTTTAGTTGCAGGAGTGGATGAAGGATCTCAGGCAAATATTTGGAAACACACTGTTGTTGATGTGATGGAGAAAACGATGTTTCTGCTCAATCATATTGTAGATGGGTCTCTGGATGAGGGAGTCGCTTATGGGAGTTACACGGCCAAGTCAGTAACCCAGTATGTTTTCCTAGCCCAGCGCCATTTCGGGATTAACAGCTTGGAGAACAACTGGCTGAAAATGCACTTTTGGTTTTATTACGCCACCCTGTTGCCAGGCTTTCAGAGGACTGTGGGCGTTGCAGATTCTAATTACAACTGGTTTTATGGTCCTGAGAGCCAACTGGTTTTCTTGGATAAGTTCATCATGAAGAATGGAGCTGGTAACTGGCTGGCACAGCAGATCAGAAAACACAGACCCAAGGATGGGCCAATGGTGCCATCCACTGCACAGAGGTGGAGCACATTACATACTGAATTTATATGGTATGCTGCTGAAATCACTCCTCAGCCACCTCCTGGCTATGGTACTGCTAAAATGCACGTGTTTCCTAACTGGGGAGTTGTTACCTACGGGGCTGGATTGCCAAACAGTCAGACAAACACCTTTGTATCCTTCAAGTCTGGGAAACTTGGTGGACGTGCTGTCTATGATATTGTTCATTTTCAACCCTACAGATGGATTGATGGGTGGAGGAGTTTCAATCCGGGCCATGAACATCCTGATCAGAACTCCTTCACTTTTGCTCCCAATGGACAGGTGTTTGTATCTGAGGCTCTTTATGGACCTAAACTCAGCCACCTGAACAATGTCTTGGTCTTTGCTCCATCTCCTACAAGCCAGTGCAACCAGCCTTGGGAAGGACAGCTTGGTGAGTGTGCCCAGTGGCTGAAGTGGATGGGTGACGAGGTTGGAGACTCAACTGGAGAAATTATAACAGCCTCCCAGGCTGGTGACATGATGTTTGTGAGTGGTGAGGCGGTATCTGCTTACACATCAGCAATGAAACTGAAAAGTGTCTATCGTGTTTTGCTGCTATTAAATTCTCAGACATTGTTAGTAGTTGACCATATCGAGAAGGAGGAAGACTCTCCTGTTAATTCAGTCAGTGCCTTTTTTCATAATCTTGACATTGATTTTAAATACATACCCTATAAGTTTAAGAACAAGTACAATGGAGCTATGATGGATGTGTGGGATGCCCACTACAAGATGTTTTGGTTTGATCATCGTGGGAGTAGTCCTGTTGCTAGGATACAGGAGGCTGAACAAGCTGCTGAATTCAAAAAGCGATGGACTCAGTTTGTAAATGTTACCTTTCCAATGAAAAACACGCTTACAAGGATTGTTTACCTTTTCTATGGCCCGTATGTCAATGTTTCTGACTGTAGACTCATGGATAATGCAAAATCTGGATTTCAAATTTCGCTCAGTGTCAACAACACTGAAAATACCATCTCTGTTGTGACTGAGTATCAGAATTTAAAGGCAAGGTTTGATTACTTGGGATTTGGTGGTTTTGCTAAAGTAGTTCATGAAAATAAAGTGACCAAGTTTGGTCTTGGTACTGAATCTGTGATAAAAGAAGTGAAACATAGTAGGGTAACTTTCCCATTTGGATTCAAAGTGAACATAATTGCAGGGTTAATTTTGGGTGTCAGTTTGGTCATACTGGCTTTTCAGTGGCGATTTTACATATCCTTTGGTAAAATGTTGCGTTGGATCCTGATATTGGTTGTCACGCTGTGGCTCATTGAATTGGTGGATGTGTGGAGCATGTGTACTCAGCCCATCTGTGCTAAGTGGAGCAGTGACATGACAAGGCTAGAACGTGATAAAGGC
Organism: Malurus elegans; assembly: GCA_013397995.1. Lineage (NCBI taxonomy): Eukaryota > Metazoa > Chordata > Aves > Passeriformes > Maluridae > Malurus > Malurus elegans. The sequence continues at coordinate 647,761 of VZRP01020355.1, read as the reverse complement.
AATAAAGCCAAACAACTAGAAGGAAACCCCGTTGTTTTGCCAGATGTTATCATTACTTCACTTCCCACTTCTGGTGCAGAAATTTTAAAACAGCTCTTTTTCAATACCAGTGACTTTTTATACATCAGGATACCTACACCCTATCTTGAAGTTCCTGAGACTGAATTTGAAATTGATTCCTTTGTAGATCCATGTGAATGGAAGGTTTCTGATGTCCAGAATGGTAATTTTCGTCTTATCCGAGGGTGGCTTCAGTCTCTAGTTCGAGACACAAAGCTGCATTTGCAAAACATTCATTTGTATGAAGCTAGCAGAAGTAAGATTGCTCAGCATTCTGCATTAAGCAAAGACAAAAAGAAAAGGTCCAAAAAGAGAGAATCCTTGTCAGAGCAAAGAAGCAGGGCAAGAGGGAGTCAAGAAAAAGATGCTGAATATATTAGGGAGCTGAGAAAACATCTCATCTATTATCCTAATGCACGGCCTGTACTTAGTTTAAGCAGTGGGAGCTGGACATTAAAGCTTCCCTTCTTTCAGGAAATCTTAGGGCCATCAATGAGAGCGTTATTTGTAGTGAGGGACCCACGGGCATGGATCTATTCAATGTTGTACAAAAATAAGCCAAGCCTTTACTCCTTGAAAAATATTCCACAACACTTGGCTGCGATGTTTAAGGGGGAGAATGGTAAAGAAAAATGTAGTTTAAATGAAGGCTATGCCTCTGAGTTTGAATCGCTAAGAAAAGAAATTTCTAATTCTAATTCAAATGCTATTTCTGTGTTGTCTTATTTATGGCTAGCAAACACAGCAGCAGCAATGAGAATAAACAGGGACTTGCTGCCAACAAATTATCAGCTGGTCAAGTTTGAAGATATTGTGAGCTTTCCTCAGAAGACGGCTGAAAGAATTTTTGCCTTTCTTGGTATTCCTCTTCCTCCTGCTAGCTTAAACCAAATATTATTTGCCACCTCCACCAGTCTTTTCTATCTTCCTTATGAAGGGGAAATTTCACCAAGTAGCATTCATGCCTGGAAACAAAACATGCCCCATGAAGAGATTAGACAGATTGAAGATATCTGTTGTTCCCTGATGGACCACTTAGGATACCCAAAGTTTATAGAGTAAATGCTGCTGGTCAGCAGAAATTTGCACTAATGATCTCTGACTCCCAATTTGTGGATAAATATTAGAGAAGTTTGTTTATTCTTGTAAAAATGTGTACAGTCTGCTACTTTCAGAGAGATTATTTTAAGAAAAATGTAACTGTTGTGGCCTTTCAAAAAAAGCTGTGTGAATCTTTGCAGAAGTACCAGCTGGGGCCTCTATAGCTCAGGGGATTAGTAATAGAACAGAGCTTTTCACCTCCAGCTCACCAGTTTGACTCCAGCCCAAATGGTTAGTTCCAGAAAGCATTTACCACCTGATGATTGCATGAGGATTTATATGAAATTACACTTGTCAAACTGGTCCTGTTCCCAATGGTGATTATTGGCTCCCTTGGACAGGTTTTCTGATGCATTCTGTTGATGTCTCACTGGTCACTATAGTGGTGCAAAATAAGCATAAACTGAGATTTAGGGCTGTTCAGCATCCTCTTAGAGGGACGAAACCAAACATTTGAGAAAATCTGGTTTCTTACTTACAGTTTGAACAGACTGGCCCAGGACTGGAATGGACTCAGATATTAAATCTTATTCTAGGATATGGTTCTTTCATGTCATAGGTGGGGTACTTAATTTAGGGTTAAAAGTCTGACAAAAAGAGTCTTAATTGTCCACTTCTGACAATGTGGTATCCATTGTGAACCTGAAGTAAATTATCTGGAGAAAAAGAAATGGGACAAAATCAAAGAAATGAGAACGATCCCTCAAATGAGCAGTTAAAATTGTGTAGTACCTGCCTCAACATAACCTAATTTTGAAGGTTGTTAACATACTGACTTTTTGAACTGTTTTATTCTGTACCTCTTGTCTTAAAGGTTCTGCAAGGATTTTCTCTTTTTGAGTGAGACTCTTCCATCCTTGAGTGAGACTCTTTGTTGTAACACATTTCTCTGCTGATTTTTGTGCATAATTTCCTGGGACCAGTGCAAATATGTGATGCCATTGGCAATGACTTATTGTTGATGTGTGCATAAAATGCAATATGAGATTTAGAAGACCTCAAATAAATCTCTAGCCCTGTGTTGCTGTGGGATGTTTTGCTTGTCTTTATAATGAACTTCTGAAGGACAGCCATTGCTAACCTCAGGTATTCTGTCGGAGAAGGGAGAGATCTGAAAATCACCTGACCCACAACCACCTCACATTTGAGTGGTTTCCCTGCAGCAAACGATTTCCAAAGCTGTCTGATTTTTATCATGATTGGAGTTTCTTTAACATGATGTTGTAATATGGCATTTGTTTGGAGACAACTAGGCCTTGTCGCAGCTTATTTTCTTCTTAAGTCCCTATCTTTGTTTGCGCATGCCCATTAAGAAAAAAAAATTCCCATTTCCCAATTTACCTTGCTCAGCATTTTCTGGAAATGCATGCATATTGTAAATGTCTGCAGATGTGTATATCAGATCACAAAGAGACATCTATTTCCTTTGCCATCTGTTTTTTATTACGAGTGGAATTGTGTTGAAATATGCTTCAGTTGGTTTGTGGGAGCTGGAATCAGAGCTTATTATATTGAAAAATGCGTGTAATTGTTATTTATTTGGGTGGTAAGCGTTGGGCAATGTCAAAAGTACAGTGAGTTTCCTTTTACAGATTACAGATACTCTTGCTGAATTTTAATATAAAGTTCTCTTTTCTTCCAATCTTAACCGTTGTGTCCCTGTCTTACCCAGCTGTTTTGTCCCTCCCATATGTACATTTCACATCCTTGAGATATCTCATTACAAGCTAAATAAAAGTACCTCTTTCTCAGACAGTCATTAGTATGGCAAAACAGGCCCCTACCATAATAAATCTATTGATAATTTGTGGTCTCACTCACAGTAAGTTGCCTGCCATTTACTAGCAGTAGCTGTGTTTTTCCCCTTCAGACCTGTGTTTCACCCTTGTCTAGGTGGAGTGCCATGGTAAAGGAAATATTAAACAATTCTCTCAAACTGACTTTTCTCTGAAGCCATTTTTGATTGTATGATAAAAGGAAGTATTGATGTCTGTACAGTTGCTGCTTGACAGAATAAATTTTAGCATTTACTTTCTATTTCCAGGATTTACCCTCTAGAATCATAACAAACAAGAAGGCTTTTCTCTGTCAGATATTTTAGGGCAGCCAAAGGTAAGATTTTGTGGGTTTACAGAGATATCCTTAAGATTCTCTTCTGTTACTAGAATTTAGAAGAATGGTCGCTACATAGACACAGGCATTAACTTCCCTTTTTTCATGTAGTAATATTTAAGACTGTCAATGAACTTTGAGAACTTTGACTTTTTTGAAAATCATGCCTGCTTAGGTGCATTGTATTTGAAAGTATTCTGACATTTCATTTACACTTTCATAAATATCCTCATGAAAACTAGTTGCAGTACTTTATCTTTTCTTCCTTTTTCTCCCTCTGTTGAATGCTGATAATTATTTGTACTAAATTTGTACTAAATTGTAATTTGGACTGTCCAATTATGACACAGCTAAGATTCGGATGGTTTTTTTTTAAAGGCAAGCTTTACTTAAATCCTTTTCTCTAAATTGTATTTGGAAGCATAAGAAAAATAAACCCAAAGGAAAACATTTCAGTTATTTGTGAGTAAGTGACATTGGCCCTGGGGAGATGCACATAGGTCTTGGCATTCAGAGTTCTATCAAACAGGATAAATCTATATCTCTGAGCACATCTAAATGTCTCTATTGCTCCCAGCATGCTTTTTTCCAAGAGCAAAGTCTGGAGGTGATCCTCAGTATCACAGTCAGATTGGTTCCCTTCACCCTATGTGCACGCAGCTGGAATGCAGCCCTCATCAGATTCATGTTTGAACAGTTAATTTGCCAGATCCAGTTTAATTTCTGTACAAGATCCTCAATTATGTAAAATATATGGCACAACTCATTTGTCAGTGTAATACTATTCTGATAGGCTAGAGTGTAATTCAAACAAAAATTACTTTTCAAATTTTATAAAGTTATTATTAACTCATTTGTAAAGCCTCAGTAATCGATCAGAATTTTTTAAACTGCTGTTGAAACACAGTGATATGACTTCTAGCAAACTCCTGTCCATCCTGCAGTCAATTATTAGTATTAGAGACACTATTTATTTGACGAACATAAACATACATTAACTGGAATATAATACTGCATTTCCTGAAAACATTTGAAGTGCACGGTTTAAGATTAAGGATGAAAGCATGTTATCAATATTTCTGTAAATTGCAAATATTACCCCTTTTGCAAGTGGCCCATATGTTGGGTTCCATATGTTGGAATGTTTTGTAATTAGAAACTCTGATACTCATGTAGGTGACTTAGTAATTTATCAAATTTATTTCTTTTTATTTACATATAAATTTTTTTCAAGAGGGTAAGTACTGGATCTTAACAGTTCTGATTGTTGTAAATTCTGGTCAGGGCAACGTAAGCTTTCATTCCTTCCTTTGTACTCCTTTTTAGATTTGGTTCAGACTAAAACATGATTTACTTAAAGCCCATGATGAATGGGCTGCTTTCCAAGTGAAGAGTCTGTCTGGAGACTTACAGTCTTGAATACCATATTTCAGTGTGGAATATTATGGACTGTGAGTTATAGATAAAATCTGTAAATTGTGAGCTGTTCAGAATTGGACATAAGTGGAATGATGCCTTGGTGACCTCAGTGAATGTTGTGCCAGTGATTCCAACAGGAACAAAATACTGTCTACTATCATAAAACTATTATCAACTAGTTAGCCTGAATATTCCGAAACTGAAGAAATTATAGGCAGTAAGTACCTCAAGTGATCATTAAAGATTACTCTTCTTGCTATTTGTTGACAAAAGGAAATATATTTTAATAACGTGAAAAATATAAATTACTCTGTAACTCAAATCAATACTACCTGTAGGCTGTCTGATAAATTTATAAGCCCATAAAAGTAGGTATAGAAACAAACAGATACTCTAAATAATCTACAAAGAACTATTTTCAAGGCTCAGGACTTTGATTTCCTTTAGTGAGAAGAAATTTGCTGGTATACTTTTCTCATAAAGGATGCGAATGGACAATCTCGTGCTGTCTCAGAAAATACTTAATAATGGGAAAGTTCTATTTCATGTTGCTGAAATGATACAGTTTTAAATTAAACTATATGTCTTTTGAGCAGGCAATGTGCTGAGAGTTATATGTGATGGACGAGAACAAAGACAGTCTGATCTCATTCACACTGAATAATTTCTGAAAGCTTCTTCATTTATGGTGGTATAAATTCAACACTTTGTTTACTGCCTTTACTGAGAAGGCTATTGTGGAGTTTGAAGAACATGACCTGAATGAATCTATGTCACATTAGGCAATTTAACTTTCACACCTAAATAAAGAATCTTGTCACCCTAGAAACAATGGAAAACAAGTGTTGCCCTCAAAGGTAAATCAGACATTGCTGCTATCTTTTTAAATGCTCATCAGCCAGGAGTGGTGACACTCTTAATTTAGACGTCCACTGACAGGCCTCAGATGAAGTAGGATGAATTTGGATTTAAATGTGTATTCCAGTGCATACACTGTCCAAACAAAATTTTCTGAAACATCTTACATAAAATAAAACTATTGTTAGAAAAGCAATATGTGTTATCCTCTTTTTCTTTCCATGTTATTTCACTACTTTGAATATCACAAAACTTTGTGATGCAGTCAAGTATATGTATTTAAAATTTTTAAATCCTGCTATTGTTCGTTTTGAAAATGGAAACCACTGTTATTTTCATAAAGTGTATAGCAAGCCCTGAGTCTGTCTGCCCTCAAATGCACAGTAAGTACATTTGGTGCTAAGTGAAAGACCACAAAATAGCTATATTCTTAGAAAAGGTGATTTTGCACTCAGTTTTTGGGAGCTGGACAGCTGTTGCAATTCATAATTTTGAAATCTCTTAGTGTATAAACACTGTGACCGTTTGCAAATTGTGTATTTAGAATAGTACCTCTTCTAGTTCCTGAGCTATACACAGGAACTTTTTCAGAGGCAGGTATCCACATCTATCAGCTCCAGAGGCACCGGTAGTCCAGCCTTGTTGCTGGAAAGAGGTAACCCACAGGAGGTGCAGCTGAGCTATAACTGGTTTTCTGGAGCTGAGTTTTAACTGGTTTTTGTTAATTTAATTTAGCAGATTATGTTTGGGATATAACGTAAGAATAGGAGCAAGAATAAGACCTGATTCTATCTTTCCTGTGAAATTCGGCAGGTTATAAAGCAAAAATTTGCATATTTTTAAGTATTTTTGACATGATATTTAACTCTGAAGCAGATATAATGTTTTGAGTTTTTTTTTTCTGGAGGGTGTTAGCCCTGTGCCTTCTCTGTTGGTGGCTGCTGAATGATTTTGCAGTTGGTGGGCATGATGTGCTTAATGCTTTGTAATTCATCCTAGCTCATATCACCACTATCACATGTAATTTTTCTTTTTAACCTTCTGAATCTTGAACCCAGCTTTGGCTTCTGAGAAAGTTGCATGGAAAATGCCTGTTATGATAGGAACAGCAACGTGTTTTCTAAAAAAGATCTTGCTGCCTATTGCAAATTCTTTGACAATATTTGTCTCCAGCTATTTTCTGAAAGGTTGTTCAAAGTGGATAAATGCTGTGTACAAAGCTGAGAGAAAACTAATACCAGGAGCATGATAAAAGGCAGGCTTTCAGAGATGATAAATGCATACTTGTATCTGTGAAAGCCATTCATATTTTCACTCTTAATTGATTTTGTAAGAGAGTAGTTGCTTACATTTTGTTTGATTTTTTTTAAAACATTTTTTGTTTGCATCCTCTGGCTTCCCTAGAAATAGACTTTTCTCCTATGTTTTCTGAATCTTAGTTTGAAATGTTAATTCTGTTACATTTCTTGAATATTTGGTTGTGTTTCCAGACCTTCAAGTCTGATCTCTTTATAACAGCTGCCACTTATTCTTGATTTCAGGAAACAATCTCAGAGGTAGGGAGGAATATGATCAGTACACAGAAATGAACTGAGAAAGAGGAGAAACAAAGTGTTATGTTGCTGAAGAAAACAGACTTTAAAATGTGTGTTGGGATATTGAGCTGACAAATCATGCACTATGAATGCCTGAATAATGGACTTTATTATTCACTTTAGCTGATCAGCTGAATATTGTCTGTTTAAAATTACCATATGAGTACTGATGGAAAGTAAAGTTAAAAGGAAGTTTTGTTTGTACATATATATTGATTTTTTTTTTTTTTCTTCAGAACAGTGCTCTTCTTTTGTGTTCCCAAACCATGTTCATTTGCAGCAGAATGGCTATTAACCAGTGTAGCTCTATAGCAAAAATTTTGATACCAAAGGATGCTTTTCAAAGATAGGAGGCAGCTTTACCTGCTGGGTATAGATTCAATATTGATGGGTTCTCAACTGGCAGCATCCCTTGGTGACACATTTGAAGGAAAAGTTTACTTCTGTAAAAAAGAATTATTTCATGTTAAAGAATGGACTGCATTGTTGCTGAGCAAAATAGAGGTGACATGAGAAACTCGGTGTTGCAGACAGAACACTCTCAGTTAGTCATGATTAAACCAGTCACATAATCAGATCCAAAGCATGGATGTAGCTCTCATCTATCCCTCAGCCTAATTACTAACCTTCATGACACCCTATTTGCAGGCCGGGCTAAGATGAATTTCCTTATATTTGCTGAAATAAAAGAGCAAGGCTACATGAAGATGTGTTGGCTTGATATGCTAGGGTTTTTTGGAGTTGCTGTCACTTGAATGTATGTCTGCATCTCTCAATCACTCTAGGGCACATTTGCACATCTTATGTAATGAATAATCGTGTTGATTTCAGCATGTAGGAATTTACCTATTTGTATTCTGTTCTTTTCTGACAATAGACACATTTTAGAACCCTTAACATAAGCATTGAATAGAATGGTTAGTAAAGAGCCAGGCTAGACAATATAAAGATTTCTGGGTTTCCTGGTTCACATCTTGTTGGGTCTGTTTGCCAGCAATCTGCTTCATCTGCATTTAGCTCAGTTTGCTCTGCATAGCAACAGACTCATAGCACCCTTTGAAGAATTTCCCTTGAGAAATTTGTAAGTTAAAGGTGCATCTTTAAACAGCTAAATGTATATATCATTGCTTTAGTGCCTCTTAGGTTAACATAGGTGAAATTTTCATTCTGACTTATAGGTGCAAGGAAAATCAAAGGAAAAACAATGCATTTCCTTGACTGTTAAATAAACATACAATGTTTAAAAAAATGTTCAGGTGCTACTAAAGTTTAGAAAAAAATCTCTAGAGTCAGTTTAGCAAAGCTGCTATTAATTGTGTTGTTAAATTATTCCTCTTTGTTCTCTATAATGTATCCTGCAAAACAGATACATATATGAACAATTTGTTTTGTACATACATGAAAATTTTTTTGCTTTTCTGGAACAGAATCATCTAGATACACAACCAGCTTTTAAGTAAAAGAAGATGTAATAACCTCATGCAAAGGTGGGTTTAAGCCATACTTAGTAACTTTTTTTCATATTTTCAATGGTGACTCAACCAGTTCCCTGGGCAAGCCACTCCAATGCTTAATAATCCCTCCGGTAAAGAAATTTTTCTTCATAATCTCATCTGACACAACTGGAGGCCATTTCTTCTTGTTCTATCACTTGTTATTTGGGAGAAGGGGCTGAACCCCACCTTGTTACCCCACCTCCTTTGAGATAGTTGTAGAGAATGGTAAGGTCCCCCCTCAACCTCTCTTCTCCAAGCTAAAGACCTCCAGCTCCCTCAGCTGCAGCTCATCACACTTCTATTCCAGACTCTTCATCACCTTCATTCCCCTTCTTTGGATGCACTTTCAGCACCTCGATGTCTTTCTTGTAGTGAGGAGCTTCTCAGCCTTTTGTCTATAATCAAGTATTGTCTAGTGTAATATGTATGTCGTGCATGCATATCATCAAGTTCCTAAAACCCTGCTAACTTTGGGAAAGAGTCAAAATGCTGGAAACAAAGCCATGCCTATATGATGTTGAAGTAGGTCTTTACAGAAATGCATGCGGTGAAATACAGAGACATTTGAAGGTGATGAAAGCTCTCAGCAAATACACTGAATTTGTTCTGAATTTAGAACTTAAACCAGGCTCTGACACATGAAGCTTATAGAAAGTGTTTAGGTTGTGTTTCACTTTCCTTGCAAATCAAAGCACTTTTCTCTTGGTGGGGCATTTTAGCTGTAAGTTTTCTGAGACTGACCATCATATGTTTGTCTTTTTTTTTTTCATGCTGTGTAGCTTCTCTATAAGACTTCTATTTATCTGTTTTAGGAAGATATATTTGTTTATCAAGAGTGAATTTGATGAACAGTTTCATTACTTTTTCCCTCTGGTTCTTTGAAAATAGAAATCATACTTTCAGGCATTTTGTGAAGGAATACATCAGAATTTCTGAAAGTCAGAAATTAGAGAAAGCAGTCAGAATATAACTGTGGCTGCAAACTCCACAAACATTTCAAAATGTCATGTTATACCAGCAAAAAGGAGCATAAGAATTTAACTTTATTTTGTCGGCTGAACCTTTATAGATACGATTGTATCATTTATGTTGAAATTATATCCTTTTAAAATGAAAATTAAAAATACTGCCTTCATGAAAATAAATACATGAAGGTCACAGTTTTAATTATTATATTGTGAATACCTTTTAGCTGGAATTCTGTAGTAAACCATATCTTCAATATCTCTTGCACCCTTTGGGAATTCAGCTGCAACAAAAGTTACTTAATAGGTCTCTTGCTCTAAGGCAAAATCTGTTCATAGCACTTAAAACATTGGCAAACAAATCAAGAAAAATTAATTTAACCATATTTTTATCATATTTTAGTCTCGCAGATCTTATTTACAAGTGAAGGTTGAATATTTTGCTTTCATTTTGATATAAAATGTACTCATCGGAGTAAGGTCTCTGGTAAATTTGCATATCTGTAACCCAGAATTTGCAGAGACAGATTTCTAATCTGGCTATTCTTTTCTTCTCTAAGTAAAGTTTAATTTTGATTAATTGGTTATAAAGTGTTGAATTTAAATAAACAAGTGTTGAACTATTGTAAATGTTTTTAGCAAATGGCCTGTACTGGTTGTATCTCTTTTGACTTTGAGTTACAAGTATACCTCTTCAAAAAGGAATTCTCAAAAGCAGCCCCTGAAATCTATCTCATTGACTATTCAATTCTTATTGTAAAATGGTTGTAAAAGTGGCCTCAAGCCTTTACCCAGGAGATTAGTATATAAAAAATAGTTGCTTTTCACATAAAAATGAGAACTTTGACTCCTGAACCGTGAATATCAAGGCACAACATGACTTCTCATCATGCTGTTTTGTGATCATCTTTTTAGGATGAACTGATATGATGTTCTTTGGTGTCCTGATAACAACACAAAAGCTGTGTCAAGAATGAAAAATAGTAGTTTTAATCAATATCTATGAATATATGTAGAATCCCATTTTGCTGGGGTCTATATTTGTAACTGAGGTCAGTAGCTGCTGGCACCAGGAAAGCATGATGATATCCTAGCTCATATTATGCATTGACAGAAGAAGAAGTCAATACAGGATAGCCTATAGCCTAGAGTTTTTCATTTGTTGCATTTTAGTATTGCCGAAAATATACTGCAAATAGAATATTTTTTTTGTGCTCACAGGGCATACTGCAAGCTGTGGAAAGAATGATCTTTTGCTTCATTGGAAGGCTTAGCAGAATTTTTTTTTGTGCTATGTCTTTCAGTGCTGCCAGAACAGCAGAGCAAAAGGACATAGGTGGAGGAGAAGATATATGCCAGAATGTCCCTGCAATGTGATGGCCCTCAGAAGTGTCACTTTGGCTGTGCAGCCACAAATAAAAAATAGAAGCCTATTGCTTCTTTCTAACTCATGGATAAAATCTTGGAAGTCTCTTACTTTTGAACACACTATAGACTCAGAAATGATAAGGCATTTAAAAAATAACCTTTGAAAGTACTTTTAATGTCATGGTATCTGAGATAAGCACACAACTTCCATGACCTGGACTGATGCTCTTAGGAGACTGAAAATGCCCAGATGTGGGATATATAGTCATGTAAAAGGAAAGGTATTTTTCTGGAATGTTAGAAACACCATATTTAAGCTCATCAGGCTCTAAGTGTATGACACAGCACAACTCAGGAACAAACAAGTAAATTGACAGTACAGACCTCCGGACAGCTCCTATTGCTGGTTCAGATTGATGGCTGTGGCTGGAGTCAGCACAAAGGCTGGGCACTGATTAAGACACTGATCAAAACAAATGCTGTTATGTTACCTCATTCAGGCATCTTAAAAGGGTAGAGGCTCCACGCCCTTAATTGCCCATGTTGTTGGTCCTTAAAACATTTGTTCTGAACCAGTGAAATTTGCCAAAGTATGTGCAAGGCATGGTGTGTACAAGGCTACATTCAGGAATCAGGCTGGCAGTGGAGATGAGAGGAGGGAAGCATGTAGTGCAGATGAAAAGGCAGTGGCAGCTTGAGATAAACAACAGGGAGGAAAAGGGGGGAGATATGAATAATTTGTAGAGGTCTGGAGATTCTAGATATCTGCAAGGAGGCAAAAGTTTGACAGGTTAACCAGTGCCTATTGTAATTCTTGTAATGAAACTACTGCTCTACGTTAGCTGCTGTGCAAGGTGTCTGTCATTTCAAATTGCTGCAAAGGATAATAGCACAATTGGTTCTGTAAAGAAGCCTCATTTAATTTTATAATTAATCACATTTCACAACAGTGAAAATTACCAGCGTCATATGTTTTTTGCTTAGTGACAAATTAGATCTCAGAATGTAATATCTTGAGGGTTAGTTTTGGTTTTAATTTATTTTTTCTAATCACAGATTTCCATTAGGAATAGATGAATAAAATATGTACCTCCATGAACTAGTAAAAATAATATGTAAGAGTGAGGGATATGTGAGCTTTGCTATTTCAAAGGATTTCAAATTAAATACTTTAAAACTGGGATGCCATTTGCAAACTCTCCAGGTCTCCTGCCTCACTATTATGAAATTACATTGTAGAAAAATAATTTTATGTAACAAAATCTTACTGTGTCTTATCACTTGATTTCTTTGTTTTCAATTTTGTCATTTGTCTCCTATTCATTGGGGGTTTTATGTATTTTCTATGAATAAACATTGAACAGCTATATTTATGTATCCTTAAAAATCACTGTAAATTAACACTGAAGATAATGAAGCTGAGCAGGCCTGCAACAGCTGAGGTTAGATAGTCTTCCTTCTGCAACAGAAATGTCAGCGTGGGACAAGGAATTCATCTTGATGAGAGGGTGACATAACATTTGGGAGGTGAGCCAGAAGACAGCTACTGTAAAACTCAGCCTGTGCAATACATTATGTTCTCTCCAGATCCCCCTGCTCTTTTCCTTCTGCAGCTGAAAAAGAAGCACTGTCCACAACCCCATTGCAATTGGGAAAAGAGATCTCTTTAAAGATTTAACCTCTTGTTTTTCTGCATGTTGGCTTCTGTTCATTTATATAAATAGATAAAAGCTCCCATTAGTGTTGTGTAATCAGCCTGCAATCAGAAACACAAAGGGAAAATACTGACTGGCATTTGAACTACATACTTTGTTCTCTTGTGAAGCAGTATGGCAGTCCCTGCTCCAATAATAAATAGAGAAGTATATTGAATCTTTGTCTAAAAACTATGTAAGAACTACAGTGTACCTATTTCTGTGCTTTAGGTACCTGCATGGTGAAAAACCTATTGATAGCAAAATAGATCACAGAGGTTTAAAAGATAGGCCAAGTGGTTGCTAAGCTTTAGATTTACAGCTCTCTTTGAAGACCTGACTGAAATCATAATGATAAAAGATTTTTGCTTAGCATGCCTGCTAGGGTTTTGTGTGACATCAAGTAACTTAGGCTGTGCCCACACCTATGTGCTGAACTCCTGGCAGCATATTCCTGGGGCTGGTTTCTGTCCACCCGCCAGCAGTGGAGGTATTTTGTTTTACAGAGCAATATAACAAAGGATGATACCTGTTCTGCTTCTAAATGGTGAAATCAAGAAACACAATTCAGCAGCTTCAATTCAATTTCATTTAAAAATAATATGCTCGAATTTGAATCCCACACAAGTGAAATTGAAATCAATGTTTAAATCAGTCATCATCAAAGTTGATCATTACTCCATGTGTTAGAAAGTAAAGATAGGGTAGTTTGACAAGTAGTGGCAGTTTGTTGTTTTCACTAATTGGTTCATTTCCTTCTTTCTTTTAAAGGGCACGGCAATCTGTGGCTATATTTTCTGCTGTTTGTGTTTTCAGTACAGGCCAGCTGAACAGAACATCTAGTTAAGATCAACAGTGAGATTAGGTCTTATTTAGAAAAGACCATATAAAAATCAGCCAAGTAAGCTAAATAGACAAAAATAACGTTAACAAAAATCCTGAACTGAGTTTGTAGTGATCTTTCAAGCAAGATAAAAGAAAGAATTAATTAGCCTGACCTGCAGGTAGAACTGCAAAGCATATGCTTGCATGAAACTCCATGGCTCTTGCCTATTTGGGAAAAGTTGACTCTTTAGTGAGGGCTGAGGTGTTTTCCAAGGGGCATCTTTCCTATATTTACTCAAAATTGTAGCCACATCAGGTGTAACACTTTGCTGGTTTCCTGTCACAGGCCTTATTTATGATAGTGTCACCAGATAAAGAACATTCTGAATTGCATTCATCCAAGAGTAAGGAAATCTCGCTCTTGACAATTTTTCTGTGGCAGATGTTAGAGAAATTGCAATGCAACAGAATTACAGGTGTTCCTCTGTTCTACCCAAATTTGATATTGACTTTTTAGAACTCAGGCCCCAGAGACTCAATGAATAGGTGTTTTTTAAAGTCAGTAGAGTTTCTCCTTGGCTCTTAAAGCTAATGTATGTCTGTTTTAATGTGCATGAGCCAGCTTATAGCTCTCTTGCCTCCAGCCTTCTGTAGCTAACGTTAGGCCATCAGCAAGAAGGGTGAGTATGAGAAAATCACTCTTGAGATCCCCACAGTTATAAATTCTATCCCATTTGATTAACAGAACAGAGATTACAGGTCTGAGGGACATGTATCTTAGCCTGTTTTTCCCCAAGCACATTCCTTAACATAGATGAATTGGGGTGTGACATTTTGGAGCTCCACAGCTACCACATTTCCACTGAAATTCCTCCTCCAAATAGCTTGGAGACAGGGGAAAGAAGAAAAAGAAAAGAAAAAAATGGAGTTAAAAAATTGCCTGATTTTCTACTTGTCCTTCAGAATGAAATTATCCCACCAGGACCCTTACCCCATGAGTAAGGAAGAAATAAGATTTCAAGTATTGTAAAGATATAAGTTTATTTAGGTAGCTAATGCAAATTGATGCAGACAAAATAAGCTTCCTACTGAATACAAAGGAAGGAAGGTTGAGTTTAAGTTTATAAGAAGGTAGAAAAGGCTGTACTTGACTGGAGCAAAGGACAATTCAACTCAGTGTGCTGTTTCCAGCGGTAGCTGTATATGAGCACTTAAGTAAGAGTACAAACAGTGTAAAAATAGGATTCTTCCTCTGATCGCTTTCCCTGCCTCAGGACTGAGCTAGATGCATTTAGCAAATCTAAATAGATTTCTTTTCCATTAGGTTTTTCAGGCTTCCCTAGAGTCCATGTAAAATTTAGAATCTATTATGTCCTCTGGCAAGGAGTTCAACAAGGCTGTTATTCCTTATTTTAAGTGCCATCTCTTAGCATTTGTTTTTGCCCTGGCTCCTGTCATCTCTTTTCTAAACTGAAAACTCCTTGTTTACTTAGCTATTCTATGCTTGAAAGCATTCCACTCCTGTTATCATCTTCGCTTCCCTTGTCTGATTTTTTCTTATAATCTTTGTTAGGGAACAAGACCTGCTCATATTGTTGAAAATAGGGACAGACCCAAATTTAGATGCCAACTTATGACTCCAAGTTGCTGTCTAAGCATATTTTTAAGATGCTTACCTTTTTCTGCAACTGTAACCAGTTCTGTTTAGTACTCTGATTCTCAGAGAGAGATTTTTGAAGTTGGCACTTTGAGGCACAGAAACGTTATAAATAAATTACAACCATATTAACTGAGTGTTTACAAGTCATAGGAAAAATCTTCAACAGTTCTCCACAAAGCAAAGCCTCTGTTTACAAAGAAGAGAGTCCAAATAAACAGTCCAATGAAATTTTATCAGCATCAAGTTTATTGTTTTCTTAGAATCAAAACTTGCTACTAGTTTTAAACTTTGTCACAAAGAAGAATAGGTGAATTTTCAAGACAATATAGGGAATGAATAGCTAGTAAACTGATACAAATGCTAATAGAGCAGCAGCAGCAGCTCCTTTGTTGTGACCATTAATGCAACCTGGCTTCCAAGTCAGCTATGTACTTCTGAAATTTTTACATAGCTTTTTAATCTGCACAAGATGTTGCTTGTTAAATCTGAAAGCAGAATCACCTCTGAATTTTGCATGGCATTGCACAAAGCAAACGGACCAAAAAAGGGTATGAGAAGATATAATTAACTCTTTAAATATTCAAGAACTCTTACCATGTTTCAGGACCATAAGAAAAGCTGTGTACTGGAGAGGTTTAAACTCCCTGTCTCTGTTTCTCTCTTTATAGAGAGGTTTCTCACAAGTATGTAGGTAAAATATACTTGATGTTAAGATTCCTTGTCTATGCAAACATGTCTTGCTCTGAATATGCTTTGAGAAGGAACATTTTCTACTCAGAATGCTGTTCTGAAGCTCTTCCTGTGTAATCATCTGGTGTAATCTTCCTGTATCAAGAAGAAAATATATCAGTCTACTTTCTGAACACATAACTATATGTTTATAAGTAGGAAAAAGGAGATTATACAAAGGAGAGGATGAGCTCCCTAAAAATTGCTTTATCACTAGTTAGACTTGTGGACAGCTAAAAATATTCCCTTTTTAGTTACCTATGTACAGTTTTTCTCAGTTGTTTGGCTTAGATGTTTAAGTCCTGTTTCCAAGTAAAGTGGTTCAAGGGATACACTTGACTGTGTTAAATAATTAGATTAGACATTTAGTCCACATTCCCTGGCTGTATACAGACTAGTCATATGTACTCTCACTGTGTCATGAGAATAACAGTAAGGAAAGGGATGCAGAAATCTCTGGCCTGTATGATGCCATGAAAAAACAGATCCTCGAGTAATCAGAGTTATTCACATTGGCTTGAAGCTCTGTGATATGCAGCTGGCAAGGCATCACAAAATGAGATCCTGTTTGATCACATCAAACCCCTGTATCCTGAACAAAGTAAACTCTTTAGTGCACAAGAAGGATGCACAATTGTCAAGTTTACAAATCATTCACATGGTTACAGCAGTCTATAGGTATTTGGCAACCTCACAGAATGTACTAAATTCAAAAAAGCCATAGGATCCACCTGTGACATGGCTGTCGGGGTGGGTTCGTGCTCTGACTGATGGTCACATGAGCGTTCTCACCCCATCTGAGTTGTTAACACAGCAGACACATTTACTTTTGCATTACAAAAGCATTTACTGTTGGTGTACCAATGGTTTTGACCACGGTGACAAATCACATCTGCTGCTTAACTGCACTTATGTGAAGATACAGCCGAGGTCCTGCTCAGCAGGGGGTGATAGTCTGTTTCAAGTCTCCGCACATCATTTTTCAGATTGCACGCAGCAATAAAGAGGACCTTAGCATCTTCAATGTAAGGCACGAAGCAGCAAAGAAATTGCTGACTATAGATGACAGAATTTCTTACCTGTGCCAACAGGATTGGGGAAGTCGTCAGTCAGGCCAGAGGGAAAATGCTGAAAAAGCCAGAAGCAAATATGGGATTGGAAGAAGTAAAAGAGGTAGGGAAGGGTATTACTTTGGCAGCAGTCTCTTGGAAAACTCTTTAAATGTGGCTCTGCTTTATGTCTGACACTGGGCAGCTTGTTTCCCCACTCAGGTTGGGAGCTAAAGATTCCAGATTTTTACTGTGAAATTGCAATGAATGGGGGATGTATTGCGTCTATCAGAAAGGGATATATCATTCTCAATATGGACCTTTCAGCATGAAAGTCAAGGATAAGATTCATTACCATATCAAAATATATTTAAAAGTCTATTTTCAGAGTTCAAAGCAGCACTAAAACCAGCCTTTTCCAAGCAATTTCCCCTGTGTTTTGGAGAGAGTATGGATGTATGGGGATGTATGGATTTGTCTGTTTGGGATATTGAAGGAACAGGCCATGACTCCAGAGGTGATTGAAGCAGTGGAATTTATTTTGAAGTGATGAATTTAGAAGAAAAGGATGGCGAGACATAGTTCTGTCATAGTTGAAGTTCTTAAAGAAGGAGGGAAGGATGCTGAGAGTTGAAGAAAAAGTGAGACTGCCAGCAAAGGAAAAGGCAGCATCCTGTGTGACCTTTTCCTCGTGATCAGTGGGACATCTTCTCAGAGTGATGTATTCTCCTTTTCAGGTTTTTTAGAACTCCCTCCACCATCCAGCACCCTCTTGCCTCTCCTGCCGTTCTCTGTAGGAATTTATTGTCCCAGGGACAAAACCAAAGAACAGCAGAGAGAGAGTGTTTGGTGCATTGTGGGATCCAGTGTCATCCACACTGAAATAGGTGCAAAGAGGGTGGTGGTTTCTTCTGGATGTGTCTCACAGATTGTGATTTCTGTACTTCCCAGCATCTTGTTTATAAAAGTACTGTTTTGGTTGTTTGTTTTTTTTTTTGTTTTGTTTGTTTGTTTGTTTTGTTTGTTTGTTTTTTTTTTTGTTTTGTTTTGTTTTTTTTTTTGTTTTGTTTTTTTTTTTGTTTGGTTTGTTTGTTGGTTTTGTTTTGTTGTTTTTTTTTTGTTTTGTTTTGTTTTTTTTTTTTGTTTTGTTTTTTTTCCCCAGGTTATTCTTGTTATACTTTAATTATAAGCTTTTTAAAAAAAGTAGGCTAAGGTCACTATCTAATTTTCATTGGCAAAGCCAGATGGTACAATAACAATTTAACAATTTGAGGTGGCCTGTTAATGTTCAATTACAGTAATTTTTTAGTGGGCTGAAATGCAATGTTAGGAAAAATGGTATAATATTGTTTTTTCCTTTATGCTAACACTTGTGAAATGTTAACAGTAATCTTACAGTTGAGAAATGCTTTCTTCAGTCTCCTTTATTGTCTCATGCTTCATTTGATGACTGAATCTATTTTATTCATTTCAGAAAATAAAAATTCTTAAGAAGTCCTATGTATTATCTTTTGTTCTGAAATGGTTGTCATCCTAAATTGGGTAGGGAAAAAAAAGTAATCTCTTGCTCAGAGCCAAATTACTGTTTTTTAAAAATTTGTCCACTCTCAAAGTAGCATAGAAATTATAATTTCCTTGCTTAAAGAAGCTACTGATAATTTATGGTATTCAAGATTACTTACAGTATTCAGGATTACTTATACTATTCAAGCATGCCCCCTTTACCTGATGATTTCAGAGTACAGATGTGAACAAGAAATAGAGATCACAACTGCATGGTGGTTATAAACAAGCTTTAACAAACTTTAACAGCAGATATAAGTGCTCTTGCGAAATGTATTCAACTATACTACCATGCAAGTGCATGATAACTTCCTAACTTACTAATATTACAACGATAAATTTTGGACTTGCTCTTAAAAGCCCTTCCGCAAAATATGGTCCTAAGTAATTAAAGAAAACACGTAGATTATTTAGGTAGAATTCTTGGTTTCTGAACTGAAACTCTTTAAGGAAATTCTGTGTGAACAGCACACATTTTGTGCAGAGTATCACCCCAGCAGTGTTATTTCAATAATTCAATAACTAAACCAGTGTTTCTCACCTGGCAATGCTTTTTGCTTTAAATGTACCTCTTCTTCCGTTTACAAACACAAAAGAAACTGAATGGTCACTACCCCGTGAAATATTTGTGGGAAAGGCATCAGTTTCCAGGGCTGGAGGATCATGCCTCTTGACTGGACCCAAAGACTTAGTGTTAAATGATTTTGATCTGCTTTCTTCCTAGAACATGAATTCAGCTAGTGGAGGAGTTTCGATCTGTCTGATTTTACGTACGTCAGGATGGGATGTGAAAAACACTGCTGGGAAGGCTTTTGTATATGTTCTTAAGGGGGAAAATAAGTGTTTGCCTATCTGCTGTGTTTAATTGAGTTGGGATTATAATTGTTCATGTTTACATTCCTGACTGCTTTTGTAATGGGAACAGTGTTTGCAGTGTTCCAGGGCTTCACTATGTGCATTAATCTAACTTTATGAAGGATTTACATTTTATATTTGCTCATCATATTGTTTTTATAAAAAACAAAAAGCTCCCCAAATAAACCCATCAGGCAAGGCTATTATCAGTTAAAAGGAAAGGACAGCTGTTATAGTAAGGTTTTGTAAATTGAGGGTAGCAAGGTTGGCAAGAAAAGTCAGAAAAGTACTTACAGTCTCAAAGGGCTTCTAATGGTTTAATAGTAGATGGCATGCAGAAAAGAACTGATATAAAAGTTTGCAGGATGCTGTTACTCCCCAGTGAAAAACACAGAAGGAAAAAAAGAAGAAAGAGACCAAAAGTGTGAAAAGAGCTTTAAAGGCAGCAAACTGTACATCAGGGAAAATGGGAATTATTCAATTTAAGCCACTGTTTTAATAGACCTAAAGGATTTCACTTGACCTTCCAACACATGGCAAGATTTTTGTACAGGCTTTCTATTCTGGATAATAAACATATATTGGACAAGTAAGTGTCTCTGCTATTTAGATACAAATGTCACTTTCATGGTAGAA
Source organism: Malurus elegans (assembly GCA_013397995.1). Lineage (NCBI taxonomy): Eukaryota > Metazoa > Chordata > Aves > Passeriformes > Maluridae > Malurus > Malurus elegans. Next base: position 627,776 of record VZRP01020355.1, on the reverse strand, counting down.
AAGTTAGTGGCTTACATATTGTAGTAGTAGTTGATATCAATGGATGAAAATAAATGGATTAGTTCTGAAAATTATGGTGAATTGTGTTATGGATATTTACTGGGAAATCATGAACTGAGTGACATGGAATGGATCTACATGTGGAACAAATTGAAGTCTGACTTGTTAAATTATTTAACTGTATTTCTCTGTCTCCTTTCCTATCTATCTATACAAACACAAGCACATACAGTATTAAAGAAAGAGAGAGGGTCCATAGTCTAAGGAAAATCCCCTGTGGTCATGAACTAACCTGTAGCATTGGAAAAATAAGAGAAAATGTTAATCAAGGAAAAACAATTCTGTAAATAACTAATATATAATGCTGCATCTTCTGCTGAAACTGTTACTGGCTGTAACTGCTACAGAAACTGCACTGGCTGGGCAGAACACTCACAGGTTTCATGTTTGTTGAAGTGTTTTGGTTGTTTGTTTTAAAAAATTTTTGAGACTTTTGTTATTTGATGATTTTTATACTTCCCACATTTTGTTTCTATCTAACTAAATCATGAGCCCTGAAAATTTCATTTTGTAAGGTATTGATTATTTTCTTTAAAAAAAAATAACAAAATACATCATCTATCACTGACATTCACAGAACATTAACTAAGTTTTAGTTTACTCAAATTTATACTGAGGTGCAAGTCATTTTTAAACCTTGTCTTAGTCGATCAAGTCCATCTTAATATTCAGATTATCCATTTTACAGATTTCCCTTGGTGCTGTTTGTCAGAAGCTTTAAAGTCACTTGAAAATTTTTGTACAGCGTGGTAAGCTTCAGTTATCAATTGCCATTTTATCTTTTTCTATGCCTTTTTTCCCCTCTACAGTAATCCCTCCCTATTTTTATAGATATATTTTCTTCTTTTTGACATGATTCATGATGACTATTTTTAAAACATATGGTGATCATTGTGCGTCATGAAGATGAGATCCTTTACCCATGTTTTGTGGTATGAGATTATGAAACGTTTCGAAAAAAGCTCCTTTTCTTTCTCTGTACTGATAAATCTCACATATCACTTCCACAAACACGTCTCCTCACAACCCAATGCTTTTAGGACCTTCAGAGCCCAAATGTTACTCAGACTTACATCAACTTTAAAAATAAAGTGATACCAGTTTAAATCTATCAATCACAAGATCCAAAGAATGGATCTTACCCATTTTGCCCCCTTAAGTTAGAGTAAATCTTACATTATATGTTTCCACCAACTTATTTTGAACCTATGTAGTTTCAAAGGACTATTATTTATAAACTCTTTTCTCACTTCACTCCTTTTTGTAATGGATCTGGGTGTAGAAGTATTGAGGATGCATAGGGAATTGGGCTACTTGCTGGCTTGGGAGCAATTCATATTAGCTACTGTCTACTTCATCTCCTCTTATTGTTTGGTGTGGAAATTAACTCTCCAAAACCTATAGTGCCATGGAAAACATAATCTGCTTTTTTAATAGATTGTAGATCAAATAGCTCAACTCTGGGGAATGGGTTCCAATAAAAGCTCCATTTTGTTATGCTGGGCAGCAAATCCTTCTTATAGAAGCCATCTTCATTATTCATTGGTATTTTCCTAACTTAGAGTTTCCTTCAAGTAGTGTTAACATTTGATGGTGGAAAATGAAGGCCAATAAGCAGTACAGTGTACGTGCTCTGTAAAATGAATTGGCCTCTTGGGAATAGAAGAGCTACAACTTCAGTGGTAACAATTATGTTTTTATGGCCCAAGATGGAAATAAAATGTTGAAATGGGAAATTAATGCAAAAGCTTAGTAGGAAAATTATCAAAAGCTTAGAATCGAAGCATGTAAAAATCATTGTAATATATCAAAGCATCTGTTTATGAATGATCAGTTACAGAGAAGCTGAGAGTTATAAATAAGGCTATATATAGTTCCTATTTTCCTAACATCGAATACTGGCTAAAACTACTTTTATTAAAAGTGTGCATTATGTGGGGTTTACTTTCTTTTTGCTCAGGTTCAATTTTCGTCATTGCTTACGGTAATAATTGAACAAAGAGCAATTCATGAGTCAAAAACTACTCCAGCTTCTAGTTTAATGATGGATAGACCACGATAGAACATATGGATATGAAGACATATTGGGACACTGTGAGCTTCAGAGTAATTTATAATGTTATATTAGATGTGATATTTTGTTGTCAGTCTGCAGAAATTGTCAAAGCAAGAAAACAAAAATCAGCCTGAGATGAGAGTGGGTTCCAAAAAGAAATGCCTTAAAGGCCATCTACAAATCCATACTGCGGTAATGCTTGAAAATTAATATAAATCTCTGCTGGTCAGTGCTGGCTCGTGTCATCTTGGTTTAGGTGTTTTTCAATTTGTTATTCTGTTGTTAACTGGAATTACAAATGAGTCTATGAGGCTGGCAGCAGTTAGTAATAGTGTATACAGGGATGCAATATGCTTCATAACCTTTATTGAGAAAGTTTTCCATAAAATCCAAAATTGTATTAAAAATTCCCAGTTAACTCACTGCCCATAAGAATTAAATTAAACCTTTTTTGGTTTATTTAATCTGATTAAACTTTTCACGCTCCAGTATCTCTATTCATATTTCCATGTGCAGTGTGTATATATGCTGTGTGCAGAATAGAAAGCCCATTTTTAAGCAACTTTAAGCTTCCAGTTACCGAGAGGCAAAGCTTTGGTTTTCCATAAATGCATAGCAGATGCCATTCACTTGTGTACCTCTGACTTTATATTTGTGCTGGGAAGACTCTAGTGTGTATCAGAATGGACAGAAAAATATTATTTTTTTTGTGTCAGAGAGCTCCCATCTCAACTCAGGGTGATACTTCTATACTTCTGGTTTTGTATGAGCACATTAAATCAAACAAACAAATAAACGAGCTCTCATCCTACTTAAAATATTTAAAAGTATGAATGATGGAATTAAAAGATGCTGTGGCTTCCCAAGGTTTTGCAGAATGTTTGTGTCAAAGTGAGAAGCTGAAGACAGATTTATTGATAGCTCCTCACACTTCAGCATTGCAGCAGCATATGAAGAGTAAAGAAACATTTTTCAGGGGAAGCAAGTTCCTACAAAATTTAAAGGTCGTAAAAAAGGCAAAGAGATTTTAGGTTTTCTAGACAGTGCCTGGGGAAAGATTAGCACTTTAAATAGGATCCACTTGAGTCAGCAAAATGAGTGTGAGCTGCCAGAAGCCAATGCTTTCTTATTGTCCATTTAGACATGTAATAGGTGATGGAAGTGTTGGGATGGAGAACTAATTTTAAAACTCAAATCTTAGAACTTCACAGGCATCCCCTTGAAATCCCCAGCCTGAGATGTCTCGTTAATAGATATCTACTTAGACTCTCTGAATAGCAGACAGTTTCCAAAAAAATTGAGGTGGTTTCTTTGGTTTTTATTCAGTGTGTGGCTGCAGTCCCTAATTCACACTTTCAGGCTAAGAGTGATTTTGCTTGCAATGTACAGGTGACTAAATTCTGCTCAAATCCCTACAGACACATGGAGATCAGGGAAATTTAGGGTTTCTTTGTAATGCTTAAAGTGTCCCCTTTTTCTTCTAGAAGGAAAGACAATAAAGTCCCACATCCCTGTCTTTAGTCATTTTTCCATCTGTTATGCAGTCCTGAGCACTGATTGCTAAACAGTGTACCAGTAGGGAGGCTGTGGGTAGTTTAGGGAGTTGATGTAAGTGATTTATCTCTAATTTTGCAAGCTGACAATTCTTTCTATTTGAAAGAATAAAGAAACAGGACACTAGCTTTGCAGTAAAATGGAAACTGCTACTAAAAATTGCCAGAGGTCAGCCCAGTAAGTCAAAAGGCAGTTGTTCTTGATTTTCCAACAGCCAGATTAGTGTTAGTTTTGTGGGAAATTTTTCATCTCTATAGCTTCTTATTTTGCATGCAGTTCAGAAAAAAAAAAAATATAAAGATAAAAAAAAAAAAAAAAAAAAAAAAAAAGATAGAGTTATAAACAGATACAGTACAATACCTGATCAATAGGTGGAAAATAGTAACCCACTCTCAAAACTATATTCACCATTATGTGTTTAATAGGAAGCTGCTAGTATTGACTTATTTTTTTAATTCAGCATCCCTTTAAATGGTTTGCATTTTTGTAATGCTTTTTTGTCAATATGTTTCAGCAAACTCCTTCTATGTGATCTGTGCAATAGAGTTGGTGCTAACACAGATCAAAGTGTATCAGATATTTCACAGCGCCCAGCTTAATGAAATGTGACTTACTTAATTGTTAGCAATTTAAGCATCCAGCAAAGTGTCATCCAGGGGTGCTGGTGTCAGGCACTCAGGTGGAGCACTGAGCACACCTGACTGAGCTCTTGGAGAGGAGGGCTGGGATCACCCTCCCTCGTGGAGCATGGAGGGCTGGCTCACTCAGCCACATGTGCATCAGGCCACCGAGGTGAAATAAAAATATCTGACTTTGAGACATGTGGTCTTTTAAGGCTTTTGTCTCCTATCTGAAAGCTAAGTGATAGAAATCCATTACATTTCATGGGGCCTGCTCTGACACCTTCTCTTGTTCTGAATAGTGCCCCATGTCATCACAGTCACTCTGATTATCATCTTCGGCTTTAAGAGGAAAGCTTGAGAGGAGATTTTTCTGTTCTTTTGTTGCGTTAAACCATGAGACAAAATCTTCAGTACCGATTATTTATCTCAGTTGAAGTTATTTATTCTGAAGTTATGTATGGCCTTGTACTAATGCTGTCTGCCAACCCTCTCTTAGAACAGCAATGGAGAACTTAGTTTATTATTTAAGGGATGAGAGGAGATGTGTTTCTTTTTGTCTTGCTTTATTTTGTCTTTGGTGATTTTGTTTTTCTGTGCACTTGCCACTGTAGCTCAGGAGCCCTTGAGAAACAATACAATTCTTCACTTCAAATCACTCAGAAGTTATTTGAAATGCAGAAGTTATCTTTGTTGCGACCATGTGGGTTTGCTCTTGCATGTGAATCGACTGTTAATCAACAGGCTGTTCATTTCTCTTGGCTTCACAACCAGTCTAATCAGTTCATTACTGAGCTTAACTGAAGTGTTCTCTTCCCCTCTGCAAGAAAAATGCTTCTGAAGCAAGCAGATGGGCACTTGACCGCCTTTGCTCTCAATGTGCAGTGTGTGCTGCACTTTAGATGGATGGCTGGCAGTGATCCCATGCCCTTCCCGTCCTGAGATCCTGTATTGCCACATTTCACGTACATGACTACTAAAAACTGGGTTTTACATGCCCTTTAAATAATGCAAGACTAAGGTTGGAGCATGCAGACACATGCAGACATGACGCATGTAGACACAGAACCTTAAAAAAAAAAAAAAAGGACATTCTTACAGCTGTTTAACTTTTAATGCTACTGAGCAAATGAAGACAGAAAGCAAAACACTTTTTTGGAGGAAAAAAGTAAGGGTAAATTGAATACTGTTGTCAGTTTTTCTCTGCTTTCTAGGCCAGCATATCATACAGAAGACAAAATCATTATGACAGGTTAGCATTTTGCTAATTGTTTGAAATAGCATGATAACAGCCATATTACTACAATAAACTTGCTTTGATGGTTGAACTAGATATATTTGTATCACTTCAATATTAGCATCTACAAATTGTCCTTCCCTCATCAAATAGAATTTCAATATTCTTTCCCCATTCATTTAAAAACAAAACAAAACAACTGTATGAATCCCTTCACACACACACACACACACACACACACACACACACACACACACACTCCTAAGGAAAAATCTATCAAAAAAAAATATTATCGTTATTTTATAAAAAATATATTCAGGTTAAAATTCCAGTAACCACCACCTGTGGATTCAAGTCCAGAATTCTTACAATGCTTCTCTGGTGTTAATACCCTTCCATTCTTTACAGAGGAGTAGCTGTTTAAAAATGTTAGTTTCATTTCAGCATCAGCAAGTTACCTTTTAGACAAATAGTATTAAAAATGTTTTAACAATAGCACAGCTTTTGTTCATCAAGGAAATTCAGTCTTGGCGGCTGCATTTTGATGATCTTAGAGGTCTTTTCTAACCTTAATGATTCTATAATTCTATGTAAGCAAATATTACAAACAAGAGAAAAAGAGATTATGTCCTCTATTGCTTCAATGTTGAAGCAGCCATTGAAAGTTGGTTCATATCTAGTGTAAGGAAGAACTTGCAGATAAATATATTATGAAACAAGAAAGGAGTTTATGATGTTATAAGGTGTATCACTTAAACTGGAAATTCATTTTCATAGTAATGATTTAGTAAAAGAGTAAAAGTAATAAAAAATAAGACTGTGAACAAAACTGTTGTGTCACACATTGTTTAAGGTATAAAAGCTCACCATTCTTTGTGTGTTTAGAAAGGTAAATACTTTTAGAAATATGTCAGTTTCCTAACTTATAAGACATTAGGAAAGGATATTCTGATACAGTCAAAATGGAAGTATCAGAACATTTCAGAATGAAATGTTCTATTTTTTGGTAGAGAATATCTTAGAATTATTTTTATGTTGTACAATATAGGACAAAATGATTTCATAACCTCATGCTTCTGTCAAATTTAGAGTGTTCCCTCCATATTTTTTATAATGGGAAATCTTTTACTACAAGTAAGAAATACAGCAGCTGCATGCCAGTTCTTTCAGTCAAACACAGATTTATTGTGTATATGTAGTTCATATCCTCACCTGGAAAAAGTATAACTTGGTCATGTGAATTCTTCTTCAGAAAAACCCCCATTATTGCTCTATAGATCAACTTCGTCATGTTTCATCATTTGAGGTCCAATCCAGAGATCCTAGTATTCAACTAGGACTATTTAGACAATAAGACTATTTAGTCAGGCTTCCATGAGCTTTGGATCAGGATGTAAAAAGGAGTTCCAAATCTCATTATCCAATGAGAGCTGGTGGAGTTTGTTTCAAAAGAGAAGCAGATATTGATCTGCTCTGTGAAACCCTATTACATGTTCTTCCACACAGTTGGATCAAGCCCTGGAATTGTTGTGCAAGATTCTGGCTCAATATGCAAGTCACATTGGCTGACCAAGAGTGAACCTAAAAATCCACTGAAATTTTATAGCCTACAAATTCTGGCTAACCTCCTTAGACTTATTTCATGCCTAGCTAATCAATAAATGTGCTGGGGCATGTTTGTTTGGTGACAGATTCTGCTTGGTGTTAATGTGAAAGGTTCCTATGTGCTCACACAGAGAAAGCACAATTTCAGAGATGCCTGAAGTGGCTCCTGTGTAAACACCTTGACCCCTTGACTCAAGGTTTCTCTGCAATGTAGGTGAGAATAAAATTTTGCAAGCCTGAAGGTGACAAGTGGAAGATAGACTGGGCCTGAGTTTTTCGTGAAATAGGAAGGAAAGAGAAATGGTAGAGCTGCCTAGAGAACAAGGGCAAAGTTGGAGAATGATGGCTTTGGTGCTCCTGCTGCCCTGGAAAAGATAGAAGGGGGTAAGGATGCTGTCTCAGCCCAATGCTGGCTTGAGGGAGGCTGGGAGTGGGTGCCCTGGATCACAGACTAGCCCTTACCTTGGCTTCAGCAGCGGCAGCAGCAGACCTGTTTATTTCTAAGATTTGCAGTCAATACAGATGATGTTTGTACCCTTGCTATTGCTGTTTTCTCGTCTGTCACCTGAAGCAGTCCCCACTTTGTCTGTGCCTAGAGTTCACTGTTCTTCCAGTTCTAATTCCATTTTTGTTTTGTGTTGCTTTGAGAGATATTCAATACTCGTTTGTCTCCTTACAAACTCAGCTGATAAGACACATTTTTTCAAAGGCTTTAAAAATACATTCTGGGGATTGATTGTGACATTTCAACTGTTCCTCCTATACTAACATTGTAATTACACTACTGGGTTTAGGAAAAATAAAAGAAAATATAAAATCAGCATGGTTCTGAGTCCTTGAAGTCCATCAGAGATTTCAGAGAGCTTTACTTCCAGAAAAGCTGGGGAGGTTTGCAGGAAAAACTCTTGAAACAAACATTTTACATAGAATCAGTAACAACTTAAGCCACATTAATTTGGACAGCCACATTATAAGAGCAATTAGGTAGTGGTGTTAAGTGTGAAAGCTTAAAGTGTGAAAGCTTATTAAAATTTCACTCAGATTGTGTTGAATGATGATGCACTTAAATGTTTCTTTTGATTCAGTAAATCTTTCCTCATTATATAGGGTTATATCTATTAAGTGTGGAAGGTAAAAAGTACTTACAGTAAATTCTAACACAAAATCCTAATTTGCAAAGATTGAGGTTTTCTTATACTTTTATTATTAGAATAATTTCTAAATAATTCATATATCTTTGAAGTAATTGTTTTTTATTTATGTTCATATTAATGTCCATGAAAAAGTTCCAGCACATTAAAACATTTTCTAGGACTTTTATTCCTTTCAGAGATATGTGGTCAATTTCCAGAGGAGTCATGTCTTTTCTATAGAGAGAAAAAGCATAAAGTCACAATGGGGCATCTTCCTTCATAAAAACTAATAAAATTGCCATGAAAACCAAACCTTTGTTTGGCCAGTATATCTTGACAATTATGACTGCTTCAGATCTTCAAAATTATGATTGTAAGCAGGTATCAGGCAGGTATAACAAAATAATTCTTCCTCCATTCATTGCATATGAGAGAATTACAAAAATAAAACCTAGAAAGATTGATTTTTGCTCTCTGTGATGCAGTAATTCAGTAAAATTGAAATCTGACATTTGTTGATTTAAGATTAGCAGCAGTCTTGCACCGGGAGAAAACGACACTTCTTTTTTCTGACTTATGTTCCTAATCCCTGTAAAATGTCAGATTGAAGGTGAGAAAGAGAAAATCTCCTGTGCAAGAATGTAACGAGAGGAACTCTTGCGATGTGAACAACAAATACTTGCGGAGCATCATTTTTACTGACAGGAAAGCACTGATGTTGTTTTCATGCTGGCAAATCCGAACACACCAAATGAATTTTGGTGACATTTACTGCTCAGATCTCAGCTTTTCTGCTTCTAGTCTCAGATGCAATATTCTCTTCCCAAATCCCCATTCTGAGGCAGCATGCAGTGTGGATGCACTGAAGTGTGCTATTTGGGCAACTTCTTTCAGGCAAACTCCCTCAAGATTAGCTGCCATACATCTTGTGCTTCATTGCTTGGTTATAAAATAGCGCACAAAATGTACATGGCCAGAAGACACAAAAAACATTAGCTAAATCAAACACAACTGGTTTATTTCACACCCCACTCCCCACCAATATTTTGTTTAAGACAAATAGCTTAATGACAACTGAACTGCCTGTGAAATATGAACCTACACTGACCTACACTGACATCACCTAAGCTCTGTCACAAAACTGGTGCAGCTTATGCAGTTCTTATGATCTGCTGGATATTAATATGTTTTGAAGGCAGGATGAAGCACTTCACTCAGCAAGTCTGTTCTTTACTTAGTCCTACCTTTCCGTTTGCCCAGTGTGAAAGAAAATTCCTTTATTGTATTTTTTTTTTCAAACCTCCCCTGCAAAAACAATGTGCTTTTGAAATCCTAGTGCTTGTTTACTTCATCCTTTTTACACTTAATATGATTTGAATAAACAGCATATATTCAAAAACATTATGTGTTTGCATGTTGGTGGGTGTTTGTGAAAAGGCTGATTTGTTTAATGCTACTCTAAATGGCTTTTTGTCGTGAGAACTCTTTAATTTTTGCCAGAAGAAAACAGGAGAAGTTTACAAATGCAGCTTTTCTTCAAGTTAGATCCTAGCTTTCTGCTGAAAAAACTATTTCAAGGAAGGCAAACAGTTTCCACAGAAAAATCAGCTTATCAAAACCACAGTTATTCATCAGAAAAGGTTTGGATGGAAACAGTTCATCCACTCTCATTTCCTTCTGCACTAACAGCTATCTTCAGTGCACAGATCTTTGAATGCCTTCCAGTTATATCCCTCAAAGACTGGAGATGTACCCTTCTCTGACGGCTGCCTCATTTGCAATTTCCTGATCAATCCTCAGCCCTGAAGCACAAGTTCAGTGTTTCATAACATTAATTTCTTATAGCCAACTTAAAATCTGGAAAAATTGAAGACATTCTCTTCAAGCAGCATGATGTAACATCCCTTACTTGTATATTTTTTAACTTCTTCATTATCCTATTAGTTTACAAAAAAAAAAAAAAAGAGCAATGAAGGAACATATTTGATGGAGCTTGCCTGTTTTCTCTTCACGATAACAACCCTTCTTTCATAGTTCTACTTTTAATATTTTGATGTGTTAATTTTATTTAATGTAAATTTAATATTTGTATTATTTCTCATTATTTTAACTAGCAGAATAACTCTAGTTCTTTGTTGCAGAAGTCCATCTCGTAATTATATACACAATTTTCATTGTGCAATAATAAATAATGAGATAGTACAAAATTACTAGATATGAATGACTTTGAATGACTTTTTTACTGATGACTAATGTGGTATTCATTGTTGTCGTGGAATACTACTGTGTGCATGGTGTAAGGTTGTTACTGGCATGTAAGAAGAGTGGGGATCAAAATGACAAGCAGGACTTAGTCTTCATCAAGAAAACAATGCTTCTACTTCTAAATCTAGAGATTTTAAAGTTTCTATTTCCCAAAAAAGCCTGTAAGAAATACAGCAAAAGGGAATAGTGGAAATTGCTGCTGCTAAAGCTACATGCGGTAAGTTAGATGTGTGGCTGGAATCTTTCAGCAATATCCTAGAAAATTAGAGATTCTGCACATGTTCCTCAGCTTTGTCTCATTCAGACTGGACGGGCATATTAAAGCACGAACGATTAGACTTTTCTACTCCTGGCTACTTTTACTTTTTGAGATATCCATTTCTGCCTCAGTTCTCATGTGGTAAGTGTAGTTTCTTGATAAAGGTCCCTGGCAAATTTCATGACATTTGTCATGACTGAATGAGTCAGTGAGACTGCATGCTCCTGCAAAATAGAGAACAGAATCTCACAGGAAGATACAATGTTTGATCACATTTTTCATGTGCACAGAGCTGGGAAGAAACATTGCACTGAGTAAAACTGTTTGAACTTCATTTTGAACCCAAATAACCACATTCTGTTGAGAGGTGTGGTGTACTAGTTTGAGGATTTTAGTGCTTTCATGTGCTGTGTGGCTGTCATGTCGAGGTGGAGCAGAAAAGGTGGATGATCATGCACACATTTTCTGAGGTTTCTCTGCAGTGTTAGCAGGCCTTATACTAATTGATACCTTTGCTCTTGGTGGCAAGGAGAGTGATTAATCTTTGCTCTGAATTGCTGTGGCATGCCTCTGCTTTTAAATTTCTCACAATCTGAGAGTCCTTCTAAAGAATAGTGTTATTCAGTGATCATTCAGGGCTTCCAACACTTGACATAAAAGTTTCATCATGAGTTCAGGACTTTTGCTAAGTCTGGACCCCAAGAGACATGAGATTGGCAGGAGAAGTAACTACTGATTTATGAATTCCATGGCTTATACAGACAGCAAAAAAAAAAAAAAAAAAAAAAAAAAAA
>VZRP01020355.1:605669-616166 GCA_013397995.1 Malurus elegans | reverse complement strand
AAAAAAAAGAAATAAAGAAATTTAGAAACCGGGCTTAATGACTGACAGAGAAGAAATACCAAGTCTTGTACAGGATGAGAAAGGGTAGGCACCATCTGCTACTCTGTGGAGTAGGATTATAAAATACGTCAGTCATGCCATTGCTGAGAAAAGCAGAGAAAATGCTGCATGTCACTGCATCTGTTATCACAGGTACAACTTTCAGGGAAGAAAAAAAAAATGTCTGATACAGTGCAGAGAAGCCACTGCTGGTGTTATGTGAGCCTCAGCACTCCTGAATGATCAAGCTCTAGATTCCAGTGATAACCTCCATCCTGAGGGAGGAGGAAGCATACAGAGAAATGCAAAGGAGATCTAACACTTATCTTAGTCTTTTCCAATTGACAAAAGATTAAATATTTCTACTCTTAGAATTTTTATTTCCGATGTAATGTCTTATCCATCAAATTCCTAAACTAATGGCTTTGTGTACAAAGAATTTGAAAGCTCCTGGACTTGAAAGTTTACAAATGTTGAGAATGTTATTCATTTAGCTCAGTGAGGCAGATGTTTATTTTGCATGACATTCAGGTTCTCAAGAGATATGCATTCAACACAGCAGCAGGGTTGTTGGGTTGTTGGATATGTGCTTTTGGCCAGAGAGGGTCTGGCCAAGGTCAGAGGACAGAAGGCCAAATTTTCCAATGGTGAACAGTGCCATGTGCAGAGAAAAAGCAGGTTAAAGGGACTGGGGTGCTCAGTAAAAAGGTGCCTGTGATACCAAGGTGAGTCTTTGTAGTGCTCTATTAAAGGAGGATCTATTTTATTCTTCTTCAATAAGGCCTGCCCAGTGACAGTGGACTGTTGAGTTAATTTTGGAAAAACTGCAAGGTGGAGATAATAATAACAATATCAATCTGGTTTCCTACTGCAGTTAAGTCCTTTGAGGAATGCAATTTGGAGTGCTTATGTAGGATGCTTTGTGCATATCTTATCATCTTGTTTTCTACCCTCCTACTTCACAGATATCTTTATGAAGGACATAATGATTAAATTTCTGAGTTTCCAGAAATATCATATCATTGATCACTTGGAAGAATGTGGATTCTTTTCTTCTCTCAGTTCTTAGTGAATGATAGAAATTCATGAGAAGTCGAAATAGTGATATCGGACTGTGGCAGAGATGCTGGTTCATGTTGTAAGCTTCATAAGTTTAGGAATGCTAAAAGGATAAAAGGACAAAACTTTAACTGTTTTGTTCCTGTTGAACATTTCAGTTTTCTTTCACAAGTAAAGCATATTCAAACCAGGGATCCTTTCTCAGAGAAATCCCAGTTCCTGATGGTATTTACAGAACATCTATAATTTTTAGAGATTTAGTTCCATGTGAACCCAAGGCAAGAGTCCTGCTGATCAGATCCTGGCTCTGAATTGCCATTTACATCAATGCAATGTATCTGAGATAAGAAACACCACAGTCCATTTTTCATTCATGTAAGTCACAAACAGACCTGCAATCATTTGACTCATCAAACAGTGGGTAACATGAGTTTTGAAATAACATAAGATTTGATTGCCCTCCTCCTGACCCCACCTTTGCCCTTTAAGTATTTGGTTCTATTTTGATGCAAATCTAGATATATTGCTCTGTACACTTCTGATTCTGTCTGTTGTTTTTAGAAAAGCAGTTTCTATAGAGAATCACACAGAATCTTAATATAAATTTATATGAGAAAAAAACATTTCCACATCAGTGTAGATTTCTGTATTCATTTTAGAACAACAATACATTAGACCTAAAAGATATTTTGATGAATGAATAAGAAAGAAACTCCTGGTCCCATTCCTAAGGAGAGAAAAGGTGAAAATAATACAGTAACTACCAAAAAAATAACAAAATCAATCAAACAATCCTCAAAATGAAACACTTTTGATTTTTTTTTTTAATTTATCTACATGCACATATATTATGCATTCTTCTATTAAATGTATTATATATTACATATTAGAAAAAAAAAAAAAAAAGAAGCTGTAAAATCTGCTGGGAGAATTTGGCAAATTTGCAGCTACTCATTCACAAACTGCCAGGAAATTTCTAACTACTCTGTGTTTTTTTGAAAGAGAAAGTAGTCTGCCTTTCAGATCCCAAAAGTACAGCTGGTCAAAAAAAGCTTTCTTTTCCCTGGAAAATGAATCATAATTTATATGACATTCACTAGGAGAACATAAATATGGAAAGCAGTTATCACTTCTTTGACAATACATAATTTGAAAACCATATTTTTTTCAGTGACTTGTATGTTAGTAGGAAAGAATATCATATTGAAAAAAAGAGTCTGAAAATATCTTTCTAACAGATTTAATTGGGCTGTATTAGGTTTCAGAGTATTTTTTTTATTTTATTATTCTGCAGTGATTGCCCCAGATCATATTGCTTAGATACATACTTAGAGAAAAAAATGCATAAATTGCTGGTATTAGAAGTCAGCTTTTAAGAAACAAGTTTAGAGAGCATCTGTACAACAAAAATCTAAGAGAATAGGAATTCTGCAATAAAAACTGAAGTTTGTTGTGAAGAGTATCAGTTTTGGAGAACTTGGTGATGTTTTCCAGTGAATTCGAATAATAAATAATATTAATTTTTTTGTCTGGATCATACAAAAGACATCTGTCAGTGGAAAATTCATGGAGAAAAAAAAAGAGTTGAAAACACAAAACAAATAATTTACTGCTTATATTTTATGTTAAAGATTTACCAACTAATAATGAGAGTTTTGATGGTCATGTGGATAATCTGATGATCTCTTAGCAGCATTCTCTAATTCTTTGAACAAATATTTGTACCTGCTTGGCAGAAGACAATCATTCTGAGTAATTACTTGCTAGCAAAATGGTCAAATTTTGTCTCGATATTTGGAATTTGAACATTTATTTTTACTTAACTGTGACCGGTGAAGAGACCTCCATGCTTCTTTTGTGTATGTAAAGAAGATATGGGACTGAAAAATCCTGCGAGAAAGACAGAGAGAGACTGTTTACAAGACCTTGTGGTGGCAGAACGAGGGGGATTGGATTCATACTGAAAGAGAGTATCTTAGATTTGGTAGCAGGAAAAAAAATATTTATTGGTAGGGTGATAAGGCCCTGGAACAGGTTGCCCAAAGACATTGTGGATGCCCCATCCCTGGAAGTGTTCCAGGTGGCATAAGGCTCTGAGAATCCTTGTCTAGTGAAAGGTGTCCCTGCCCATAGGAGGGGGGTGAAACTAGATGATCTTTAAAGGTCTTTTCCAACCCACGCCATTTCATGATTCTATGGTTAATTCTCAAAAACATATTTCATAAACCTTTGCAGATTTAATTATATTTTGTATATTGTTGATTTTGTCAATGTTGTATTTTTTTTTTTGAGGCTGAGGCAGTGAAAAATAAAAAGAACTGAAAGCATGGATATAGTCCTTCCTGTGCTGTCTGTGATCAGCCAGGGGCAAGGCTTAACACACAGTTACTTGTGTTAAATTAACTATTTATATTATAATATTTAGACACTATGGGAATATAATAAATATACAATCTAAGATATATATAAAAATAGAGAGAGACATTGTGTAAATTAGGAAGATAAATTAAAAAAGTGCATGTGAATATGTATATACACACATTTATTTATAATATGCAGCCACTTAAGTGACACTTGTGGCTTGTTCTCAGCACTGTACACCTTTCCAGTAAAAAAGCAATTGCTCCCAAAATTTTCTAGATGAAATTATTATATTTGTAGTCAAAGGAAATGGGCATTGCAGTAAATTGCTTTGCTCAGGGTCGTGCAGTTAGTTGATGATTAGAGTTCCCCTTAGTAATGAGACCAGTGATGTGCCCTTTACATAGCAATGTTTCTTCCCCAGAAATGGTAAGAAGGAAACTATCCAAAGTTCTAAAGGGCAGTGTTCAAAAATTGAATTGTTTATTTATGGTTTTTATTAATGAATACCACCTATTTTAGTTTTTATTATTCATGAAGAGAAAATTGGAAACTGAGAAAAAATTGCTGAGGAGTAAGTTGAAAAATTAGAGATGTCAGTCCACTGGAAGTTAAGTAGGGATTTAAATTTCAGGTAAACAGCAAAGGAGAGTAAACATAGCTGGCATCATAGTGATCCCTTAAATACCCTTCATTTGGAAAACTCATTGTTTTATAAGGAACAATTTACCTTCAGAGATAATATAAAGAATCATTTATGTTTATGCTTTTGCTATCAGTATATACCTTCCTTTGAATACTCTTGATAGATGTTACTAAATTGCCTTTATTTTGCTTAGATATTATAGACAAAAATCCCTCTAACATTGTTGCAGTTTATTCTAGAAAGTCTTTACAAAATTTTACAAACTTTGGATTATTCTCTGGTCATTTTTGCTGGAAATTATATTTCTTTGTTAACTAGGAATATTTATAATGAAGCTATGATATGGTCTTCTTTATGGATTTATTGATAAGTTTTATGTCATACTGTGACATTGTGTGGTGCTCTCATCACCTGGGTGAATTACAGCATTTTTTGGTGAATAACTGCAAATTCAAATATAGAAAGGCATCTACTGGAACTCTGCCATTGCAATGTAGCTCATCAGAGCCTACCTGTATCGAAATATTCTTGTAATGCTGCACTCTAAATGCAGCAAGACTTATTTTGTTAAAATGTTATTATTATTATGTATTATTACATCCAAATGTTTGGTGCCCTTTCTACTTTAAAGTATTTTTTTTTTAGAAGTTTTAATAATAGATATTAAAAATAAGACTTTAGAAAAATTTGGATATATCAGGCCAAAGCAAATATCAAAATGATACCACCCCAAATCAATACTCTTTGATATTTTGCTGTATATTAGAGGATAAAAAAAATAGTAATTTCAAAAGCTCTTTTGCTGTTGTAAGATAGAAAAGAATTGTTATGGTTTTATTTTTTCCATAAACTGAACTATTCGCATAGAGTATTCAGGAAAACAAGACAACCTTTCAGCGTATTTATCACCCCACTGTTCCTTAATAAAAGGTGTGGGAAGATTTGAAGTGGGCAGTTAAGCTCTGTAGGGTACCATAATTGGAGCTGTCAGGTGTAAAGTACTGTTTTCTCCCTGTTCTACACAGTTTGTTTTCAGGAATGAGCTGAAACTCTCACAACTGTAATTTCTTTTTGCGTTTCTAGATAATTTCATTTACAGACACAAAACAATATTGGTAGAATTTTAAATTTTATATTTTAAGAAAAAAGTGTAATTAAGTAAATTAAAGGATTATAATAATTTTACTGAGTATATTCTTATGCCAGAAACAGCCTAAATGTCTAACAGAGACTTCTTAAGAAATAATTATTGAACATGAAGATCTAAACTGGTTCTCCGCATATAAGTCAGAAGATTTACTAGGTCATGGATGGTTGTATTCAGATATATTTATTCAGAGGCATGGGTGCTACTTCCAAGTGACTCCAAAGGCAGACAGGGAGAGAAGAATTCCTGGGACATGGTTTTATTCAATGTGTACCAGTTGTCACCTGATGCTCTCAAGACCGTGTGGTTCTGGTAAATTGACAGATGCTCAGATACTGATATTACTTCCCACGAAAGTCCAAATCAGTGCTAGAAAGCTTGGAAGTTGTCTCCTTTCTCGTGTGGCAGGGTTTATTTGCTCCCTGACCATGCTTCAGAGGTTAGAGTAGCTGCCCATGGCTTCTTTTAATGTTTACTAGTAGCACAAAGTCCACCTTGAATCGTAAACCTGTGCTCTGAGGAGAATGAAGATCTACTGTCAGCAAGATTTGGAAGTATAACTTTACACTGACAAGTGACTCCCTTGAAATTCCTAACAATCCTGTGAGTTTGTAAGTTTGTACACCATTCTTCTTTCTATCTGGCCCAGATTAAATAGGGGTTCTTTTGGTGGTTTGGGGTTTTTTTTTNTTTTTTTTTTTTTTTTTTTTTTTTCTATTCAATGAACAAGTAAGTGAGGGGAATTCTGCACTTCAGCTGAATATTCAGAATGTGCAGGCTTGGAAATTAAGACTAAGACACCACATCTCTAATAAATTCACAGCAGTACTGAAGTATCCCTATGTATGCAATCTGTCTTAAAAGTTTACCAAAACTTCCATTTTTGTGGAAGTCCCTTGCCAGACTCATGCCTCATGCACACAGCTGAAATCAATAGCATCATCCCAAAGCTAAAGTGATTTTTTCCTGTGGATTTCTGCAAACTCTAGTTGAAGATGCAGAAATCTACTTGTAGATCGAGGCTATGGATAGTAGATAACAAGGCTCCAGAGAAAATAAACACATCCATTTTCCCTTCTCAGTAACTGCTTGTGGTTTGGAGATGATTCTTTAGAACCACCTCCAATTACCAGTAAAATAGAAGAAACTGGAAGTGGAAATAGCTTATTTCCTGAAAGAAATGAGTTGCTTACGATGGGCAGTATCAGCAAGCTGATGGTGATTTTTATATTGATTCACTTAAAGCTTTTTATGGTCAATAAAGCTGAGAATGACAAGTCCAAGGAATATTATTCATATAATTAATAGTGATTTAGAGAGTCTTTATCCATAATCACATTTTTGATAAAACCTCCCAAGCACTATTGAATAAAGATCTGAAGGCTGTATTTGAGCAAAATTGTATTGATTTAAACCCCAATTGTATCTCTTTGTCTGAGGTCAGCTTTAGTTCTTCACTGTTTTATGCTTGTATTACTGATTTCTGTTCTCTGCATAACAATGCACTGCTACTGTGTCTATTCAAAACAAAAAACAGTTAGAGCCCAAAAGCCATGACTAAAGCTCTATAAAACTAAAGCTGTATAAATTAGGGTAGGCTCTGAAACAAAAACTCCATAAAGAGGACTTATGTCTTCAGTGTGTCTGAGAATATAATGAGAAGTGATCTCCCTACTCTCTAAAGGAGTACATTTAAAGCACAACCAAATTTAATTTGGTTAAAATAGTGTTCAGGCTGACTAAATACTCACCCAGAATAGATGAATGCTTAAAACAGGGAATTATCTTGGCATCTGTGAGGCAATAACTTGGTCAGTAATGAATTTCCAGTTCTATGTTGAGAAAGGTCTCTTTCTTTTCATTCTCTGTAAGTATGGGGGCGTTATAGCTCTCATGTCTAAGAAGGCTGACAAATGTTGTTGCAAAATATTACGTTCTCAAATATAAAGTAATAACAGCCTAGGACTAGAGCTTTGTACAATCTCAAAAATGAACCAGGAAAATGTTCAATAGATTTTGTGATCTCCACAAGAATGAGAATTTGCTGAAGGTCATTGCTACTTACATAACAGTGACACCTTTACATTTTATACTGCATGGTTGAAAGGACTATGTATATTAATGTTTCCAGTATACAGTTTTCAATGCTTACATTGTAGTGTATGGGGAAAAAGAATAATTTAATTTTAGATATATATGTATGTATGTATTTATTTACTGATTTACTAACTTAGTTGAATGCCTTAGCCTATTGTAACATGCCAAATCAGAAATTTTTTTTTGCAAAGACTTTCTGTATATGAGTTACTTCCATATGTAATATTTGTCTTAGCAGGAAGGTCTTATCTTCCAACCACAATTACCCAAAGAGATTACATTTATGACCCAAATTCAAGAATTCCCATATTTTTCTGTTTTGTTGAAAACCTGAAATAATAATCAGCTTGTGTCTAAAAGCACCTGTCCTCAATAATTGGAATGCCACCATCTATGCTAGATTTTGCAATGTGACTTCCATAGGTTACAGTATAAAGAAACAAGTGTGGAACTCCTGAGAGGATGACATTTCTTTACAGAAAATACTAACTTTCATCAGCAAAAAACGCAGTGCTTATTCCTAGAAGGTAATACTCTAAGGCTGAAGGAGAAGCAGTTAAGACATAAGCAAACCCCAAGTATTGCTTTTTTTAAAATGAAAAAATAACGTGAGACCTTGTTAACTGCAGCCTGAAGGATAAGGTTTGTTATGCACTATTCTTGGTGACACCAGAATTTACTTGCCACTTTTGTTTCACTTAGACTAGTTAAGATGTTTGTGAAAAATCCAAATAAAAAAGGAAGGAATTGAAAATATCCTCAATAACTTCGAGGATCAATTAGGGTTAATTACTTCATTTACATTAGGGTTAATTAGGCATATGTAATAGCTTTGACTAAAAACATTTTATAGAGATAGTGAGTAATCAAATCTATCACATATTGAGTAATCAAATCTATCACATTTGTAAAACTAGGCAGATAGTGAAAAAAGTTACATTTGTTCTGCTTTCAAAAAAAGACCAAAGGACCTAATGAAACAGATGTGTTTAAATATACTACACATGATTTACTTTTCTCTGATCAGTCTGGTAACTTTGCATATTTTGATATTAAAACTTGTTTAGAGCTACATTAATTGACCCAAGCTATGTATTGCTTGGTATTGAACACACAAAAGTACCATAATCATCTATATAAAATGAATCAAAATGCTTTTACTTTGGAAAAAATAGCTTTTTTTTTTTTTTTTTTTATATTGCCTTCTCTAGCATAAATGTGAAAGATGTGGTTTATAGAAGAGAAAGTACTGAAACCAACAGTAGATGAAGAAAAAATATCACACATGTAGAAAAAACATCATTGGTGGGAAAGCATATTAATCACAAACCCAAGCAGGCACACATTTGAAGAGTGGTTTGAAACCAGTGTGTTGAGTTGAACCAAATTCTCCCTAAAATAGGAACAGAAAAATAAACCCATATCTTTAAAGGGACAAAATATGCAAACATAATTCTTAGCGGGGTGCTATTTTGTCTTTAACGGTATTCTCTTTATCTCTCTGTGTTTCCTACTTTGGGAACCTCAAGTGACATCATGCTGGCAAAATCAGCAATGAATAATGTACTTTTTATGCAGTTCTTTCCTTTGAAGAACCCAATGTTGAAATATTAATTAGTTTTCTGTGTAAGTCCTAGATAGCTTTTCCTCAGCTAAGTCTTTACAGAACAAGGGAAAAGAAGATTTATGCCCCACCGTCTTAAAACTCTAAGTAGAACAAGCAGTAAATGGCATTAATATATTTTGAACTAACTAAAAAATAAGCGTATGAGTAAGTCCAAATAGAATCTCAGTCTGAAAACACTCACCAGTCACTGTGGTTCCTATGCAAAATCGAGATTAATTTCTGGACTAATTTCCTTTATGGTGTTTTGAATCAGAAAAAAACCTTGTTTGCAGGATTGTTTGTATTACAAGTTACATACAATTCAAATGCTAAATATTCCTATGACATCTGATCTCTTTCTGTGACACACAAAATGCAAATTACTAGAAAAAAAAGATTAAACTTTTATATTAACTCTAATAAGAGTTGCACTAGTCAATATTTTAAAAATTCATCCACATCAGATCTGGAAATCTACATATGTGCATAACCTTTCCTAAAGATTCAGAGAGAAATTAAAACTGTGCAAGCATTATGTGGGGATCAAGGGGGTTATTTTTCTCATAAATAAGAGTTAAACACTTTGTTTGTTTCTGGATGCTTCCTTTTAAAAATTAATACTCTTGAATCTGGATGGATTGCATATGAAAAGTCAAAGCCTCAGTGAATACAAAGAAAAAAACACAGCATTGTAATCTCATGTTGATTTCTTGATCTTTATTATGGAATCAACAGGAAAAACTGAGAGGTAATAGTCTTCATATTTCATGACTTGTTTCTCTTCTTCTTAATTCTTCTATTTTATTTATTAGCTGTGAATTAAGTCTGCCAAGTTTCTATATGATTCTGAACTTGTCTTATACTTTGACATGCTTAATTGTCTTTGACACTTTCTTCATGAATTTATGGTCTTGATTCTAAATTGTTGGATGCTTTTCATTAGGTATTATATAAATATACCAAAATTATATAAACATATAAAAATACAATAATGCAAGAAGTACTCTTTTAAAACACACTGTTTTAAAATCATCTGGGTCCTTCAGAAAAGCTCTATCTTCAGCATCAGAAGATCTATACTTTTCTAAAGTTGCCAAAGCCTCCTTTAAATTAAGCTGAGTTCTAAAACATGCATTTAAATGTCTATGAATACTACACTTTATGCAGATTTCATTACCATTATTTTATTTTACTTGAGCAAGAAAACATTGCCATATTTTTTGACATGTTTTAGTTTAACTGTACACTTATGCAGGCATTTACAAAAGCAGACAAGCAGTCATCTGAACTAAACACTAAGAATAGGATGCACTTTGAAAACATGAGTATGTATTCTTGGCAGGTTGCTGAAACAGGGAAATGTCATCTCTGTAATTTGCAGTTAGTGCCATTCAATACCACACCGGTTAAGCACAATTCTGTACTTTTATGTCTCGATTGTCTAACAAAAAAATGGGAAAAAAAGGAAAAAGAAAAGGAAAAGGAAAGGGAAAGGAAAAAGAAAAGGGACGGGGAAGGGGAAGGGAAGGGAAGGGAAGGGAA
>VZRP01020355.1:586749-602352 GCA_013397995.1 Malurus elegans | reverse complement strand
TTTTTTTTTTTTTTTAATCTGCCTTCTGTCAAGCTGTCATTAAAAAAAATATTACAGATATTTGCCTCTAAATTTTATACAGCAAAGTTTGCATGTAACATTCAAATCTTGTTCCCAGTCAGAGAAAGCACACCTTTTGTGTAAATGAATACAGGAATTTATTGCTAATACAACTGATATCTTTGGAGTCTAAATATTATTAGTCCAAATCTGTTTCTCATAGGAAAAGAAAGAATAATCATATGGTTTAAAAATTACAGTTATGTATATCTTACATAATGAAGTTATATGAACCTACCCTATTTCTTGAAGTTGTGTTCACCCTTCCTCTGCTGCCCTGGGTGGCTTCATTCTGGTTTCAGTGAGGAATGCCAGAGTTTGCAGCTAATTGCCAGCATGCAAGTCCTTTGCCAGGAGGAATATGATATTTATGTGGATGGTTGCTTATTCCTCACTCTGGGACCTACTTTGTATATTTTTTCATGTTTTTAACATACATTTATACATTTTTTTGCTTTCTTCATTTGTCTGCAGCTTCTTATTACATCCAAATTTATTACATATGGTACTCATCACACATTAGAGACTATTTCTTTGAACTCTGTTAAACCTAAACCAGCTTTATCAAGCTCCAGTTTTCCATGTCTTTGAGTATTTTGCAGACGTTTGCAGCTGTGGGTTCTCCAGTGCCAGAAATGCAAAGCTGAGTGGTTATTATAATTTATAATAGAACACAACAAATGGTGCATAGTAAAATTGGTATTGAAAATGGAGGAAGGTAAGAGAAAATCTAAAAAAAAAAAGGAAGGAAGGCAGACAAGCAGACAGGCAGGAAGGAAGGCAGGCAAGCAGGATACTAACTTGAAGTTCAAGCCAAACCCTAAGCATTTCCAAGGCTCAAGGGAATATTTTCCAGTTGGCATCCCTTCAGATTTCCCTTTTGTAAGAGTACAAACCCCATCGGTGAACAGATGTCTTTGAGAATTTCTGAAGAGCTGTCAGTGCCATCAGTATTTCTTTTAGTTGGCTGGAGAAGTCTAACAAAGCACCAGTGAAATGTGAAGCAGGCTTTTAAAATGTTATGTGCTATGATTTGTGTGCACAATGTGAAATATCAGTCTTAATCATATTAGGAGGACTTCTTGCCCACAAGAGAAGAAAATGTCATAAAGCTTTTCCTTTCTATTCGTTTTTTTTTTTTTTTTTTTTTTTTTTTTTTTTTTTTTTTTTTTTTTCTTTTTTCTTTTCCTTCCTGGTTTTGAGTAGAAAATATATTGCTATGTACTTATAACACATTTGAGTAAAAACTGCCCTTGGTGCTTCAAAATCTTTAACATTTCCATATTATTATCACTTCAAGGGGTTCAGTCATAACAATATCTTAACACAGGATTGTTTGTTTTCAAATATTTGCTCATCCTTCTCTGAGACAGGCAACTAAATCTCACTCTTGAGTACTTATGAATTAAACAAGGCTGGACTGGGTCAGATTTGGACTAGAAAACTTTTGCAGTTTTCTGTGAGGGCGAAAAAGTCCTGTAAGTGCTTTACAAAGTTTGATAATGAAAAAGCACTGGTAAAAATTGATATTATACTTGTAAGAAAATTAAATAGCATTTATTTCACTATGCAGCAAGAGTATAAAAATGATATTATTTGGCTTATGAAAATAGACTAATATATAATTTAGTAAAATACCTTGTATTTTAATTTTTATATTTATAATTATTCTTATGTTTCTTGTATGGCAGGCACTTGAGTTTAAATTTCTCCTTTGCTTATTGGCATGAAAAATACATCCCTACTTTCTTTTAGTTGTCTGCTTGAGGCTGTGCCTGCAACTTACAAAGACTATCAAAGGAAAATGGTGACTGAGATTCAAACTATACTGAGCTGGAGGGATACAACATTCTTTTAAAGTTTACCTTAGAACCCTAAGTCAAGGGGTTTTTTTTCCTTTTTTTTTTTTTCCTTTTTTTTTTTTTAAATCAGTCAGTTTCAGTGATCTCTAATACATGAAAAAGCATTTGAGTTTTGCTGGTGTGTTTACGTTTAGTTTTCTACAAGAGGTGTGAAATGTCTCTAAAAAGGAGAGGAACAAAGAGCCATTAGAGTCCAATAGCAACCTGAAATAATTTTAAGGTTTAAATGGAATTGAATGTTTTTCTTTGTCTTTTTTTTGGTGAAGAAGTAATATGTTAGGACACACAAAATATTTGGCATACTGTACGGTTTCTCTGAGAGAGAGAATCCATAAAGTTTAATAAAATATTAGTTTGGCCATTATATGGATTACTTGAAAGTTAAAAATATTAATTTCTTCCATGACAGGAGAGAGAAAAAAATATGAAAACATAATTTTTTAGCATTGGATTATGGAATCAAACACTAGGGGTTTGACATTTTAGTTGTGGATAAATGTTCTTTTTCCCATAATAATTTAAGAGTTTGCAACTCCTTTATCACTTCCTGGCTTACAGTGCAGGAGCAACTCCATCTTCCCTTTTCAGATATCCACCTAGCTACCAACAAGGGTGGTAGATTTCCCCTGCTATCTGGCTGGGCTTATATTCTTGACTCATACCTTTGTGCATTTGCATAGGTTGCCATTTCTATCCTCTGCTCTCCAGAATCTCATACAGAGGTCTGACTGCATCACATCTCCTTTCCTTTATACACCCATCTGAGCCCAATTTAATAATTTAAAATTATTAAAGAGAAGGAAAAAGAGAGGAAAATGTTTGTTTGAGACTATTATAAAAGAATCTTCTCCCAAAAGCATTTAGATAAATTTCCATTGCATTGTACTGCTTGCTTAACTAGTTAACACTTCAATTTAGGTGAAATTAGAGTAGTTTCTATTAAGCTAATTTCTGGTAAATGTTAAGAAATTCAGCACATTTTTTTGAGTGATATCACTTTTCTTAAAAGTAACAATCATGCTGTAGTATATGATACATATCATTTTATATCTGAGAAAAAAATAATCTGTATTAAAAAATGTATATTGAGTCTTTCTAACTCTATCATGCCAATTTGAAGATTTCCTTTTTCTTTTTATTTTATCTTAGAAAATAACTTTGTTAAGCTGAGGTTTTATGTTCTGCCAGTGCAAACAGCCCTCTGAGAATTGATTTGCTGAGCTTTGTCTCAAAGAATTTTTTATGGCAGTCACAAGTAAGCTGACATACTTTCATCAACCTTTGTTGTTATTTTTTAGAAGCGGACGTTCCAAAAAACATAAGTAGAATCCACATTAAATGCTTTGCTTCTTGAACCCAACCAACACAAGAACGAGTCATCGCTGCCAATCTATTGATTTCTTGCCTGTGAAAAAATGTATTTTCCAGAAACAGCATCTGTGCCACTATCATGAAGGACTAATAAAGTGTTAGAAAAGAACTAGAGCTTTTTTCTTTCAAGAATTCCACAAAGAAAACTTTCTCCCAAATGAAACCTACATATCACATTGTGCCTTTACCTCTTCCATGCATGTGGTATAAAGCAAAAAATTAAATCTGCCAATTGTTTCAGTGAAGGACACAATCCTTTAAGGTGCTTACTGCTAGCTGAAAGCAAAGGTAAATGCATATAATTCTTTTGGGAAGTCAGAAAAAACTTTGACAATAATCACCATTTATGAAAGAAAATTACTTAGCTTTTCCTCCACTGGCAGACTGCAAAGCGATCCCTTATTTCCACTCATACCTGATAATGTAAAAATAAACAAAAATAAAAATCCAAGTGGAAACCTTGCCCCCATGTGTATTAGAGGGTGAGTCAGAAAAGATGGCATGTTGCCCTGTTGTAATTCTGAATAACCCCTGGACAGCTCTTATTGCAGTATCCTTACCAGGAGTTGCACTTAACTCTTATATACCTTAGAGATATGAAATATTTTGCCCTCACAGTTCGGTTGATGGATTTCTACCCTAATATTAAATCCAGGCCAATGAATTGAACATTCTGTCACACTACTGCCTATATCCCACTTAGGACACTTATTGTTTTATAAGCTCAAGTGAAGCCATCACAGCAAAAATTTCAGCCCATGAAATTGAAATTTTTCGTGTTTTCTAACTGTAATTTTTGGAATTTGGTGTAAACAACAGGTGACATTAAACAAGTGGTAAATAAGGCATAACCCCATAAGTTACTATTCAGGCTGCCCCAGGTTTAGAGATACTCTTCAGGTCCAGTGATGGTTCATACTGCTTTCCAATTTAAGTAATGTGTGGTGTATCAGTTACTACCCAAACCTAAGGAGATAATTAATTCATAGTTGTTAGCATGTTTGACTAGACATACTTTGGTGTCATTTTTAGCAAGGTTTGTCAGTAATTGATTAAACTTTCACTCACACTTCTTCTCATTCAAACTGTTAATACTTCTAAACCGACAGAGGAATTAATAAACAATCATAGAACTACAAGCAATTACAAAAATTGCTTAACTGGTGTAATTACAGTGTGAATTTCTTTGCCCATTTGTCACATTGTGTTTGAGTTCAGCATGGCATGAGCTCAGTGAAAGGTCCTTCAGATAGAGTCTGCAGAGCAGACTCTAGCTTCTGCAGGACTTTCAGCTCTATTGTGAGCTCTAGGACATGATTTCTTGGGTAACCTTGTTACTTTGGAGAAAAATCTTTCCAGAAAGATCTAAGAGACCTTCTTCTCACCCGGGACATGGACTGTGAGGTGCTCAGAGATGGCTGCAGCTTTCTTCCACAGTTCAGCTATTACAATCAGCACTTTCTTGGGCACTATGATCCCAGGAACCTACGGTGAGGACACAACCTAGAGACTTAAATTTCAAAAGGATTTGTATTATCAAAAAGGCCTACAAATCCATGAGGTCCTTTAACTTTCCTTCAATATACAGGGAATATAATCCCTCACCTTGGCTGGCAGAAATCTGGTAAGAGCCTTAAGAATTTGCATTTCTCTCCTTTTTTTTTTTTTTTTTTTTTTTTTTAAGTTCACTGTGTTCTGTTTTTCATGCTGACATTTATGACTCTAAAGGTAGCACTTTCTGTTTGGTTGTGTTTTATGCTTGTAAAAAGTGAAGAATCAGTCTGCTGAAAGATACCCAGTTGAAAACAATTTTCTCTTTCTAAAAGCAGAGGGATTTAGCAAATTTGGGTTAAATAAAACCCACAGTACAGCAAAACCAGAGTCCTACTCTTACAATGGAAGCAAGATCTGCTTTTCCTCATAATTTTCTTTTTGTTTCTTTCTTTTTTTTCTCTGTTGTTGTTTTGTTTGCTAGTGCATAAATCTATTCCCTATTATTTAGTTTTCATGCCTTACATATAATTAGGACTTTAGGAATTGAATGATATTTTAGATAGAATGGAACTTTCTGCATTTAATTTTCTGGAATTTGACTTGCATCTTGTCAGAAACATGCTTTGGGCATTTAATAAGTCTCTCTGTTCCATACCTGATGTGCCATATGTGCTTGCCTGCAGGCCTTTAATTTACAGCAAGGTATACTGCTAATGAAATATCTTTCTACACTGTTTCTGTTTCCTTAATAATCCACCCAGGTATTTCTACTGCGCTTGTCAAAAACAGAAAAAAAGTCCCAAACCCAGTACTAAATTTGCTGCAGGAAGATGAACCCAGAAGAAGCAATTGAAAACTTACTTAAATATGAAATTATTATATCCCCTGAATATAGGGGTATCTTATGCTGATTGGGAATAAAACTTTAAATTAAAAACTTTTTATTTTATATCTATTTTTTCATATATCATTTCATCTCTTTACTGCGTAACAGCTTATTTTTTTTCCCTGTTGTGCCTTTACGACATTGCCCTATAAAATGTCCCTTTTTTTCCCTTGCATCTCCCTTATTTCTCCTTCTTTTTAATTAGTGAAAACTTAACTTCAACAAACTTTCTTCAAG
This sequence comes from Malurus elegans, assembly GCA_013397995.1. Classification (NCBI taxonomy): domain Eukaryota; kingdom Metazoa; phylum Chordata; class Aves; order Passeriformes; family Maluridae; genus Malurus; species Malurus elegans. The sequence continues at coordinate 596,442 of VZRP01020355.1, read as the reverse complement.
GTTACCCTGATGTGAAGGAAAGTGGTCTCATTTTCCTTGCAGAAAGGCTAATTATTCAAAGCTTCAGAGATCTTGTTACTCTGCCTATACAAATGTTGAACCCGTAGGAGATTCTTAATCCAAGAAGTGCCTTAGCAATTGCCATTTCTGTTGTTCTCGTGACTGAACTCATGGGAAGAGGTTACCTCCAACCAATATAAATATGCATTTTTAATAATATTTGTAAAAGGAGATCTGCAGGAACCAAGAAAAAGCAAAAAAAAAAAAGGTACGTTGTTCCATCCTATTGCTTTGAATGGTCCCATTATACTTCAGTTATTGCACTTGAGACATTTAATTCAAGGCAGTGATTACAGAGTGATCAAGTGCCTCCTCTTAATTAAGGTTTCAGAAAGAGTTCCATTAGTAGCCTGCTTTTATAGCTTCTTCCTCCACACCCCCCTCTCTTTTTTTTACCTCTGGGTATTATTTTTGTCTTAATTTTTTTTTTTTTTAAGATGAACTTTTAAAGTGGATTAAAACTCTCCTGAAAGTATGAATAAAATGGATCAAGTTTTTCCCCAGAGGGTAATTCAGAATTGCTCTTTTTAAACGGATTTCAGCCAGGTAATTATCTTCTCCTGTAAGCCCTACTGATAATCACTATTGAGGAGGGAAAGAAAAAAAATTACAATGTATCTTTACCCTTAATTCCTCCAGAAATGTGTCCTTTGTTTAGTATATAGCAGTAAAAGCAATGCTTTTCTCACGTGGTTTGGTTCATGTGAATTGTGCTCCCCGCGTGGAAGTGGAGCAAAATATCCAGAATGAGGGTTAAACTGATTATATTTGTATAGACAGAAGTGATTTATTTTTCCAAGTTCCCTAATTGCTGTCCCACAGATGGTACAGAGGCTTTTGTTGTCCTAATAGGTAAACTCATGCTATGTTACATGCTTAAACCAAAGACTCATCAGCCCCAATTCTGGTACGAATTCAGAAGCTGAGGCCAGGCCCATGCTGAGCATGGCATGGATTACCATGGCTGAAGCAAAGTGCAGAGGTGAATCCTGAGGCTTATTGACAGGCTGGTTAAGAAGATTGGAAATTCAGGACAATATTGAGCCCAAATTTTGTCAAAGAGATGTGTTTATGTCTCTCCAACATGCTTAGTCATGTTGGAGCATCATTCACTTTACTTATTTTCAGATTGTGCTAATTTTTTTGTAGAGAGTAAAGAGAAAACAGACTGAAGAACAGAGGTTTAAAATACCCAGGGTGGATCTGGTTGGAGTTCTTTCCAGCAGATGTATGAACTGCATGGGAGGAATTGATCTGTACTGCTACTTTGTAAACTGTTTTCTGATGCAACGGCTTTCAAAAGGCATTCATTATTGCAGAATGGATATGTTCATTAATCATTGACTTTGCACATCATATTTATGCTTGAAGAATCATGTTTTTTTGGTGGTGTCTTTTTTATTGCTTTCTAAATAGTTGGGTTTGTTTGGTATTTTCTTGTTGTTTTGGTTTTTGTTGTTGTTCTTTTTTATTTTCTGTTGCCTCAGATGATTGGGATAAAGTTTGCTACAGAAAACTACAGAAATTTTAGGAAGCTTGAGAATAATTCAAAAGGGCTTTCTACAGGCTTTATAGTAATTTTAGGAGAACAGGAAGCTCTGAGGCTTTGTTCAGAAGCAATATAGTTATATAAAAATATCCACATTTGACAGTACTTATTTCATCAAGAATGTTTTTGTTATTATGGTCCTTTTACAGGATTTGTATTATGGTCATGTATTTGTTTGCTTGACATTCTTGGAATTTTAAAGTCATCAGGAGAACACAAGATAAAGTCATCGATTTCTCTAATCTGCTGGTCCTAAACTTGTTGCCATTTTGGAGCAAAGAGCTTCATGTATATTTGATTGCTGAAGCTGAGCAGCGGGACACTGCATGGGATGTGTGAGCTCTTATTTCACTCCCACGCTGTCAAATGATCCCTTGTGCCAAGCTGATGGCTCAGAAGAAGCCTGCTCTCCTAACTGCATAAACAGGAATTGGCTGTTTGTAAGGGGATATGCAAAACACTGTTTGCTTTTTATTGACATTTCTCTTCCTGCAGCACATTTCAGGAAAGGTCATTCCTTCTGTTCCTTCTGTTTCTCCTGTGGATGATTCAAATTACACTTAGTGTTGTGAATAGAAATACAATGCCATTAACACCCTATGGTGCTAACCTTTATTTTAATGAAATATTAATTCCTAAAGAAACAGGCAGCAAGCTGTTAAGGGGGGTGGCGTGGGGAGAGGTGGGCTGGCGTGCACAAATTAGACCAATTGAAGCCAAAGGGGCAGGAATAGAATGGAGTGGCTGAATGTGGCAGCCTTCAAGCACTCCCTCTATTCTGGGTTTTTAGGTGGATTTAAATATTAAATGATTCTCAGAGAGCATTTTGACATGCAACTTAATCATTCTCTCTCACATTAATTTTCTTTTAATATTAAGTTTTCATTGAGATTAAGATCTTCAGGATGAGGATCTAGCCTTCATGTATTCCCTTACAGAGGCCAGCAGACTTCTGCGTATTTTCAAATCTGAACACTTTCATAAAGTGAAAATTAATTAAAACTGATATTTAATCTTCCCTAACCCTGTCCCAGTAGTGTGGTAATTGGGGATTTTAAAGATAAAACCATTATATTGTTAATTATTTTATTGGGGGGGAAAAAGTGCTCTGTATCTTGTGCTCTGGCAGATGACATTGAATGGTCTGTCACTATTATTAACCAAAATTGTCATCAGTGATTGTGCATTCAAATATCGGTGGGGAAGTGGTAAGGAAGTAGAGATGTAAATGTGTGTGAGACAAAGGACACTCATGAGAAGCAAAAACAAAACCTGACTACAAGTAAAGTGTAAGGACTTTTTCACTCTTTGTCCTCTTGAAAAGTAAAATCCTTCAGTATATTACCTCATGTTTTGTCACAGTGGTGTTATTTTGTACTAGAGCTAAGGCATAGCCAAGTATTGTTTTTTACTTTGGTGTGCTGTAGGTGTTGCAGAAAACTGCAGCCTAACACCTTCAAAAGAATATAATCAACACTGGGAGAAAAAAAGAGCATAATCAACACCTTTTTGTTTTTAAGATGGATTTTCAAAGAATTATGATTAGGATTATAAAATGCCATTTCATGTGGTACTACAGCACTCAAATCATTATTGATGAGCAAATTTTTTTCAAGAGAAGGTTAAATTTACTGTAGTCTCTTGTCTACATAGAGGATATCACCAACTTCTCAAATCTGTATTGGGAAGCTGTCAGAGTAGAGTTCAAAGCTGCTTGGTCATGCACACAGAAATTTATTCTTTCAAAAGATTTGTCTACTCCACACAATAGGTATACTTTAAAATTAAGAATATTGTAATTTGCTGTAGGGAAAAAAATGGAAAAGAGAGCCGTTACTTTTTATCCTGCGTTACATCTTGTCTTTTTTTTTCCAGATGGGTATTTGCAATAGAAAAAATCGGAATTAATTATTTTTTCATATCTGAAATATTATCAAATATAACATAAACAATTTTTTGTACATTAAAGAAGATTAAATATATTTATTAAGTTATTAGTAAGCTATTTATTTAAAAGCTCAACAGTAGTAAGAGAAAATCACTGATATTTAGAGTAGAAAAATCCAAACCATAGTTTCTTCAAGTTAAAAACATTCATATAGAAACAATGAGGGAGATAGGTCAGTTGTATCAGCTTTTGGCCAGCACTTCAGGTGTATCAGTTTTTGGCCCCCTATTTGTAAGATGTACAAAATGACTGTTGAAGACAGAGATATTTTGGGCAGTTTGGCAAAGCTGTGTTAGTACTTCTGCTGTTTTTCACTGGTTTGACAAGCATTTATAGTGTGCAAACTGATAAAAATGTTGCTTTTCTGTCAGCTGAGTTGGAACCAGTACAAATGATCACCAGCACATCCACCTTGGCAGGGGGAAATGTCTGTAGAAGACAGAAAGCAAAATGAAAATATTCTTTCATTAACAGAGCAGAGACTCTTCTTCTTCAATATCATCTTTTCACTTAAGGTTTCAAGTATACTGATTTTTAGAACAATTATGTAAAGAGATGGTTTAGAACGTTTCTAACCAAGGGCCTTCTAGGAGATGTGGTACTTGCAGGTCCTTAGAGTCTCAATATACTGCAATCTTTCTACTCCTCCACAATTTATATTAGGAAATGTCATAAGGAACCTTGAGCCCTCTGTATGTTTTATTTTTGTTCTCCTACATACATTAAAAGTTGTTGTGTTGGGCCTTTGACATAAATTTTAAAAGTGTCTTTCATTCTGGTTTTCTGCCTACGTCTTCCTTAAACTTGACCTGTGTCTACATTCTCTGTACATATCTGGTGATGAATTATATTTGCCTCCCTGAAGAGACTTTAAGTAAAGTGCTTTTTCTTTCATTTTAAAGCTCTCCTCTAATATTTTGTTTCTTTCACAGACAAATAAAATCAGATGCTACCATATTTTGAATATCAGCAGTGAAAGCCCACATATTTTCCTTGAAAAAGAAACAATTTCAGCATGTTTTTCTGAGATTAAAAAAAAAAAAAAACAAAAAAAAAAAAAACCCTCCACATATTTCCCAGAATTCCAAAAGACTACTCAGAAATGCTGTCTACAAAGTGCAGTGTCCTAATCACAGTTTCTAAGACACTCCTCAGTGACCAGGGGTTTCAAGGAGTGAGTCACTCCTCTAATGCTAGAAATATTTTTCCTTTATTAGAAACTAGCAGTCAGTACTTTAACTTTCACACTATTTATTGAAATATTTTACGTTAGCCTGCATTTAGTTTCTTATCAAAGATTTACCTTTCTGATGATGAGATGGCAATATTTGAATTGAAATGCATGACAGTGACAAGGATTTCCAACTTAAATATTTCTAATGATTTTTGTTTGCTTTATATACCTCTTCGCTTCCTCCTATCCTCTCCACCACAAGAACATATAGCTATAAAACCATTGCAGAAAGCCACAGAATAGAAAAGTGAAATTAATAATTGATGTGTTAGAAACATTTTGAAAGAATAATCGACTCCACAGGTTTCATTTGTGATATAAGAAATTGCAATATTTCTCTGGAGAGTTCTGGAAGGAAATCCTAAAAATGTCTGCAAATGCAAGCCACTGTCTTAGCATAATGTCAAAGCTGAAGTCAGCATACTGCAGGATGTGCAGATGTGGTGTGTAGTTCCACAGAATTAAAAAAATCTTACATTTAGATATTTTTCTAAGTCACCTTTAACTAAAATACAAATATATTAGCTGTGTATACTAGGTTAAATGTTGATAAACTTTGCTTGAGAGAGGATTCAGTCAGTTTCTGCAAGGCTGTGTTACCCTCTTATCTCTCATTTTGATCCAGAAAAAGTAGGATAAAGGATGTCCTGGTAGCTAATGATAAGAGATCATATCTTGGGAAGGAAATTTACTTTAAAGCTTATAACCCAAACAGTAAGCAATAAAACCTGAACTCTAACTCTGCTTTTTCAAGCTCAGCTGAAGATAAATTAGGGGCTAAATTTATAAGCATTAACCAAATTAGAACAAATATAAAAAGTCATGAACACACACTGCTGTTTGAGCAGTTAATATTTATCACCTCTTTCCAGGGGAACTTGTCCTGTTTTGTAACTGTTAGCAATTATTTCATATGACAAATATTATAAGGATATTTTTTTAAAGTATTCTTTAATTCTATTTCATTCCATAGGAAGATATAAACTAGAAAAACAATGTTGGTAGGAATTACTGTCCAAAACTGAGGGGAAAATAGATAAACATAAAAGATTTCTGGGAAATTCTTTTAACAAAAATACCTAGAGGACAGTATGGAAGAGCTTTTCATTAATATTGTAGCTGTCAAGTGACATTTAAATGTCAGGAAGATTTTCTCTGTGAGGTTCTTCTAGATCCTTTCATTCTGTCATTAGACACAGATCACACTTCAAAATCAACAGTGTACATATACTGTACTTTAACGACACAGCTATTAGGGTTCAGTCAAAGCCATGACATAAGAATAGCACAGCACAGCAGAAAAGTGAAGGTTCTTTAGAGATCCTCCAGTTCATTGACAAAAATTTGAGATTAGCTCAGTTGGTTGGAGCAGGGTGATAACAATGTGGGTTTGGTTCCTATATGGATCATTACTTAAGAGTTGGACCTGATAATCCCTCTGGGTCCTCTCCCAAACAGAATATTCTGTGTGATGTGTTCATGCAGATTTCCTCACATCTTTAAAAATCAACCAGTAACAATAATTGCATGTGTTGTGTATGTATAGCATTTATTACTTATACCTACAGTGTCTTCCAATCAGGGTTTTATCACAGAAGATGTTTACTTCCCACTTTGTCTCTTTCCTGTTATTATGAAGAATGAAAACAAATGAAGAACCTACTCTGAAGAATGAAGTGTTGCAAAAAGTTTGAAGTGTCTGTGGAATGGAGGTAGAATGAATATGAGAACATTTTGTGCCTGAGTGACACACAGTAGAGCAGGTTTGATAAGCAGGACTGGGTTTTAGATGATTATTTTTTGCTTTGGAGAAAGCTTATAGCACTTGCAAAACTGACTGACTAGGGCATCTATACGACAAGTTTAACTCAGCATGATTTTGGTCTTACTAACGTTTCAATTAACTGTTGGCACACTTATTCATTTCTGCTACCTCATTAGTGAGATTAAACAGTCAGTGGTTTTTTTCAGGCATGTGAAATAGTCGACTTACACCACTTTTTGCTGGTTTTGCACATCAGCTGGACATGCAAATATGAGTAAAATTATACAAATATCTATTTCAACTGCAAACTCCCAGGGTTTTTTCTGTTGTGAAAACATCTTTGTGGAGCCCCTAGTGCAGCAAGGCCTGACTACCATTTGATCTGAACATTTCTACGATAAAAAGAATTATGAACATAATATAAAAAAATTAGGTTTTTTTTTAAAACCCAATACACTATATTGTTTTCTATGATAGTGATTTGCAACCTTTGCGCCCTTCTCTATGTTATTCTTTTTTCTTTTTTAGTTTCACATCTGCTTCCTCCATGTAGCTCTAAACTGGTATTCCATAAGATTTAAATTTCAGAGAGAGCAAGATGCTCCATAAGGATATATGATCCACTCTCATGGAGGTGTCTATCCCACACTGTTCTTCACCTTGTCATGTTTAAAACAAGCTCCACATTTTCATTGTTATAGTTACTTATTTATTTCAAAACAGGAGCAGAACTATCTGTGAAATTCTGGCAATGAACAGATGTTTATCATTGCCTTCCAATGCAGCTGCATGAGATCTGTAAGAAAGTAGCACCAAGGCACCACCAAAGCTGTTCAAGTCACAAGGAGTGTCTCTTCAGCAGTGTCTCAATAGGGTGTGGTGTTGGAGGTTGATGCCAGGGCACTTTTCTTCAGCTCTTGGTCTAATATTTCACTGCAACAGAGCAGGAGGGAGATATTTCCACCCATACTAGGCTTGACTGCAAGAAAACATGACAAGTGTGTTCCTGACTCTGGTCAAATTTAGCAGCAGCTTATGTATAAAGGCAGAGCTAAAAATGGCAGGTATTCATCATGCTATTTCAATATTCAACTTTTTCTACCTCCTGGACTATCTTGGCATTACATCTGATCCCATGCTTGTAGAAATCAATAGGAGCCTTCTTATTGACTTCAATGGAGCAGAAGCAGGCTTGTGGTAGGTGGAGTGGCTTGAATAGTTAAGAAAAATAATTTTGTATATCCCCAGAAAAATAAACTCTGACTTGAAATGGACTTTTAGTGCCTAGTGACTAGACAACGCTGTTAAAAATGTGATATTTTTCCAAAAACATTTCATTTCAGTTATAACAAGAGGCAGGACTATACTTTCCTAAAGTCAAGCAGACTGTTTATAACTTTTACCTTGTTTGATTTTTTCTCTTGCTCATTTTTTGTAGACTTGGCAAGAGCTCAAGGGTTTGTTTAGTTTTTCCTTTAGCATCCCAGAAGACCATGTTCTTTCCTAGTTCAAGGCACAGTCATTCCTCGACTTCCGCTGTTAACCATTGTGATTTTTTTTTTACCTCATTCTCTGCAAACCCCTTCTGTCTGACCCAAATATAATCCTGAAAATTTTGTCTAATTAGACCAAACTTGGAGATCAAGCTACTCAGTGGGAGGATTAGATTGGCTGAATGCAATGTTCACTGTGAAATTAATTGCAGCAATGACATAATTGCCACAAAATCCCTATCACTGGGAATTAGCATCATCATTGTTCTCTGTTGTTTTGGTAATTGAGGAAAATTGAATGTGAAATGTTGTTCTTTAGTCTTGCTGCTCTAGTTTTTGTTTGGTTTTTTGTTGGTTTTTTTTCATCTGAGAGAAGAATGTTACCAACATGGTAAGTAATACCTCAATAGCCATCTCAATTAAATATTCTGAACTCTGTGGCAAATCTGATAAAATTGTGGGTTGGCTACTTGCAAATAGAGACGTATTGATAGTAATTCTTTTCCCTCACCTGGCTACAGAGAGATATGGCCTCTGAGTCTGAGTCCTATGGTAACTAGAATAGAATACCTCAATACTCAAGGCCACCGTTGTCCTGAGCGTTGCCATGTAGCCTAAACTTGCTTTGATGATTAAAGCTCAGTGGATGCTTTGTGCCAGGACCCTGGTTACTACCAGGCTATACTTACCAGGGCCCATTTCCCCATGGGACCTCCCCCTGCAGCTCTCCATGGGTCTGATGCCTTAGGATTTTTAGTTTCTATATTTTCATGCATCTGTATTCATATACTTCTCTATTATAGCATTAAAAACTACTGTTCTCCCATCTTTAAACAAAACAATCCTCTCTGAGCCTGAATCCAAGGACACTTTGCTGTCTCAGAGCCCCAAAATATGCAAACAACAGCGAGCTGGGGGGAACAAGTTTGGGGTGATTGACATCACCACCTAAAAGTATCACTGGGGAACTGAGGCCCAATATGTTAATGAGTCAAAACTTACAAAAGGTGAATATCTCGTGACTCAGTGTCCATTTTGGGTGTAGCCTCAGGAGGAGGCTTTTGTTTGCCCTAATGTACCAGTAGGCCTGTAATAAAGTTGTCTATTCTCATTCTCTTAAGTTTGTCTGGCCTCTGTTTCAGGTGAGCCTGATTTTAGGCAACAGTTCCAGGACTCCATTTCAATTTAACGTGGGAGTCTTAATCCCTTCCTGAGCTATGCTTTAAGTGTGTCTTCTTCCTGGCCCATCTCCTAGATGTGTTCCTTGGACCCTGACCCCTAAAGGGATTCTGGATCTTCCACTGAATAGGTCTGGGGCTGTCCCTGTCATCAATGCCCTGCATGGGATGGCACTGAGGTCAATGAAGGTGTTGCCTGCTCTGGTGTCGCCCTTGGGATGTCCTCCCTCTTGGAGTAACCCTATTCCTGCTGCTAAAACTTGGAATGTGCACTTAAATGTACATTTAGAGCTCACCAATCTCAGTACCATGGATTTGAATCCCTTCTTCAGAACTATTTGTATGTGAAAAAATCCTTGAATAAAATGTAAATGGGATCCTGAGAGCAGTGACTCAGCAATGGTTCATTCCAAGTGACTGCTCTAACTCCAGAGTTTACAACATAACCCTTCCACTTGACCTCTTC
>VZRP01020355.1:543638-586641 GCA_013397995.1 Malurus elegans | reverse complement strand
TTTTTTTTTTGTTTGGTTTTTTTTGTTTTGTTTTTTTTTTTTCCCATGACAATTCTATCTATAGATCTTCAAAGCTTCAGCTGAAAAGACTTCTAAAAGTAACTAAACTGTGGTTTCTTAGTTAAGGCATTTACTTAAAATACTGTTATCTTAAAATTCCTTTAGTCTGGGAAAAGACTTTAGGTCCTTGAGTTGTTATTATTTTTTATTTTATAGGTAATAAATACCACCTCTGTTTCTTTACAAAGATTTTTTTTTTCTTCTTTTTTTTTCTTTTCCCCTTGGAAAAATATGTCTTATATAGAAAGAAGGTTAAAAGCTGCATATCCCAAGTAGAAGAGGACACCAGCCACATCAGCCTCAGGAAGGATTCAGAGCCAGTGTTTCCTCCTCGCCTGCTGCTGCTGCAGGCAGATTCAGGTTGAGCATGTCTGACTTTAGACCAAACTCTCCTTCTGCTGATTTTTTGGGATTGTTATTTTGAGAAACTTCATTCTTTTTGTGATTTACTGGTGGATTCTTTGGGCCAAATCAAGGCTCTGGTTTCCATGTTTAATGTGAGATCCAGACTTTTATAGAAATGAGATTTTGTGCTAAATCTCCTGTATCCTAGAAATTCAGTTTTAAAATTGAAATTTTAGTTTCAGAAAAAATTTAAAACTAAAATATACATGATCTGTGACTAAAGGAAAAAACACCTTACTAATAAGGTAATCAGATTTTTTTTTTTAAATGAGCATGTTAAAGGTTATAAACACCTAAAAGCTAAAGAATTTGAGGAAACCATATAACCAAGGACCTGAGCCCAAAAAGACTAGAAAATTCCAGTTTTCCTAAATATTAAAGAAGCACTTGTTCAGCATGTTGGTATTTAGAATAAAGTTTTTCTGTTTCTAATGGTCTTGGAATTATCTATAAAACAAACCTGGGAACTGAGGATCATTCGTTTTGATCTTGATTACATGTATTTTAACATTTTAAAATTGTATGAAGTAATAACATCCTGTAGAATTAGAAAGCTTCTATGTTTAAATAAAGAGCAAAGAAGTACTAAAAGTTTTGGCAGAATGCAAGCTTTGAAGCCTGTCTTTTTGCTAATAAATGCTTCTTCAGTTGGATAAAGTAGAATTGTTTCAAAGGAAAAAAGATAATATGATGAGCAGAAATAACATTTCCAAAGGCAATATTAAGGGAAACAAAAAACCACCAAACAGAAAAAAATAAGGAAAAAAAAAAAAAAAAAAGGAAACCAGCTTTCAGCCTACAAGACCCACTTCAGGTAAGAAATATAATAAGCTAATTTATTATTTCCTGTTTAGATAGGAAATAAAATGGGATGGTTCCTACAGAATTTACTAAAAATGGATCCACGTATCTGGTTTTCTTGCTGTGCCTTGAGAATATAGGCAGCTTTAGGTCAGCTACCTCTTTTTGGAAAAGTTAAGGATTTTATTTTTAAAACATCAATTTTTCAGCCTGACGTTAAACAGAGGAAATGTGGATATCAGGAATCTTTTTCCTGTCCAACTTCCTACTTGGATCAAACACTAACACACATAATTCTATACATCTGAAATTCTTCTAAACCTTAGCCAGGTATGCACTCAGGAAATCTCAGTGATTTTATCAAAGGCCATGGTGAAGAACTGTGTCCAACAACTTGGGAGAGAGCAAATCAGCTAAAGTAGATATTTTTTTGAAAAGATACATTGTGTTAAAGACTTACTTATGGTGGATTAACCTTTTACAAATTATTTTTAAACACTTTTGTTACTAATTGTAGTGCAACTAAGTTTACTCATCTCTAAATGGATAAATGGGCACTCTTCTTAAGACCACTACGTCTGTTGTCTACAAAACTGATTATAACAACTTTTGGTATTTCGTAGCTACAAAAATATAGCTCACTGCTATAGAAATGCCAATGACAGTGTATCTTTAATTATTTATTTTTTAAAGAAATACTTCTTTTTCATTTGAGTACTGAGCACCTTTGTACTCCATGGGCATGGGATGAAGTATGCATCTTCTAAAGTGATCTGAAAGAAACAGAATTTAGGAAAAAAAGAACATGTTTTGGGAGCATTAGAATTACTGAAGTCACATTCATGATGAAACACTGTTTTGTACACTGGATTTTTCTAGCCCTAGATTATAGAATATTTCAAATAGGAAGAGACTTCAGTAGGTCATCTGGATTTTTCTTACTCTGCTAAAATACACTAAGTTCTTCTTGCATACCCTAAAACACAAGTGTGATTACAAGGTCTCAAAATCTCTGCTTTCCCCAATTTCTTATTTATAATAATTTCTTTTCTTCAACCCTTCCAACACTGCATTATTAATGGGACAGATCTTCACCCCATATTTGTGTTTACTGTTGTGATTTCAGGGGCCTCTGCTATTTCCTGTGCCTTTGGTTGTCCTGCTGCTCACTGGTGCTGCCTTTGCTGTTCAGAATTGACACTGATGGTTGGCTTTGCAGGTCAGGAGGAAATTTGAGCAGCCTGGATCAGGGTACTTGGCTTTCTTTGCTGGCTTTGCTAAATACTTGTCTGCCAATTGTAAACAATCTTTCAAGGTCTGTGATCTCCACCCTTTGGACAAGTTCTGGAAGTTTAAAAATTATTTAGGGGGTTGGGGGACCGATGCATTAAAATTTAAATTAATAATACTTTTTTCATCAAGAAACCAAGCTAAAGACAATTTATTTGCTTGATTATTGCATTTACGTCTATAGAGAATTATAGGAGGTGTTTGTTTACTTCGAGAGTCTGCAGTATTTTTATTTTCCACTGATTTAACTTCTTTTCCATGGAACCTATGTGTGTGTATGTGTATTTTTACATATGTATGTATGTAAATATTTCTGGTTTCCTAGGTACTGATATCTAAAAAAGTCACTTTAGCTCACTTATGCATCAAATTGTTTTCCTTAAATAATTCTTACTATAGGGAATTCAAGGAAAGGTCAATGCAGCCAAGAAACTTGAGCGAATCCAGGAATAAATTCTGAGGTGATTAGCAACCTTAAACCACCTCTGGGCTCAGTATTTGAAGTAGTCGTGTTAGAGATTTTTTTCCTCTAGGGTTTTCCATTGTTCTGGTGTTTTAGAGAAAAGGAAAATGCATGACATCATTTCTAGATTAATACTTTATAAGCTGACTCAATCTCTATGTGGTGGTCAAACCTCCCCTCTTTTTTTCATATTATAGGAAAGTTCCTGTGCATGTACCTTTAAATGCTTACATTTATTTTTTAATTAAAGACAGATTCATCTTTTTATTGAAATATACTTAAGAAGGAGTTCTGTTTGTATTAGAATGAATAAATCTTGTTGGAAACTGAATATGAATATCAGGGTCTGAATCCACATAGTGTAGGTACAAAATTTTTTATACTCCTGCGGAGACCTCATTTGATATTAAAAAAAAAAAATCCCAATTAAACTGGTTGAATACTTAAGAATAAAGAAATTAAACTTATTTAATAATATTATTATTAGTAGTAATGTAACTAGAAGCAAGGAGATAAACTAGTTATAGGAATAAATAATGTGACACCTTCTTTATGCTGTAGCTTCCTGTCTATAGATAAACAATACTGTGTTTTTATTTAACATTTTTTTCCAGTACATGGACCCTCAACTATAGAAGAGATTTGTGCATTCTGAGAAGTATTTACAGAGTGAAACTATCACAAATATTAAAGGAGAAGTGATTTAAAGATGTGGTAGGGTGGTTTGTTTAGAAAATTGAAAGTTGCCTTAGTCCTTTCCAAACAAAAATTTAAAAACCTTAAGGGCAGAAGAATGTTGGGAAAGGGACAGTCTGGATTACTAGGGGAGGAAAGAAAACAGGACACCTTTCAGATCTGCCCTCTGCTCTCTGAAGGGAGAAGTACCTTTGGAGAAATAAAAGTCTATAATATACCAATATGTTAGTGTGGGGCAGGGGCAAATAGGTCCTTTGCTCTCCTGCCTGTGCAGCCTGAGGCTGTTCCTATGCCCGAGTTAGTGTTACAAGAAAGAGATGAATTCAAGGGTGTCTGTCTCATTTTAATTCTATTGGTAAAGCAAATCCAGTCAACTGTTATGCTCTGTTCTGTCTCTACCAGCCAGACTCCAGATAAACGACTGGAAAGCTTTTAACTCCACCGGCAGGGGACAGAGCATCTCATGGTAATGTCCTGTAAAAAAGAATGTATGAGGAAAGTAATGGGTTGGAAATCTTTCCTGATATCCATGCAATCTGCTTGATATGTCACAGAATGAAACAGAGTAAAGGAAGGAACAATGGTCAGACTTTATAGCTATTGCTCTTATTTTGTCTTAGAACTTGTAATTACATCAAAATATGTTAATTCCTTACTTTCTCTTTTCCTGCTCCCCAACCCCCTTCTCCTTCCATACCTTTGAATGTGCAGCACAAGAATTCAGACTTCTGTGTCCTTCCCAGTCTAAAAAAAGGGGGTCAAACTCTTTCCTTACTTACCTACAATCCCTTTTGTTATATAATGGGTCTGTGAACTGTCACAGAAATGACAAAGGATGTTTATACCTGTAATAATAATTTTCTGGTGATAAAATTCTATCATATTTATAATTTGCTGCCAAAACAGCATTCAGAAATTTGCAGAAATCTGATGTTTTAAGAACTTTGTGTAATGGAACCAAGAATATATGAACAAATTTCCTGTCTGCTTTAGCCCTTGAAATTATTAAAAATTATTTTATAGCTCTATGACCAGACAAAGCATTTGCCAAGTAAGTAATTTCCCAATGTGCTGCTATCACTCTTCCTTTGTAAAGCCATACAAAGAAGGTCAGTGGCACTAATCTCCTCTTTCACATGTGGGAATATATCTAAACTATTTACTGCTGGTATGAGATGTCTGGGCAAGGACTGCTCCCAGCTTAAGGTGAGTTTTAGGCATAAACTTGACACTCTCTGATCTCTTTTGAGAAGAACTTGACACTCTCTGATCTCTTTTGAGTTTTGCTCCTTTGGTTCTGGCTAGTTTGGAACAGGATAACTAGCAGAAGTTACCCTTGTAAATTGAATTCCATACTTACTTTTTCCTGCATTTATACTGCAGCTTAAGTTCTGTTACTCTTGGCCCAAATTCCATATCAGTTTGGAGAGGATCCAGGTTTCAAAATCGTAGATCATCCTGACTGATGATTTTAAATGTAATAAAGGCCAATCGTTTCAGCAGGATAATGGCTCATTTTGGTTTCTTAGTGTATAAATCTCTTGAAAAGCTTTTTATAGAATGATCTACAACCCCTTATTTCATAAAGATAACTTCAAGATATGTGACGGGGAAATTACTTAACTTCCATTAACCTTATTAAAAATGCTAATTTTGAAATATTTACATATCCATTTCACTTGAAAAATTATTGCAGTTAATTTTAGATCACTTGGATTCTGGTTAAACATGTTCTATGGAAATACAAAACACAAAGTTTTCTATAAAAACTGGATTTTTAGGACACAATTGTATAAATTGCATTAATTTTATTGTAAAGATGTATCTGTTTACCTTGTAGTAGCATTTTGAAATTTTAAATATGCAAAATCCAATGCTTACAGTTAGTTTTGGTTTGTCTTCTTCTGAGTGGGGAAAGAAACTAAAGAAAAGTAGAACAATGTTCTAGAAATTTTAATTTGCAGGACATTATGTTATTTAGATATAATTCATAAAACACCTGATGCTAATAATTATTTTTCTCGGTACATAAATTCTTCTGCAAGAGAATGAAGGCTAATAATTTTGATCTCAGTCAATCAATTGCTCGATCTACAGAAAAATCCATGTATATAACTTGACTCTTTTACTTGAAGTTACTTAGGTTTTCACCAGGGAAAGTCGAAACCATTAGTGCCTTAACTGATGTTTTGATGCACTTCTGAGTTAAGTGCTGAGAGAGATGTATTTTCTGTTTGTGCATCTATGCTTAGAAAGGAATAAGATATTTCCAATGCCATCTTCTTGTCCTGTCTTTTCTCAGGAGCAGCAGGAAGCACAGAGGGGAGCAGAGAGAATTCACAGAGTCAGCCATCATCTGTGTCACTGCATGCTGTGGGTGCAGCTTTCACATACAGCAGGTTTTTTATCCAGTGGAAAACTGGGCTGAAAATTGACTGTCATATGGAACAGACACAAATACCCAAGCTGAAAGTTTCCAGCAACAGGGAGTAGCTCTTGTACCAAGTACAGGTCTGGTACAGGTTCTTACTGGCTGGACACAGCTCCTTGACTTTTGGGGGACATTGCAGAGTGGCAGAGTCGCAGTGTTGGCTTGGGGTGCCCAGAAATGCACTTACAAAATGCTGATTTGAGAGCCCCCAACTCGTGCTAATGCAGTGGGACTGCCTGCCTCCAGCTCCTTGCAGCACGTGCTGCAGGTGCGAAAAGTCAGAGTTTAGGGTTGGTGCACCTTAAAGATAAAAATAGAGTTTATATGCAGTGTGGTAGAAGGTAGTTTTGGTTGGGCTGTTCAATGCACATATAAAGAGAAGTGGGAAAAGGCAGAAGAAATTGTTTGGGGCTTCTGTATCAAATGGATGAAGGAACAGTTATGCTCAGTGCCGAGCAGCCATGTGGGCTTGCACATAACCTGCCTTTCTGGCTGAGCACTCGACTGCTGCTGCCAGATTGGTGAAAAATGTTATGGATGTCTTCTCTTGAATGTATGCTCAGCCTGCCCCATGGTTGGATCTACAAGCAGGAGATTCAGCTAACAAACTGTGGGGAGAAAATTCTGCATTTTAAAGCTACTAGTCTTGGCTTCCCAGAAAGAATTCTTACTTTTAGCAAATCTTGTTTTCTTCCCTCATTGAGGAAACAAAATTTCCATGGGAGATGTTCCCACAATTTATTTTTTTTTATTAGCAGTAAAACCAGGAAGAATCATATAGCTTAAAGTAGTTTGGAATAACACAAGTTCTGTAATTTTGGGGGGTTTTGTCCTTTTTGTTTTGTTTTTTTGTGGTTTTCTTTGGGGGGGGGTGTTTTTGTCTTTTTTTTTTTTTTTTTTTTTTTGTTTTTTGTTTTTTTGACTAGTTTGGGTTTTGTGGGTTTTTTGTGGGGTTTTTTTGTGTGTGTGGTTTTTGTAGTTTTTTGTTCTTAGGGTATTTTTTGTGGGTTTTTTTTTTTGTGTGTGTGGTTTTTGTAGGTTTTTGTTCTTAGGGGTTTTTTTGGTTTTATGTTTTTTGTGGTTTTATTTTTTTTTTTTTTTTAGGTTTTTTTGAAAACTATACTGCTGAACTTGTTTTTTCCTTTGGTGTTTAACAGTGTAAGTGTCATTGAAACATGTTCATTTATTATCCTGCTTATTTAAGTAATGCTTTACCTTTGTCATTCTGGTGGCAGAGGTAATGTACAGAATTAGTCTGTCCAGCTCATCCACCTCTCTGTCTCTTCTCTGATATATTAGTGGGTTAGTTTCTCCCCATCTAATAGCTTGTAGTGCTACATATTAATTACTTTCTGTGTGAAGTGATTTATCCTAAAGTCCCTTGCTGACCAATCTTTTCTTAGCTTTGTTTCATGCCCTTTGTTTTTTCAGCCCATTACTCTGTCAAATAATTTAAGGGCATCTGCCTTCTATACGCCCTTCAAAATTGTGTCTCTTAATCATTGTGTTCTGCTAATCACTTCTACCCTAATTAATGTATGCCTCACCTAATCTCCTCTCAGAACTCTCTTGCCCTGTGTTACCATCTCAATTGCTCCCTGTCTCCATGTTTGCTCTTAGCATCTGGTTTATCAGATTGTGTCAGATATTCTGACTAATCATCTGCAACAAAGGCCACATAGCCTATATTAAAAATTCAAATTCTGGGACCAAATATCACAGATTTGTGGCCAAAACCCGTGTCCTGTCATCAGTTCAATGTAGACAGCAGATGACATCCTAATATTAATGATCCATTCTCATCCAGTCTCTATGTTCTTATTAAATTGTGATCAGTGTTTCCTAATAAAATTAAATATGGAGAAGAAGAACTCCACAGACAGACACATTCAGAATATTGTGCAGTAGCAAGCCCTGCTGGTAAGTGCAGGGGAATTCGATGAAATCAAGGAGGTTGTAGCCAGTGGGGGAGCTGGCTTCTTCTTCTAGAAAACCAGTTACAGGACAAGAAGAAATGGCCTCAAGCCAGGAAAGGTTCAGAATGGATATTAAGAAGAATTTCTTCACTCAAAAGGTTGTCAAGCATTGAAAAGGCTACCCAAGGAAATTGTGGGGTCGCTGTCCGTGGAAGTGTTACAGAAATGACAGGTCATGACACTTAGGTTGGACTTAATGATCTTGGAGGTCTTTTCCACATTTAATGACTCGATAATTTTATGATTCTCTTTCTCAGTCTGCCCTGCCACAGGGAATAAGTTGGGAGAGAACAAAGCCAGTAAATGATCTGAAATAACCACAAAGGCTTTCTGTACCCTACAATGTCATGTTCAGCAATAAAAGTGAAAAGAAGGAATTATAGGAAGGTTCTGCTCAGGTACTGGCTGGGCGTCAATCTACCCTTGCGAAGCAGTGAATGACTGCCTTTATGTGCTGATTTTGGCTGTGATAGAGTTAATTATCTTCATAATGGCCAGTGTGGGCTTGTGTTTTGGATTTTTGCTGGAGACAGTATTGATAGCATAAGGATATTTTTGTTATTGCTGACATGTGAGCATGTGTAGTGCTCACACAAAGTCAAGGCCTTTTCTGTCCCTCACACTGCCCAATGAGTGGGCTGGGGGTACACGAGGAGTTGGAAGGGGACACAGATAGGACAGATGACTTCAACTGACCAACTCTACCCATCTGGATTATGTCCAACTTCAGTGTGCCCCCAAGATTCAAAGTTTTCTTGAAGTTTACCAGTAAAAGCTGGTGCACTTCCTTTATTAGATTATTCTTTCTTTTTTTCTTTCAAAGAATAAATCTTAGTGAAATGATAATTAAGAGTACCATTTTTTTTTTACATTTAGTTTGACTACTTTTACTATTTATTTTCCCAAGCCTTTCATAAAATATGCTTGGTTATGTATCCTAAAATGAATAGCGATGCTCTAATGGCTCTTGTTCTATTTTATTCATTTAAATACGCTAGATGTACCTGAGTAGTGATTATACCATGATAAATTGCTTTTATAACTTTACACACTGTAATTATTCAACTCTATTCCAGTATAAAATCCTAATATAAGCAAAAAGATTTTTTCTCAATGTTTGTTCATAATTGGCATAGTCTACGTGTTACATTTTCAGAATTATTCAAAAACTAAACCCTAGAAGTTCTCCCTGTACAACCTGGTACGTTTTTATTTCTTGCAAAAATTTTAACACTGTGTTTGCATGCTGATTTTGCAATAATGCCATTATGAAGAGAGGAGGTAGATGGCTTTTACATATATATGTATATATGTATGTATGTATATATGTATCATAGATGACATAAAACTAAAGACAAAAACATGTAATAAAATGCCAGAACAAGGTTTAAAATTGAATTCAATAATTTATACGACTTTGACTTTCATTGCAGTACTGATGTGTTATCACAGAAATTAAGGCACACAGTGTTGATCAGTGAATAGCTTCTTTTTAATAGTTTTAATTAGATCTATTGGTGTCCATGAGAAAACAGCAGAGGTGGGACTCATCAAGATGTATTTGGCGTGTAACAGCAGACACGTATGATTGCTCGTGGCTGCTTCTGAGAGTTTGTTCTTGAATTAGAGGCTAGAGAAAAACATATTGGAAATTAACTGAAATATTATTGAGGTAGTTTTTAATGAATGTCTCCCCTTTGTCCCAAGATGTGAAAAATCTTTCACTAAGATATTCTCAGGTGTATGACTTATTGTTCAGATACTATTGTCAGCTCTGGCTGAAGCTGATATACTGTGTCTGATTATATGCTAACTATGTGAAATAGGCTTCAAGTTTCTATTCCTTTCTCCTTTTTTTCCTCAATTTCTGGGGCTTTTGGCAGGTTATGGAAAATTTATATTACTGACTTATTTTTCTTGAGACCCGGCGCCTCTGAAAAGAGTTCTAGGTGGTTTCTGCGTTAAGTAGCAGCATTTCATCACCACAAGTGAATCACTTATCAGCTGGGAAAAATGTACTGAGAGCCAAACCAACTCTCTCAAAACTTATTTTCCTCAAAAGCAAAAAAATATTATTACAGTAATGGATGTAAAGCAAAAAAAGGTAATTCAGAACAAATGGTGGGGCAAAAGACAGAAAACACAATTAAAATTTAAAAATCAAATGTATAATGTACCATCTTAATTGGAAGGAAAACACTGGAAATGAGCAGATGGTACCATTAACTAAATCAATTTTGGGGCTATTCTGATGTAATAAGGATTGTGTTGCCATGAATCATCCCACTAGCACTTACATACCACACTTTTGATAATGAGTGTTAATGACTTGGCAAAAACATTTGCAATTTTTGAGGTTTTATTTTAAGTCAAGGAAGAATAACATCTGAATCAGTTCTAGAGGACTGAAACATAAGGTTTTTCTAATTGCGTTTTTTTCCTAACATGAGATGTAAACACACTTCATCTGTGAATCAGCCAACATTCTTCTGATAGTCAAAGCCAATAAACAGACATTAACAAACTGAGAGTGCACTTAAGACAATATTTCTACTAATATGTGAAAAAAACCTCATAAAAGTTCACTTATTCCTGCTCTTAATGTAATTTTGACCTGCTGAACATGACACGTCATAATTTTAGACGAACTAAAAGGGGAGTAAAGGGTGATAGAAGAAAATTATCTTTTTTAGTGGGTTTATCAAGAAGAGCCCTCATCGAGAAGGAAGAAGGAGAGTGTACTGGAGCAAGGTGAAAGGTCACATTTGTCAAAACAAGTAGTTCTTTAGATAGAAATATATTAAAATTAACAAATGTACATACTTTCCTAAATGGATGAAAATTAAATAGAGTAAGATGTGTGTAAGTTTTAGACTGAGAAATGTTAACTTGTTTGTAGTACATAGGTAGGCAGAAGAAAAAATTACACAAAGTTATTTTATATTCTTTACACTGAAATCTCCATTGAAACTTTCTTCGGGCATTAAGCAAATATAGACATCAAACAGAACTTCATCATCTAGACTAAAAGAAAATTACTGTAAGCACCAATTGGTTGTATTTAGTTTTCAGCAACTACTTGTTATCTGTAAATGTGTCTCCTTAATATTAAAAAATTCTAAAGAACAGCACCTATTGCTTCTTAAGTCTGTGTTGCCCTTCAAAGAGCAGCTTTTCTCAATCTAGTAGGCAAAACAGTACAAGACTGTAAAGTTTAAATGCTTGCTCCTTCTATGCCTAGCAAAAATGTGATTCAACAAAATTATTTAAACATAGACTGGGAATATGGGTAAATAAAGAGAATATTAACGACAAAATATTAATTAATTAATTAATTAATAAAATACATCAGCTATGAAGCAGCAGGGTTTCTAACTAAAAATAATGCAGAACTGAATACAATGACGAAGAGTGCTGATTGCTACATTGCATGGTGGAAATGAAACCTGAAATTTTCTTTGACAGCATTGGGGTGGTGATAATGAAGAATTTATTGTATCCTATGGCACTGTTAGAAATCCCTCTCTTTCATTTCTTTTCTTCTCTTACTGAAAACCCCAAGGTACAGGATTTTGCTCTTCAGCTACTGTAATCCCCTGTTGATCGCTGGTTCAGCTTACAAGCAGGACAATAAGCGCTGTGGGAGAGACAGAAAAAGTTACTTTCTATACACTTTTGACAGCAGCAATGAAATTGAATCGAGTCATGTCTTGTGTGTCATACACTACCATTTATGTGTGGGTTTTCTATTATTTCTTTAGTAGAATGGTGTGGGAGATAAGGAAAATGCTCCCAGGGCAAGGAACACAGGCAGTACTTTGTTTAGTCCTCTGGAATATCATACTACCTTCTTTCTTGCATGTTCTGATGTTATAAACCACATTTTACTATGTTACAATAGCTCCTAAGGAGCCCATTTGCTGGACTTTTTGACCTTGCTGACCCATCTGCATGAGAAGAGAGGTACTAAATGGAAAATGTATATATATAAAATATATATACAAATATAAAATATGTGGAATACATATATTATAATATTCGCATTTCCAGTATTATCACATCCAGACCTAAAGATTTTACCCCTGCATTGTAATCGATCATGATTTTAATCTCAAGTGCTGAGGTGATTACTTTCTTCCTTATATCTTCAGTCTCGAGGTGAAGCAGTTTTGAAGGTCAAGCAGCTCTGAAGGTCACAGGTGTTGTAATCCTTAAGCATAAAATTTGATAACTCAGAAACATAAATCACTTAAAATGTTGAAGTGGAATTAAGAAAATGAATTTAATCAGTGGATAAATATCTCTTGGTAATGGTTGGCTTGTCAATTAACTTCTTCAGTTTTTAATGCCTCAGTTTAAGAATTGCAGTTTCAAAACCTGCATTTATAAACAAACTCAAACAAACCTGTAAATTGGAAGACTTTTCCTGAGAAATACATCTAGTTATACCTAAGTGTACCTATAGCTTTGAACAGAGATGCATTTACATATCTACCTTTACATGACATAAGTGAAATTCATATCAGAGGAGGTGAAATACCTAGATTCTCTGCACAATAATAGCAAAGAGCACGAAAGTTCCAAGTTTCTGTAGCTCATCTTTTTTTGACCCAGTATACTTTTTTAATAGACCCACAGGTGTTTAGAGATCTTTAGACATTTTCTTCATAAAAAGGACTCTGTTCATAAACCCTAATGCTTCCATAAGGAAAAAAAACGTCACAAGTGAAGGAAGTATTAAATTTTTAGAAGATGAAACAGCAGGATTTTCACCTTCATCACATCCACTAACGTGAATATAGTGAAAAAATGCTTAGAAGAAGGAAGAAATAGCAATTCACTTGCTCAGTATGTCTCAGAAAATCTGTAGATACTGAAAGTAAGTGTTAAAACATTTGAGATTTTATATGCTTAAACTGTACTCTTGAGAATAGACCCTTAATTTGATTTGTAGTTTTGATAGGGGGTTTTAAAAAACTGAAGACTCCACAGTGTGCATTATAGCGGAGTTATAGCATGAAATTGCAACAATGAATAGTAAAATGGATTTTTTTTTTTNAAGTTTTTTTTTTTTTTTTTTTTTTTTTTTAGTTTTGTGTGGAAACGTTGCACAGTAATTTAACCTACAGCAAATTAATGATGGTATTTACCTCAGAGTATACTTTAACTATAAAGAATGACTTCTTGTTGTGGTGCTATAACACTTTATCAGTCCAAAGACTCCAGTAATTTTAGCCTTCTTTCAGACAGCATGGTATTGTACATAAAAAATTCATGGTACACATACTCCTTGAAAAGCACAACACAAGCAAACATATCTATCTCTCAGTGCAGTTGCAATGGTTGAGTTGCGGAAAAGTAATTCATCCCTCTGAAAATACTAGCAAGTAATTTTAGAAAAATAAATGTCAACTGCACCATATGTCCCATAAATGTCATCTGTAAAATAAAGAATATTTTTATTTCAGAAACTATAACCTAAATTGCTTGCCTGACTTTTGAGGAAATTGAAAATATCTGTGATGTGATTCATTATCTTAAAACCCATAAAATCTTATTTTCCTTTATTTTTTATTTAAAATTATTACCCTGCAATGAGCAAAGGACTTGTATTATTTTGAGGCTGTGTACCTGCCTGATGCAGAAAAACGTATTAATAATATATAAAGTGTGAACATGTAAATTGAAAGCCCTCCTTAACTGCTGAAATATCATATTTATAAAAAAACAAACCTCTCAAGTTGTCTCAAGCCCGTTCAAAGCTTCACTTCCTGCAAATCCTGATTATTGCAGCAAGCCCCACAGCATGTTGTTTGGGGTTTTTTAAAAGATATTCTAAATCTAATGGTTTGGCATTTCAGGCAACAGAAAGATGATATATTTGTTTAAAGATATTGTTTTTGTTTAAAAACATCTGTTTGGCCATGCTGTTATTATATTTAGACAGTTTGTTCCAGACTCCTTAGCTTAGTTTCAAATTTTATTATCTTGTATCAGAGCAGGTATTAACTGTGTCACAGGAATTCGGATGAGAGGATGATCTGAGCTGCTGTGGCATATGCCATATTAGCTCTCTTCAAAACCTGTTATCCAAGACTTGTCATACATGATGGGCACAAAGAAGCCATCATTAGTGCAACAATATTATCTTTCAAACTGGGAATTTCATAATACCTGCATTTATATCATATCATGCCATATCACATAATATATCTTATAGTATCAAATCATCTTTAGATAATATAAATTTCCAGTGGTGTTCTTCTCTGTCCTTAGGGCCACAAAGGCTTCCTTCCTAGGTCTCTGCATGCAAGAGAAAAAAGGTTTTCAACTTTTGGATAGTCAGGAATTCAAAGGTTTTCAACTTTTGGAATTCACTGGGGTCTGCAAAAGTTTTGTGTTCTATGAGGGGGCTTGCCACAAACAGTGACATTCTGAAGACTAAGGAAATGGCGATGACATCTAAGAATGAAAGTATTGTAATTCAAGCTGTGTGTAATTCAAGCCCATGTTTATACCTCAGCTTTTCCAAGTCCAAATGTTTCCAAGCTGGTCTGTTCCAAATTTCAGAATAAAATTTGTGCATAAATGTACCTAGCTTCGAGTGAAACAATAATATTTTCTGTGGAAACAACAACAAAAAAAAACAAAAACAAAACAAAACAAAAAAAATTCCAAATAATTTAGTTTCAAAAACATGTATTTCAGCAGAACTCATATTTTTAATGGAAAAAAAACCAAACAATGTATCACTGCAACAATGTATCACTGCACCCGTATCACCAGTTGTTTTTTTTTTCTTTCCGACAAAGGAAAGAGGGGTTGTAATTTTTCAATTTGTTTGTAAAAAGCCCAGCACTATGAAGCTGTTGATTCTGACTTGAAGCTATTTGAAAACACCTGTGTCACTGAGATATAATTTCAATGTTCAATTTTCCTTTCTCGACCTTCTTTGAGGAAGCTGATGTTACATATTTCTGTGGTATAACTTATTGTTAAGGGCAGAAAATAAAGCTTCCCAAAACTGAAGTGGCAGAACCTGAAGATCTTTATCTCTTCATCCAGGCTAAAATTAGTTGAGTCAACAGGGCTATATAAGATTACAGTTGTGAAGGTTCTATGATAAACAATTTTTAGGTACTAGCAGGGAGAATTTTACACCTCTATTAAAACAGAGTTCACTTGTCACTGTCAGAAAGGTGAACAAGAAATGAAGGCACATATCTCTATGTGTCCCTGTAAGCCATCTCTCTCAAAAAAACCCCAAAAGGGCTTCTGTACCTAAAAAGACTGCTAATAGGTAAAGAAATAATATTAAAAGTAAGGAGGAATTTCAGTTGCATAACTGAAAGCAGATTCTTAATCACAAGTTGTGTTAATAAGGAAAATATTATATTATTCTAGGCAAAAAGAATTCCAAAGACAAAAGTTTAAAATGGCATCCAAGTGTAAGTACTATTCAGTGGGTCTAATACAGATGACATTTATGTTTGACATGTATGATTGACACGAAGCTTTGTATATTAGCAAATGTTGATTTAAATGAATGCAGAAATGCTGAGTGGTTTACTAATTGATAACAAGATCAAATATAGTTAAAGTCTAGCTAAAATTTTTGGTAGATTTTAAACAGCATACTAAACTTCCGTATGTTTGGCCTAAAATAAACTCAAGATGGTTGTTATCCCTGTGTCTATCCTTTATACCTAGTTAATTCCTTCTTTTCTTAGTCCTGGCTGCTGTTTGGTCATAAAGAGAGACTGGAACAGAACATCAAAATCTCCCAAGAAATCAATAAAGCTCTTGTGTATATTCATTGGCAGGCCAACAAAGTAATTTATAAATTTTAAAGGTTCACTCCAAACATCTGTTACAGTTTTCAAACTTTTGTAATTGAATCTACAATCATGTTTAATGTTAGTTTAAGGGCTCACAAAACCATACTTGTTTT
The DNA here is from genome assembly GCA_013397995.1 of Malurus elegans. Taxonomy (NCBI): domain Eukaryota; kingdom Metazoa; phylum Chordata; class Aves; order Passeriformes; family Maluridae; genus Malurus; species Malurus elegans. The sequence continues at coordinate 570,568 of VZRP01020355.1, read as the reverse complement.
CCATTTTCCAGGATTTTTCAAGAATATATATACAGTAATTGTAGACTTCCAAGTATTACATTTCTGTCCTTGTGATGGCAAAAATCTTGATGTCTCCTGATTGAGAAACATGAATTTCTTTTGATCAAAGAATAATTACACCAGACTGCTGTGGTTAATGAAGGGTAAATCACAAAAGTTCTTAGTAAGAGTTCAGATAATCATCCATAAACTGATGTTCATACAAGTCAGTCAGAGAATTAAGCATATGAGTCACAGAGTTTCTCTTTCAAATACTCATTGATTGCCACTGTCTCTCTCTGACTGCATAACCTTTGTTACGAGCATAGGAAAAACATTTTTTTCCTTTCAGAAAATACAGATAATGTGAATAGCAGAAGAAAGAGGTGCTGAAAAAAAACTCAGGAAGAGATTTCTGGTGGCCAACAGACGTATAAAAATATTTTGCTAGAATTGAAACAGAAGAAAAAAATCTGGGTTGTCTTCACAAGGAAGCATTCAACCAGCAGTGGGAAACTGTGAGTGGGGAGGTTGAACATTTGAATTGGGCTAGGCAGAATTTGAGAAGTGTCAGGGGGATATATGTAGGGCCAGCATGAAGTGGAAGTTAAATTTGACATAAAGATGTAAGACACTCAATCAGACAATTTTAATAGGACAATCAGATCAATAAAAAATGAATTTTTGGGAGAGGCAGTACATGAGTTTATAAATGAAAGGTAAACAGAGCAGAAAGTCATGATCAGTTACTTAACAGGTAGGCATGAGTTGAAAGAGGATCTAATCAATTTTGCAATGGCTGATTTAATGTACTGTAGGTACCAAGACTGCAGCATATCTCCATTTTTAACACTGCAGAGCAAAACACTATACATCACACAATGCAATACTACCTCTTTTGCTATGCGATTAGTTTTCTTTCTTTTATAGATTATTTTCGCTTGCTATGTGAAAAATTGATATGTCCTACTTTAGTTTAGGACACTGGCAATGGGAGGAGGGAAGATTGTCATTTCAGCTTTTAATTTCAGCTTTTTTTGTTCTACTGCCTGGGAAAATTAGTTGTTCACAGAGCTCAAATCACAACCATCATGTGAATTTACATACTACAAGGCAGTAAAACTGGAACTGAAAAGGACAGTTATGAAAAGCTTTTGTTCTCATAAGAAAAGCCCTTGATTGAGTTAAGTCTAGTCTATTTTGCATTAAATTCTGTATTGTCTGCTATCAAAACATCTCCAAATATGAGCTGATGTTTGAAGATAAAACAGTGGAAATAGAAGTCCAGGTGCACTCTGAAATCAATGTTAATTTTTTCAAAGCCTTTAATTTCCCCTCTTTCATTATGTTCTTTCACAGTGAATATTTCTTCCTTTCAGGACACATGATAATGAAAATGACTTACTTGTTTTCATCCAGTGATCATGATTGCCACTAGTAGGATAATCTTTGAAAACATCACACTTTTATCCTCCTGCTTTCATCTTTTTGGAGGTATTAATCGTCAATGTAGGGAGAAAAGCAATATCTCACGTCAGATCTACTCTTTCACACTATCAGCTAGCACAGCTCTTTTGAACAAAATCTGCTAAATAAATTTGGAATGCATCCTCAAGTGTAGTTAATAATAAATACAGAGTTATGACAGTTACAGCAGCATAATCAAACCTTTCTTTTTATTTTTCAAGACTGGCTGGCAGCATTGTATATTATTTTTGTGCTTAGGATTCTGATCTTGACAAAAGCAAGGGCTGGAGAATTCTTCAGAAATAAATTGCTTGGGAAAAATATTTAATGTGACTTCCAAGTTCAGTGTCTTAAAAACACACATCTGATCACATACATATCCAAGGAACATATTACTGGCATACAGAATGTGTATGAACACACAAATAGTTCACAAATAAATTTAGAGTTCCCTCATGATCATAATGATTTGGTTTTGCTGTTGTATGCGTGTCAGTATTATTGCTATGATAGAAAGAACATGTTTTAATGTTTTAAAATTAGCTATCTGTAGCAGCCTAGTCTTGTTGTAAACATGAGAGAGCCTTAACGTAATTGAAATAAATTGAAATAGTTTTCTTGGGGGTTTTGGGGGTTTTTCTGTTTTTTTTTTTTTTTTTGTTTTTTTTTTTTGGTTTTTTTTTTGGTGTTTTTTTTTTTTTTTTTTTTTTTTTTTTTTTTCCCAAATATAATTTAATTTATTTCTCTGGAAAGATCCGTTTACATAACTGAGTCAGTAATGTCAGAAAACATTTTTCACCTAGAGCCAACTGCAATGCACAGCAACTCATTTCTAACTTGCAGTTATTCTAAGGTCAGAAAGTTTCATTATTAATTTGGAAAGAGAATACATCTTTTGGACTCTTAAATTCAATATGTTGAGAAAAAATTTTTACTGTGTTTTCCACATGTAGCATTTATTTGAAACAATCACCTGTTAAAAAAGTATATTTTTTTATTTAAACCTAAATTTGACTATAGCTGCAAAAAGGTTTCCAGTCTGAAACAAACAACATAATGCAAGGTCTGCCAGAAACAACCTGTGTTCATTATTTTTGTAATGAAATGTAAGAAGACTTGAGGGAAAAAAAAAAACAACTTCCTGACCTTCCAATGCAATTGGAGAAGTATTCTCAAAATGTAAACAAAATGAACAGAAATTCATTGGTATTTTTGCCTTAAAGAAAACAGAAGTTTCCTTATAACTGAAAGCTTGTGAGCTCTGCTCAGTGACAGAGCAGCTGCCTAAATAAAAACCTCAGGGCAGGAGCTAAAAATCTCCTCGAAATTTACAGAATCTTCTGGGTTGTCCTGGCTTGGAGCTGTAAGTATTGTCACTGTAGGGACAGCGTACTCTGGAAGAAGCAAAGAGGCTTAAAATACCTTTTCCATTTTTGTTTTTCTCTATAGGTAAACAGTGTAACAGATGCAGAACATACCAATGTTGTGCTGCTGAAAATCCAAAATTCCCTACTTAATGAATTCCTTGGTAGATTCCCACATCATACCTGGATGCTGCAATGGTTCAAGTAAAGTATGATTCAGTGGTATCTAATCTGTGTTTTGCAAAAACAACTTTTTTTTGGTTTTGGTTTTTTGTTGTTGTTGTTGTTTTTTTGGGTTTTTTTTTTGTTTGTTTGTTTGTTTGTTTTTTACCTTTACATGTACATGTAACTAGATGGTATTTAATGTCACTTTAAAGTGAAATCATTCTATGATTCTATGGATCTGACTTCTAACAAAACACTTTAATGTTCAGTTTAAAATACATTGATATCAATTTGCAGTAAGTTTAAAACAATGTTTTTGTTTTTATTTATGTATTTCTACAAATTTTATGATGCACTTTTGAAATAAAATGTCCTGGATTTCCTACAGGTCCTTGATACAAATATATTTTTTTCAATCTTCTCTTTGCAATATTTTCTCAAAGCAATATTAATAAGAGTTTTAAATCAGAATAAACACCCATACTGTAAGTACATATAACATGTTTCCTTTATTTATTCTGTAAATATGAACTTCAACTATCCATGGTGGGAAAAACAGAATACAAAAGGTTACAGATTAATATTTAGATTTTGAATATTAATGTCCTGCAAAAATAGATTATTACTGTTTTACTTGGTTTCACTGAAGCTATCTTTTTGAAGAAGATTTTCTTTAAAATTTCTTTTTGGAACTTTTTCCTTCATTTTTCATTTAGGTACATCCTAATCCTTGTTGTTCCCTAGACATGTCTGACATTTCTCCATTTAGAAGAAATGGGGTTAACAGTTATACAGAAAGTTTTGATCCTTTTTCAATATGTTAGAATTGTCTAAACACTATCCTTTCCTTGGACAATAAAAGAGAAAGATACGAAAACAGCTTCTGTGTGAAAAATCTTCAGCACAGGTCTGTTTAGATCAAACTTTTTGATGTTCATTACAAATAAAATACAAACATAAAAGGTTCGCTTACAAAACCTTTGTAAGAATGGAACAATAGTTCTAGATAAAGACCTCTCCCCACTTCACTTCTCAAAAACTTTCATTTAAGAAGGTTTGCAAGTACACTGGATGGGCTCTGGATGGGACATTCAAATTTTTGAGATTGTCTCATGAGCAGCACAATAAAAGCAGTATCGCTTGCGTGTACAACATTTAAGGTGAAAGGCTGATGAAAATGGACAGTTTTTTCCACAGTGTTCCTAACGTTCCAAAACACATATTTAAAGCAATATTTATGTTGATAGTCTTTGCCTTACTGTGCTGAGCTCATAAAAGGGGTTATGGTTTGAATAGGGAATTACACTTAATATGACATTCTTTGGGTTTGACAACCAAGGACCTAAAATCATTTTAGAAATTTTCATGGTAAGTTGTTTTTTTTTTTTTTTTTCTGAAGAGGGATTTTTATTACATGCAGCTATAGAGAAGTGTTATTTCATTGTCATCCTGCATAAGGAAGGATTTCAAGCAGAAGGAACTGACTCTCTCACTTCATTTTTCCCTCTCAGTATCATCAGCCATTTCACAAAACCCCTAAGATATTTGTGCATATGCACAAATGTCAAAAACAAAAGCAAGCTTTTGTCCATTCTTTTAGTTCACATGTTAATACTCTTCATGGCATTTATTTCTCATCTCCAGTATTATTTTTATCATCCCATGAGTAAAAGGATTCCATTGGTGTCATCCTTTTCTGAAAAGCTACAGTAAAATGTCTGCTATGTAATCTTTATCTAAATTGCAGCAAATAATTCTTTTAGCTTTTCTTCTGAGTCAAGAGAAAGGGAAGAAGTGGGAACCTTTCAAGATTTTTTTTTTTGTTGTTGTTGTTTAGTAGAAGCCAATATGTAACAGGATAGACAGGTGGATGGTTTGTAAGGTCAGTTTACCCTGATCTCTTTTTATATGATATCTAACTCCAGAGACTCATTACAAGCAGGTTTTTCTCAAGTCTTGACAGAGGTGCCCTTTCCGTGAAGTTTCATGTGGATTTACTTTTAATGCATCCACAATAACAAATGCACATACCAAAGGAAATAAGCTTTTCTGCAGACAATATTAATTTTTTGTCATGTCACCTGACACTTGTTTTTGTCATAGAATATATCGTTTCTTCCAGTGGCTGATTTAGATTTAAAAGGCTACCCGCCCCCTTTTTTTTTTTTTTTTTTTTTTTTTTTTTTCTATTTTCTTTTTTAAAAGACACAATCTTATTAATCTAATTATAATTCATAGGTTGAGAGAGTCCAATTTGTTTCAAGCTTTTAAGGAACAGATTTAGAAAATTGAATCCTATCTTTTAAATATTAATAATAACAAATGATCACATATTGGCCATTTATTCTGCTGCCAATGATTATGACTACTAGGGAATGATTATTGTGTGATAAAATTTGTATCAGATGGATTTAAATTAACATTGGTCTAAACAAAATATATTAATTGCCCGTGAATTTTGCATTCACAAAGACATCCCCTGAAGAAAAGAAAGGTAAAAACAAGTTAGGTGGTGATAGAAACAATTATACACCATGTGCAAATCTTTAACTTTATAAATCTTTACTTAGAAACTTTGGGGAAAAAAACCCAACAATTAGTAAGTGGAGAACCAAACTAAGATAACCCATTTGTCTGCAGCTCTGATCTAGGAACGTCAACAGCCCCATTTTTTTACAATCGGTCTTGACACTGAAGACAGTCATGTGAAGATTCCCAGTAAAACATGAATTACAGGTGAACTCTGCTCAGGGATGTTTGGAAAGATGGGTTTGGTCATCCTAAGTCCCTCTTGCCTCTGACAGAGCCCTGTTTTCCTGGGCATGATTGAACACCAACTTGCCAATGGGAAGTGGAGAATTCCTTGATTTATTTTTCTTGTGGGTGTGACTTTTGTTTGCCTTATTAAACTGTCTTTATTTAAACCCATGAGTTTTTTTCACTTTTACCCTCCTGATTCTCTCCCACATCCTGCTGGGAGAGTGAGTGAGTGACTGCAGGAGGCTTGAGATTCTGTCTGAGGTTAAACCATGGCAGACATTATAAACAGCATAATAACATTATTCAGAGTGATTTTATGATGGCATCACTTTTAGAGAAAGGAGTATGTTGGATTTTTAATTTAAAAAAAAAAAAAAAAAAAAACTTTTTTTAAATTNAAAAAAAAAAAAAAGCTTTCTTGAATTCTCACTGGAAATTATATTAGGACACTTTTGAAATCAAGCACACCCAAACTATTATTTTATGAAAGCCCTTAAATGGCCTTGACAATCTTATTCTGTGTCAGTCATTTACTTGATTCAGCATTCCCATAACAAGTAAATGCCTATCTAATTTAAATGTACTGAGGCCTCATCTACAAAAATAGAATCTTTGCTATGACCAGTATTTTTAATCTAAAGTCTAATTTGTTTATCTGAATAATTTTCTTTATGCATAATGTACATGATTACATTTAGTGAAATAGTAAAAGAACATTTAATATGTTTGTTAAAATACTAAAATTATTTAATCTAGTTTTACATTGTTTGCTTCACTAAACTTCTATTCAGTCCAATTTGGAGTCTTCAAGAAAATGTCTGTAGGGTTTTCCTGCGTCTGCAAAGTACAGTGAAGGCAGACATCCTCATTCTAAAGAATAGTTACCATATCACAGAGCCTGGATAATAATTGGATCTTACTGGCAGATTTGAATTTTAATTATTGTGTTGAGATGAGAGACTAGCCTACATACTACTGCTTCAGCCACTAATAGAATCTGTCTCTTGCATTTTAAAAATGAGAATTTCAAAGGGGAGCATAACTCCATAGAAAACCACTTGTAATAAATGACGTCATCAAGATTTGCTTTTCCTGCTTTACTTTATACAATCTATTTTACCATTTCTTTACAATTTCATTATACAATACAATATTCAAAATTTCTTTACACAATAGCTAGTGAAATAAGGCCTTTGACAGGAGATGCTAATGCCGTAGGGAATCTATTTCTTTCACTAGTCTAATTGGGTAACCTATTACTTACCATCCCCAAGAATTTGGACATTTTATTTGGGAAAATTACAATCATTATCTTTGAACACCTTGGGGATTGCTCATGCTCAAAAAGCAACAGTTTTGTCCTGCATCATAGTCACTGGAGTTAAGAGACTGGTCTCTCTGGAAAAGCCAGAAGACTGGAAAAGGAATTTTAAAATGGCTCATTAAAATAGAAAGTTAAAGTTTTTTTCTTCACATCCTTTTTAAAACTTATTTTCACAATAGCATTTGTACCAGAAATCAACATATACTTTAATAAAATATGAAATATGTTAAATTTATATTATATAATAGCTCTACTAAAGGCAAGTAGTATGAAATATAATTTTAATAATTTTTAGTTTTAAATCTTAATTTTAAAGTATACTTCCCAGCTTTGACACCACTAATTTATTTTTTATTTTCTCACTTTCTTTGGGTTTTTATTAAATATATCCATTACACATTAAAAATGTAATAGATAACTATTTCTGCCAAGACTGTTGGACTTGATTTGAAGATTTGATCCAAATTTGCATGCATGTATTTAGACATCCATACATCTTTCTGTCATTCACTCCAGGGGGAAGAAAAAAAGGAATAATTCTTTGCTCTAGTTCACTGTGTGGCTCTTGAGCTTTTGGAAATAGGACAAAGGTGGGGGAAACAAATATTGGGATAAATGGCTGAGGGCTTAAGAAGGTTAGCTTCCTTTGCTGACAGAGTGAGCAAGTTTTAATTTTATATGTGTATGAAACCATTGTCTGAGCTAAGGAAAATTCTGCTCAGAAAAGTGCCTCAACTGAGGGAGGAGAGAAACACTTTTTTCTCTAACCATCAGCACCACTTGCAGTGTTTGGATTTTTTGTAAACAGCAACAACAACAAAAAAAAGAAATGCACACTTTTGCATAGCTGTGAGCAAAGTCTTACTGCAGTATGGATTACCTCAGTCTTCTAGTTAAAGACCAAGAGTTTCTGTAGATGGAAATAAATTAATCACCTTGTGAATTTATCAACTAGTTAATTCTATTACTATCTCAAATTTTAACAAGCTAAAACCACTGTGATTTCCCCAGCCTTTATCAATACTGAATTATTACTGACTAAACCAGCAAACTCAGAGTTTCAAAGTAGCTGCTTTGCCTAAAAACTTCAGTCTGTCACTGAAAGAGAGGAGAGCTAGAAAAAATCTTAACAATGGATGCCATTTTTTTTTGTCACTTTTCCAGGAATACCAATAGAAGCTGAGACTACCACATTGTCAAATTTACTATTTATTATTCTGGCAGTAACCATTTCTGGATCCAGTAATTCTCAAAAAATGCAGGGTTTAAAACTGATATTTACTACAAAGAAACTATAGAATGAAATATTTCTGAGGGGTCTGAATGACTTTAGAATAAGCAGCTAAATGAAAAACGCAAGGATTCCTTTGACTCTGTTCCAGTTAAGCACTCAAGCTTGTAGAAGGATAATAACTTGTACAGTAATAAATAAATTTATACCAACGTGTTTGCCACTCAACAGCAATGTGTATAAATACCTAAAGCACTCCAAGGCTGAGGAGTTGGTGCTGTAATCAGCGGAGATGCCAGCGGTTTGATGAGTGCCACCCTCCCTGCCAGCTGGTTGTGCACGCTCTGTCAGGCTCTCCTGACACGCACCAAGTAGCCCCAGCCACAGCTCACAAGTGTTAATCAGCAGTATTTTATGACAGTTGCCTGCAGTTATGTGTCCATGCATGTCATGTCCCTGTGGAGGCTTTCTGGTCCAGAAAATGTCACCATGTGTTATTATGCCAGGACAGGAAGGAAATGCTCAAGGTACAGCTGCTCAAGCAGCTTTACCTTTAAAGTGAATTTGCATAAAATTTGAAAGTCCAGAGAAAGAGACAGCTCTATTCATGTTGTGGAGAAAAAACAACAAATACAACGTGCAAGGAGATATTAGTGTGAACGAATGGCAGAATTGAAAAGGGAGCAGCTGAGTATTCCATGCATTGGCAAATCTAAAGACAAATGAATGGGAGCTGACAGGAATAATTTCAGCAGATTATATAAATAGGAACATTAAAATAAAACATATATAAGGTCAATTAAATATTGTGACTGGTTCCCATACCTGATCAATCTGGATGAGTTAAATGACCGTTTTTAAACATTCCTTCATGGAGATAGTATTACTGAAAGAAATGAATACAAATTAAGCAAGTCATTAGGCATTTTTTTTAAGGACCTCTTCCCCACTGAGCTAATACAGTTTGAAGTGATTGGTTGGACAACATGAAAGTAAGCAAATCTCCAAATCCTTTCTGAATCTGTTAAAAAGCTAATCATCCTAGTAAAAAAATAAAACTTCTGCTTCAGACACATTAGAAAGTTACACATACAAGTTACAGGCTTCCTTGTTAGTCATGAAAGTCACTTTAGGTCTTTTATGTTTTAGTGAAGAAAATATAATGGTATTTGATCCTTCTTGAGCTGGCTGGTTCCTTGGTTTGCAAATGACTCTTTTTGACCTTAGAATTTTAAACAGATTTATCACTCTCACTACTACATTAGTATATGTTTGCAGTATTTTTTTAATAATGTTAGTGTTGCAACTGTTCAGGAAAGTTGGATTTTTTGTCTGACTACCACAAGACAATACAAATCTGCTAAGTATACATGGAATCACTCCAGCTAGCTTTTTATATAAGTGCGGAATAATTTCCTATGCCAAGGACATATTAATTCTAAACGGGGACTATGAAAATCAATGCTAATGAACCTCCCAGTGACCATAAATCTTCTTTTATGTAAGTACACCAAACTCAGTTAAATAAAAACTTTTGTATCCCTTAATGTACAAATGTGATTTATCGTAGTATATTTAGGGGAGCTAACATTGTTCTTAGAGCCAATGAGAGCTTTGGCCAATCTGTACTGGATTTGCCCTTCTCCATTCCTCTCCCTTCATGTCTGCATAAAACATTATGCTCTGCTCCCATAGCAACTGCTATTGTTTGGGACCATATCTCTGTGCATTCAAAAGGCACCTTGCTTTGCACAGGCCTTTCAGAGTAACCAGTAGGAAAATATTCTTTTTTTTTAATATTTTAAATTCCATTGACACAGAAGAATGAAACAAAGCTGCTGGGACTGTAAGCAAAGGAGTCTGTGCCAGGCAGACGGGGTTTGTGCCTTCATCTGAATCCAAATCTAGCAGAAACACACTGAAGCCAAAATCAGAGAGAGAAGCAGCTGCAAATGTATCAGTGCTAACTGGGGAGTAGCTAGTGATTTTTTTCAAAATGAAATTGATAATGAGAAGGAGTGTCAATGTGTGAAATAATAGACAGATTTCCATTATTTGTTTACACTTCCTTCTTATCCTCTATCTTACTTGAGGTACTTCTTTCCATTCTGGTACCAGCCTGCATTACTGAGGTCTCAAAAATAGTCTGTATAAGTCATGACTTTGACTGAATGTATTAACAATTTGAAGCAGCTGGAAATTGGGATGAAGCAAAAAAGCATAGAAAGAATATTCATTTCTGTGTTGATAAAAAAAATAGTTTCCTTTTCTTTGTTAAGAGGGGAGTTGAAAAGTTTGTTGGTTTTTTTCTTTTCCTCTCTCGTCAATAATTTCTTTGGCTCTGCACCCAAGACAGGCAAAGGTGCTTTTGTTTTGCACATAATGGAGACTAGAAATTTTGATGAACTGGAACCATTACTGACAGATGGTCATGCATATTTTCATTCTCAGTATTGTGTACCAAAACTCATGGGTCCAGCACTAGTCAGCAGGCAAATTTAAGCTGGAAACAGAATAAATAGAAAAAATGCATGGCATATATTTAATTTTTCCATCATTTTCTCAAAATTTGTTGCCTATTATCATCATCCTTGATTGCTCAGAATTTTAAAAAACCTTTATCCCTTATAAATTCTTCAGAATGCTGTCTAGTTATTAGTATTTATTGCAAAGCTCTGTTTATTTTCTGCAGATGATTAGTGGGCCCTCAGAAGTAATTTCTAAAATTGCTGTGTCGTTATAGGTCCTAACTTCATTGAGGACCATTGACCCTGCAGCATGAAATTCAATTCAGACTGCTAGACTTGAGGCTCCAGTGTATACAAAAAAATTTTAGCCAATTTAATAGGATTAAATTCTAGATCAAAATGAATAAGATACACCAATATTAGCTACCCTTAAGCCAATTTAAGAGCATCTGCACAAGGGATTTCACTGGTTTAAATCAATTTAAGAATTGATTTAACTAAATTGTTACAATATCTTTCTGTACGCAGGGGAGAAGTTACGTGAGTTTTATTTTGGGAAGCGTTAATCACTCACAACACCATGAATTTCAAATATTATTAATGGAAAACAGATTACCAATATTAGGGTTTATGTGTACTGTCTGGGGGTTAGGCACAAGTGACAGGTACAGGGCAACAGGATAATTGTATACCATAATTATATACCATAATTATAAAGTTATCTCTGTGTATTTATAACAAAGGTGAGATACACAGATATTAAATTAGAGGGTCTGGGAAAGCTGTCAGATTCAAGAAAGGATTACAAAGTTGTTATAATGCAATTAATTGTGAATAGGAAGAGTCTTTACAGTAAGAAGCTATCATACATGTCAAGTTTTGGATATTTTTATCCTTGAGCAGTCAAAAGCAAGATTTTCACAGGTATGTTAACACTGCAGCTCAAACCTCTGTTAATAACCAAAATAATTCAGCATCTGTTCAGCAGCTGTTTAGTCCTTGTATTTCTGCAAGGAATACTGGGCAAGTTGTCTATTAATGACACTTTTGGCAATGCCTACTCAGCCTGTGGACAGCTATTCTCTAGGAGAAAAGTGTTCCTTCCTTTGATAACACCAAATTGCAAAACAGTATTCTGTCATTATAGGAGAGATCTGAACTGATATTTCTGTTTCAATTCAACCTCATCTCGTAAGGATGGATTGACTGACATCAGTCCCTGTTTGGTGCATGCTTAAGAGTCATGGGAAGACATGGAAAATTGAAACACATACCTTTCTATGTGTTTCTATACATCTGCCTCTATATAGTGCACCTCATTACTTACCAAGTCCTTAAGTTTGATAAGGATTTTTGTTCCTTTTTTCTTTGGCAGAACTATTGCAAGTGTCACCGAGCAGAATAATTTTTCATCATTGTCCTTACATTTTCACATCCATTTTCAACATTGAACTGTATTTAGGGAAGCATGAAAAATTAAAACCTGAATATTTCAAGTGAAGACAGATGCCTGAAATGTAAAAAACTTGTAATAGAATATTAAAGAACTCCCTAGAAGCCCTTAAGTCCTTAGAAATCCTGAACTGTATTCCAATGGTTATATGCAAGAACTGGAATGCAAAGAATGCTATTCTTAACAAGATTAAGGAAGCCATAGTTTTCTAAAAGGTCTAAGCACAAATAACTATTTTATCAATTAAAATTTCATGTTTAAAAGTGCCATTTCAAATACATAGGTTTGCAGGTGCCCAAGTGCTTCAGGGTCACCCCATGAAGCACTGGTTTCAGCTGGTTCCAAAATGGACACACCTCAGGAGACACCTGAGACTCCCAGCCAGAGTGGTGATACATCTGGGAAAGATATTTCAGATGAATTAAGAAAACCATGAAGAAATGACAGGTGCTGAAAAATATGAGAAACAGCCCTGCAGATGCCGAGGTGAGGGAAGAAAGAGGGGGAGGAGGAGCTCCATTAGCAGGAGCAGAGGCTGCCCTGCAGCCCTTGGAGAGACCACACTAGAGCAGGATTATCCTGAAGGACTGCAGTTTGTGGACAGAATCCATGTTAAAGAAGTGAGAGAAGGAATAGCAGCACAGAAGAGCTGTTATGGAATGATCACAACTCCATAGCTCCTCGTGAGACTGTCAGATGGGCTCAGAGAGGAGTCAGGCATGAAGGAGAGAAGCTGAGTGGCGACTATTCTAGTTCTTGTTTCTCACCACACAAGTGTTTTTTTAATCAGCAATAAAACAGACTCATTTCCCCAAATTGAGTCTGTTTTGACAGTAAATGTTAAGGTGTCTCCCTGTCTTTATCTTTGCTTCATTTTATCCCACTGTCCTGTTGAGGATGGTGAGTGGTATCAGCCAGCCAAATTAACCCATCGGGGTTAATTATAATAACATGGAATGTGCCCATTCTAGAAAGACAAAACTTGGTATTTTCTTCAATGTAGATTCTAGAATTTGATGGTGGTTATAAAGACAAAAACAATACTTTAACATGTTCTGTTTTGGTTTGATCGATAAGACAAAAAAAAAGTGACTGGTCCTCATACCTATCACTGCAGTTATAATAGGAAGGACAGGCTTTTAACTTATATAAAATAGTTGAAAAGCTGTAATGGTGAGAGTGTAAAGTGCTGATCACATTCTGTCACTGTTTTTTGCAGCAGTAATTTTAAGAAAACCTCATTAAGGGAGAGAGACAATTAGGTTCTAAAAATAGAAGTCCATAAATGATTAAAAAGGCTTTTTCTAGCAGGCATCTAGGTTGGAAATTACTCCCCAAAAATGCATACATAATTGCTTCTTTTGGTGAGAATAGATCTGACCCAATTAGTGAATTTAATTGATTAAGTTCATTACTTTTGGATTGATTTGTTTTACCTTATGATTAGGTATAAAACTACCTGATACCTCACTCAATATAACAACTGGCAAGTAAAAAAAAACACAATAAAATTCTTTCTCAATTTCTCTTTTTTTTTTAGATAAATTTTGTCACAACATAGCAACTCTAGCAACTTTGTAGAAAGAAAAATAGATTTATGTTGGGGATTTTTTTTTCCTTTTTAGCCCCCTGACCAGCAATATCTAAACTTTTTATCATGCACAGAATTCAAAGTTTGTCAGAAGATTATGAAAATGAATGTAAATATGAACAGGTGATTCAAGTTTTACCATTTGTTTGACAGCAATGTCAAAGCTGGAGGATAGGATGATAACCGAGCTATTGAGTAATTAAGAAAAATGATGAAAATGGTAAAGCTATAAAAGATTTGCTATGGAAAGATAGGGATAATTTTCTTCAGAAATCAGATAAACATGACAGGATACAGAAAAAAGTTCTTTGTCTGATACAGGAAAATATATAATTTAAAGTGTGAAATTTAAATCAAATCAAATGATTGTTTTTAATTAAACTACAGTATTCACTGAAGTGAAAAACCCTAGAGTCTTCGAGCTTAAAGCAATAGGCTGATTTCCTGGATCACCTAGCTCAGTCCTGCCAAGCTTTAAGTAAAGCCTAAGAATGAAACTTGCTCTGCTCAGAAATTAGTCAAGCCTTTGACTCATCAATATATATGCTGGGAAGAAGTATTACTGAATCTCATTACTGTTTAGCTTTTACATGTAATACAGATCAGTTTCACTGAATTCTCATTGTTGTGTCTTCAAGGTTATCCAAATGTCCAATATTAAAGACTGCTCACACACTTCATTGATTTTATCTTACAAATTTTTATCTGATTTCTTAAACACATTCCAGCTTGTTTTAGCAAGATCATTAAGGAAATATTAAATGCAATCAGTCTCAAGATATCTGTTATGACTTTCACAGTTACTCTCATCACAGCTCATTATTTTTTCTTGCAATAAGACTATTGCCATTTCAACTTTAAGCAATTGAAAAATTAAAAAAAAATATATTAAGCTTGTGCTAAGTCCCATCTGTACGTCAAATACAGATTTTTCCATATATTATTGCATCAAATGACTCAAAATGTAAAGATTTATTATATTTATTTCAGAATTTTTAGTTACATTAGATCCATGGCAGATCTGAAAAAAACTCACATATTCAGGTATGAAGGATTTTATTGTAACAAATACATATTCTAGATAAATTTTACATATTTTACAAAAAAACCCCAAAACATCAAAATCCCAGCATTACAGTACAGAGCCCTTGATTAATTTCTTTGACTTGTAATAATTGTCTACTTTGAGCTAAAGAAAAAAAAAAACCTTGACATCTGTTATGTATGTCACATTATTTCTTTTTCATTCTAAGAAAGATTATTTTCTTATTAATGGATTTATATCATATTGATATTTCTCAAAACCAAGGAAAAACAACTTCCACACTTAGTTCATTGATATTATGTGAAGAAATCTGATGGATGCCATATTCCAAAGTTATCTAAGCCTTGCTATAATTAAACAAAAAAAAAAGGTTTTGAAAATTACTTATCAAGAACATAAGAACTATCATAATCAAACCCTACATTTCTGAAATCTGGTTTAAAAGAATGATGGATCCAAGCACTCCACGTTTCAGAGCTTAGCAGTGTTTTGTTATGATACCCAGATGTAACATTGCGTGATATGAATGCTGTCAGGCCTGGAATGAGCACCAACCTAGTGGCACTGGGATAATTGATGTACCATCCAGTGCTCCCCAGAAAGCGGGACCGATTCCATTCCACCCTACTTCCACCCCAGCCTTCCTGTCTAGAAGAACACCAACTTTTATTGTGAATCCAGAGAAACAGTTCCGAATTATTGCTGCTCTGCAGCAGCACTGAACAAGCACAAGGCTGTTTGACTGGGACCCGTGTTCTCTCACTCACAACATTTCCACACTTTACTATCTCTTTCTTTGCCCCATGACTCCCTCTTTTTGCCACCCTTACACCTTATGTCCTTTGCCTTAACATTCTCCCAGGTAAACAATTTGACCCTAATTACTTTCCCCGTTTTGTCATGCCTATACCCAGTTTTGATGTTTTTGATACCTTTACTTAGGTAAAATCTCCCTTATATTGAATTAGCAGTGGGTCCCCAGTGGTCCCCTCCAGTTAAGTGTGACACTTGGCTCCTGCAGCTACCCATGAAGATGCCACCATATGCTTGACACTGTCCCCACCACTTGTCCACTGCTGGCTGTAGTGTCATGCCCCTCCTCATGCCAAGTTCAGAGGTTTGAGTGTCACATTCCATTAGTGCAGAAAAAGTCCAGTGACCTGGTCATTTCCTGCAACCTTGACAGTGTTGAGGGCAGCTCTTTCCATAAAACCATAAACTTATGAAAAATGTTTCTGAACCTTTTTCTGACATATCAGTGCAGGTTGCCAATAGTGTCACCTTTTTTAGAAATTGAATATGTGATCCAGCATTCTAATCTCATCCAGACAAAGAATGAATGAAGCATGGCTAGATAACAAAGAAAAAAAAAATCTTGTATTTTTTAAGTGGATTCCTTTTCCTGAGTGTCGCACAGTATGATTTCTTATTGATAATGTTGCATTTATCACATTTCATTTTAACAGAACATAGAGAAAGGCTCATCTACTGTTTTACATTCATGCACTTGAATGCTGGAATATTCACACTTAGCACTGATAAGAGTGACTTTGACTTGAAAAATAGACTGCACAAAACACATTAGCATTTGGGGAAATCAGTGTTCTGAGACTTTCTGATAAGTTTTTAATTCTATTTGAAATATCTTTAAAACTACAGACACAGTCTAGGAGAACTCAATTATTTAATACACCCTTGTACAATTTAATACACTTCATTACAATTTAAGTGTCCCTTCATACAAAGGATGTTATAATGTTAGAGATTTGAGGATAAAAGGAATTATGTACGTGCAATATTTTTGTAATTAGGAATTTTTGGACAAAGGAAAATCCATTAATTTATGCAGTAACAAACATCTCACATTTTTATGAGAGCTTATAAATAGTGAATTCTTAATGAACTGCTGTGGATCTAATGCATAAACCAAAAAATAAACAGAATATGACAGTGTTCCCTTGAGTTCCCCTTGAAGAGAATGTCTTTGCCATTGTTAATCTGAATACTCACATTTTTTATGATCTTTTAATCTTGTTGATATTAATCACACATTGCAGCAGACATTAGAAGTTCAAATTTTTAAAAAAAATTATAAATTTGAATTTAAAAAAATAGAAAAATTATAAATTATTGGAAAATATTTCTGTTCTGGTAGTTCTGTCCCAGAGATGCCATGTCTTAAGAGTATAGATGATATATCAATGAACTTGAGCAATGAATTTAGGGTGAGAGGGATAACTTGACAATGAATTGGTTTGAATTTGACTTCACATGTAGTAAAAGTCCTGATGAGAATTTTTAGGAGAAAGAACCTCATTAAAATGGATGAACAGACCTGCATATGCTGGCAGAGAGAGAAGCAAATTACAGTTTTCTGAACTTGAACGTGCTGTTGGAATTTTGTAAAGGTTCACCTAAGAGACATGCAGGGGCATTCACCTTTTCTTGAGTATTTAGCACAGAAGGAACAGACTGAAAAAGCGGCATTTATTTCAGGGGATATTCAATTATATCAGTTTTTAAGGAATGAGAATCCCTTCCCAAATTTTTATCCTGATATTTTCTTTCAGAAAAGTATTTGATTTTGTATATTTTACTTGCAATATGAAGACCTCCCTTTTGACTCCAAAATTATTGACTTTTAATGAATGAAATAATTGCTCATTTAGTCCTGGAGTTCTTAGGAACATTTTCTTCAGATTTTTCAACAAAAAATTGGTTTCATTTTTTATTTTCTTCACACTTTAGCTCATGGACTTAGACAAATTGTTGAATGACTTTGACAGTAATTTTTTGTAGTTGTATGTAGACGTCTATGTGTACCTGGAAAACTGTGTGTCCTGTGTGAAACTGGAACAAATCCAACTACACCACCATGAGTATTCTCTTGCTGTTTTTCTCAGTAGTTGTTTTGGAAAGTGTTTCCAGTAACTGAGCAAAGTTAATCCTGATTTATGTAGGCATGAAAAGAAAACCCTGGCTCACAGCTGTATGCCACAGACCTGATTCTTCTTTGTATGCTTGAAACTTTAAAAAAAAAAATTACCTTTTTTGATGTTGCTGTATATGAGCTCTGTTATTAAGATGTTCGTGAAATGTACACAAATAATGACAAATTTTTAAGCTAATTTCAGTGAGTACGTTGATTTTACCAAGTACCATGAGCATAAGTCTGTTACAGAAACATTTATACTAACAAAAACATTACAATCCACATGTGTCATTAAGTTTAGGGAAAAGGGGTCTCCCTGGAAAGAGCCCTTAAATATTTAGAATAACAATTATTTCTGTGCAAATTTGACTAAAAATATTAACAAAATACATTTTTTAAATATTAATTTTCCCAAAAGGACGATTGAAATTGTTTCATAAATAATGGAAACTCCCATGGGATGCAAAGAGATATTTCACTTTAGCTTTTCCGATTGTTTTCCAAAGAATAATTGCAAACTTCATTTCATAAAATATAACAGCAGAAATAATAAAAAAGATTATTAAATTAGTTTCTTTTTAGAAGAGGTTTATGTTAGCTGAGCATAACGTTTTTTAATGTCTATTTTGGTTGTGATGAGGAACAAAATTCCAGCATCGTGTGGATTAGCAAAACAAAATATTAAAATCTGTTCAATTTTGTTTCAGTATATAATTTCTATGTTGAATACTGTATCATAAAAATAAAAGTGAGTTTTAATGGAAAGCTTGTTTCAAGCTGAAAACCAGAAGCCACTTCTGAAGTTACATAATTTCCTAATCGCTCTATATCTCTTTAAACTACTGCAATAAAAATCTATACTCTCACCATGCATGGAAAAAATGAATACAAAAATTTGAGTACTATCTCAGTGATGCAAATCTGAAGTCCCATATTTTCAAGAGACTTGTTTGCCTTCAGATTATTTTGAAAATCAGTTCAGACTTAAATTTGCAGTAGGTGGTGATTTTATGTTCGAAGAGGAAAGGCAGGGATGGTGGTTCTGTCTATCACAATTAATTCCCATTCCTTTCTATCAGGATAAGGATTCTAGAATTGGAAGCTAATGTCATAAACTAGATGGTTATTTTCATTTTAGGTATGTAATAGTTGTAAATTCACTTTAAAAAGAAATGTCATATTTCTAAATTTTACTTAAATATTTAATCTTCCTTGACTGATCTAAATTTAGTGGAAAATTGTAAATTTAGCTCAAGTTTAGCCCATAGCTGCCTGTTGTAATCACACTGCAGGCCTCTTGTCTGTCAATACAGTTACTTGCATAGCTTATTTCTACACAGATTATTCCAGACATCATAAAAAGTCATCTGATCATCTGCTGGACTCCACTGTGGTTTGTGTCATATTAATTTGTGAATTTTTCCTCAGGAATTTTATCTCTCACCAAAAACCATACTGCAACTATGAATTTATCAATGAGACATTCACGTGGCTTCAAGAATTAAGTCAAGCAAAAAACAGACTCTGCTAGCTAAAATGATTCTTTTTGAAGTCAAAACAATATACCTTTAAAATGTTGGTATGCAATTTTAGTCTCACTGTTATTTCTGTTTCACAGCACCTTTCCTTGAAAAAGCTGGAGAGAAAATATTTCCTCCGTTGGTGACCCTTTTATTAAACATATGTGGAATACATTGACATTGGATTTTTAGCTGTCCTTCAGCACATTCTTTTTTTTTTCTCTGATAAAGATTCCTAAAAATCTTCTTGAACAGAAAAGTTCAAACACCTTATTGTACGATTTTTGTAACACATATTCTGAAATGAGCCACCTGGGAGTGTCTTTGAAGCCGATGCTTTGATGTGTCATTCATTTTCTTTCATGTTTAGCTGCAATTGCTTGGAAGTCACTGCATTTTGTCCTTATTCTGCTTTCCTGTGGATTCATTTGATGTCTGTAGAATCCACTGTTATCACTGAACCGGTAGAATAAAGTGAACAAAATAAACCATGACTATTTTCAGCAGAAGAAAAACAACACCAAAGTGTTTAAAGTTATTTCAGTGGTTAGTAATGATTGATATTGTACAGTAGCTGGATAACAAGTATATTGACTTTTTTTCATTTTATTTTGGATTTAAACTGTCCCGAGACATTTTTAGGTCTTTTTTATCTAAATGTCAGTATTGCAATAAAAGGAGATTTCTCATCTTCTCTTCTTGACCAATATACTCATGTGGGAAACAGGCACACCCCAAAAAAACAAATCAGTTCATTCTTCACTGTGAGAGACAGATACTGCATGGTCAGCTGCGGTTACTTAAAACAAAACAAAACAAAAAGCAAGCAAACCAGAAATGTATTTAATGAAAAAAATTGATATTTCATCATTTTTTTCCCACTTGTTATTAGTAATGATAAAAACAATGGTGTATCAGCAAGATGTGAGAAACACACTGCTTGGGAGAATGCAGCTGGATAGTGGAATGCACAGGTTCAAGGCACTGGTACATATTTTACCTAAACCAATGAATTTTAAAACTTGCCCATGTTCGTCCCACCTTCTAAATCAGTGCTCTAACTGATGATTTTTTACTGTTGCTCTTTTTACTCTGATCCTGATCTTTTCAGTTTTACTGTGAGTTTCACCCTAGATCTGATGAAGATCTCATGAATTTTGTTGACAATTTTCTTCTAAAATAAAACCATGTTTTTCTCAAGTTCTTCAGTGGTCTGCTATTTACACTGTAAATACATCCAAGAGCCAGGGCTTAGGAATTAATAACCTACAGTAAGTGAGTATAATATAAATTCTAGCTACAGCTATTGTCCTCAGGGTGTCCTTTCTGAATAAACTACTTTATTAATAAACATTATTAAGGATGTCTTCAGGTTGACAAACAATTTAAATGACAGCGGAATTTTCTCCACTATTTCAAGATAACGCAGAAATGTCAGATTTAGAAGGCCAGGATATTTCATCCTTATGAGGAGCAGCTGAGGAATTGTTTAGCCTGGAGGAAAGGAGGCTCAGGAGAGACTTTATTACTCTCCACAGCTACCTGAAAGGAAATTGTAGTCAGGTGGGAGGGGTGGTCTCTTCCCTCAAGTAGTTCGTGACACTTCAAGAGGACATGGCCTCAGTTTACACCAGGGGAGGTTTAGATCTGGAAAAGATTCTTCATGGAAAGGCTGTCAAGTATTGGAACAGGCTGCCCTGGGAAGTGGTGGAGTCATCATCTCAGGAGGTGTTAAAAAGGTGTGTAGATGTTGCACTTTGGGACTCGGTTTAATAGTAGATCTAACAATGTTGGATTAATGTATTTCTTTGATGATCTTAGAGCCTTCAACCTAAATGATTCCACATCTGTATGATCCTGAGGAATCTGAATTTCAATCCAGACATGCAATATTTTTTCTTTTTCTCAAAACCAGTCGGATTACATAGATTCAAATGTGCATTGACAGTTGGCTCTAACTAATCCACTCTGTCAAATACAGTCAAGGTGACCACAGCTCGTCTCAGGTATTATAAATAATTTTTGCTCATTGACCACCTGATCTCAGTGATAAAGTTCCAACACTAAAAAACTGTTTCATTGGTGTTTTCTTCCCTCGTTACTTTTTACAACCTCTTGCATAATAAATGCTAAATCTCTTATCAGCTAAAATGGCAATAAGATTTAATTCTACTTGCAGATAGGAATTAAGAATTTGTTATCCCTCTGTGTCTAACTTCTGGGTTGATATTTTTTGAAACAGCAGATACACTTTTTTTCTCTTCATAGGATGTCCATCCACTAAGTATACACAATAGAGTTAGCAAATGTAATTCATGCAGTCTCAAAACTATTCATACTGGAGAAAATTATTTTTTTTATTTATGTATGATTTATATGTATATATTTCCAAAGGTAAAGATAAATATGTACATATTTATCTTTCCAAATGTATGTGAATACATCATATTCTAGATCAATATTTTCATGGTGATCTTTCTTTATACTTTATTCATGTACACAAAACCCCACAACCTTTTCTGAAGATGTGAGAAATTAAACACTGGCATTAAATTATACTTTGTGAATCTGACTATAATCTTCCCTAAAAGGATTTTGAATTCAATTTACATTACTAACAATAAATCTGTATTAGAATAATGCCACTCTATTGTGTTTTCTTTATGTAAAATGCTTCACTCTGTATTTAGTATGCAGAAAATAGAATGTTTGTTGATTATTCTGCAAAAAAAATTGAGTTCTTTGCATTTCACTGTAAAGAAAATACCTTGTTGTGGTCGGGGGAATTTTAAATTTTCCTTCATTTGTCATTTTAGGAGGAGGTTCCAGTATAGAAAGTGTGTTATTTAAATAACAATTTGGTAGCACCTGTGGTATGACTTTGATTTTCATTCATGAACCAATTGCAGATCTATTAGCATCTCTGTTACATTTAGAATGATCCAGCTTTGAAGTCAGTTGGAGGAAATTCCTGGCACAAAAACCTTTGTATCCCATCAGAAGGCGAGTCTTTGTAGGAGGCTTTCACTCTGTAGAGCAAAACAGAAAATAAAAGCATCTGCTTCCATCAAAATTCTAGAAATGTCGAGTTGCAATTTAAATACACTCCACATTTTCAACACTGGTCTTAATATTACAGAGCATGAAAGGACTATAAATTTGAATTTTGTATGGAGATGTCTCATCCTCTTCTTAGTCATTGTACCAAACCTTTTCATAGGTTTTTTTTCTTCAATATAATTACATAAACAGAATTCCATTCAATATAATGAAAATAGCCTGGCATTGCATGTTCCCAGTGTGGATCAAAATTTAGTAATGATATCTTTATTTATGCATGAAAACTGCAGAACTGTAATAATCTTTTTCTTTTTGTTTTTCCAAATGTTCTGAGCATTAAACTGAGTAAAAATCAGTGCTTGTAATCAGATCAATGTAACTTTTGTCTAGATATGAATTTAAACATATATTTAGGAAACTTCCTTTGAAACTGTAGACTTTTGACAGCTATTTTATCTGCATTTATTCCTCAAAACTTTGAGAGCAATGATAGAATCTGGTCAGTTTTCTGTTACCTATTAGCTGCTGATGACTAATAACATTAAGAGGAAAAATCTCCAGCACTAATTTTTAATTCTAACTTTGAAGCTCAAGTAGATTAAGAATATCCAATAATTTTCAATATATTTTTAATTCAAGATATTGTATTAAAATTAGCTTTCAGTAGTTTCTTAGCTTCTAGGTTTAAAGAGGAATTATTTTATTTTCATTAAGATGAATTTTATGTTTTTTGAGAATGATCTATTATTATGCAGCATAATTAAAACATGGTGGGTTCCATAATCATGTTAGCTGATACGTTTGCAATGTATATATCTTGTCTACAGTGCCAGAAATAAGTCTATGTGACACCAATGTTTGAACAGATGTCATTAGTCATAATTAAATTATCTCATGTGTTTGCACCCACTCTTTTTTCCTCTGGTGTTTTCTGAACTAACCAACAGATCTAAATTATCAGCAAGCCCCTTATATTATTACAGAGTAAATATTTCACATTTTGCTTAAGGAAAACATCACCAGACCCTGGCATGTTGTAGGTTCCTCAGAGACTTTTTCTGGAGTCTGTGGCTGAGCTGGGAGTTGAATTAGGCTGAACAAAAAAAAACCTGAACATATTGTTTCTTATCTCATTGACTATCTATCCCTTTTTTCCTGTGCAAACTCAAATGCTGTACAGGAAAATGTGGAGAAAATTTCTCCTTATGAAAATTGTTATAATTTCCCATTGTCTGTCTTTAATGAGTAGTAATTTATATTTAAAAGATTGGTGTTTTGTCCCAAGTAAATAGATAAACCCATTGTTTTTGTTCTAAATTTTTGCTACTTAGATCATGAAAATCAGAAAACTAGATGTGTAAAACTACATAGCATCTGGAAATGTGACTATTGCTTGATGTCGGGTCGTTTTTACTGAGCAGGTGCTGAAAAGACTAACTGGCTTTTCATGTAAATGGGTGGGAATGGGTTGAGGAAACAGCTTAAGGACATGAGGTGTGTCTGTAAGCGTGTGAGCATGCATTTTTCTGGGGAGGGAGAACAAAAAAAGGCTTCCCTTTGTTTTACCTACAGAGGGTCATCAAGCTCTAGTAGCCACACTTGGAGGGCTGTGTCCAGTTCTGGGCTCCTCAGTGCAAGAATGGAACCCCTGGAGCAGATCCAGCAAAGGATGAAAAAATGTTCAAGGAGCTGGAACATCTCTCTTATGAGGAAAGGTTGAGGGAGCTGGGCCAGTTCAGCTTTGAGAAGACATGACTGAGAGGGGACCGCATCAATGTCTATCAGTATCTGAAGGAAGGGTGTCAGAGGATGGAGAAAGGCTCTTCTTGATGGTGCCAAGCAATGGGACAAGAAAGACAAATAGGCCAGAAATTGATGCACAGGAAGTTACACCTAAATATGAGGGAAAACTTCTTTATCGTGCCTGACTGTGCACTGGAACAGGCTGCCCAGAGAGGGTGTCGAGTCTCCCTCACTGGAATTGTTCAAAAACAGTCTGGACACAACCTTGTGCCATGTGCCCTGCGTGAACAGGGAGGTTGGACCAGATGACCCCTGCAGTCACATCCAACATCACCCATTTTGTGATTCTGTGGTTCTGTGAAATGTTATAATAATTTAGGGACACCTTGCGCTGGTCCATTAAGATACAGTGAGAGGATTTTGAACTGCCAAAATCAACACTCTCATGAAGTGTGATAAGTCACTTATGGATGCTGATTTCTTTCTCTTTTTAGTAACTTAGAATGCTGTGCATCAGCCATAAAACTGTTTAAAGTCACTGTCATACACACAAAGTGTATAGCTTCAGTGTGATTTGCAGAAGGAGCAGAAATGGCTGCTGCAGCTTCAGAACAGATGAGGAACGAAGTCTGTCACAAACCTAGAGAACTTAATATATCACTAAAGACAGTTAATTTAGCAGCCATGACCCATGTAGGCAACAGAATTAATAGCAAGTCTGTTCAGCAATGATGTTCCCCCTGCTGTGCCATTGGGAGTGCAAGTCAATATTCTGATTCCAGCAGTGTTTTCTGTACAGTCTGTTCTGGCTCTGCTTCCCTATCACATACATCTCCCTTGGTGTCATGGGAGCCAGCCACCATGTTTCTAAACTGATTATGTGTTTATTTTGATTAAGGAGTATTCTAGCCCTGTGGTGTGAACTGACTGAAATGAATTTTGGGATTAAAACATGAAAGAGACCTGGGATTAAAAATCCTTTTATTGTGGAGCCCTTGGATTCCATTTAGAAAGTACTAGATTTTCTCGTGACATGCTATGTCTTTTTATGTGAAGTAAAATTAAGGAAACAGCTGGGACAGGGCTTTTGTTACAGATGTATCATGACTGTGAAATGGTATGGCTACTCTTGCAATATTTCTAGGTTTATTTTCCCAACTCTCGGGTGTTTTTTTTTTTTTCTGTCAAGAGATCTCTTTGCAATAGTGCTAAAATGAACTTCCCAAATATACAGCTGGAGAAACAGCAGGACAAACAAATATAATACAAAAACCCAGCAGGCTTCTATCCAGACTACCTTAAATAACAGGTCTTTTTGCAGAGAGTGAAATTGTCAAATCCTGAAAGTAGTTTTATCTGTGTTGATTGAAGCAGAATCACTTTCACATATTTGAAATACTGGAAATACTAATAGGGTTTTCCATTACCAAGCAAATAACACTTCTAAAATATTGTCTATTGCAGATGTGGTTTGATATTGTATTTGAAAACAATGATATTTTAAAATTGTCAGGAATTTTTGTAATTTAGAAGAGAATTTTGGGGATATGTTCCGAACCCCTAAAATGTGCAAGTTTGAATACAGCAACTGTAGTAAGACTTTTTCAAATACAAAAAAATATGCAGATTCACATATTAAATAGACTCAAGGTAAGTAAAGGTCTTTTAATACATGTCTTTAGTTGCTTAAGTGCAAGTATGTGTTTAAGCAGTATNCTCTCTCTCTCTTTCCCTCTTTCTTCACTTTTATCTTGATTGAATGAAATCAGGCAGTTTTGCTATTTATTGAAAACTGACATTTGGGCATGTTAGCCCTGTAGATTATACAGTTTCCCTGAGAACTCAGTCCACAACCACAGCTGCATTTTTGAATGAGTGTAGTCTCAGGCTTGGAGACGAGATGAGACATACGTAGGGAGAAGGTTAGATGAGCTGGTATAGCTGGCACATGATAAATAACAAATTCTAGGTGAGATTTCAGGCATAAAAGCCCTCTGCAGAGATAAAGATCTAAAATGGAAACAACAGGAGTCGAGTCTAAGATGAGAAAAATTGATCTTTGTTAAACTAGAAATATGTCAGTAAGATCATGGAAAGAGAAAAAGGAGACTTTGGGCATCTGTGGAAGGAGACTTTGGGCTAGTAGAAGTATTAAGTAGGGGAAAATAGCTGTTATAGTGTTTTCCTTCTAAAGGATTGGTAAAGTTTTATTTATAGCCTGTGGAAAACAGAGAGATTAACTAAGGATGGAGGAAAGAAGGGTCAGAAGAGGAAATATCATAGAGTATTAAAGAAATCTATGTGGAGATTTCTGGGAACTAGGATTGTCAGTAAAGCACTGAGGGATATTTCTGTGGAAAATATTTTCCCACTGGTAACTGTTGTTCTATGTTTGCTGGTGTGTGGGTGTGTTCAGCAGGTTTTCCAGCATGAAAGACAGATGGTGACTTCCCTGGGGACTCAGACAATGCTCAGGATGGCAGCAGGTAACGGCAGCACTGACATTGTGCGGCTGTTCAAAGCATTTGAGGTCCCTCTAAGTATTTAGGACTTAGGTGTTTAAAAGAAAACCTTTATCCTTCAGTAACTAAGAAGTTGGAAGAGGATTTTGGAGATTACGCTTTCCCATACAGGCATATGAATTTTCTGCAAGTCCTCTGTGAATTCAGCCCACAGTAATCTTTTCTTTGTTCCTCTTGTCTTTGAAACTCAGTGTAAACTTCTGTCAAACACACAAGATCAGCATGAAAACTATGTGCCAAATGAGCATTTAATTCTAGTTATGCTTTCAATATTAAAAAAAAAAA
>VZRP01020355.1:509658-539873 GCA_013397995.1 Malurus elegans | reverse complement strand
AAAAAAAAAAAAAAAAGGAAGATTTGACAACTGTAGCCAGCATTTCCACAGCTTTAAAATTTGAGTTTGTTCTGATTGAAAATGAAAATAAGCAGTAGGTGGATTTTGGGATTGACATGGCCCCTATCAGATTTGTGCTTTCTTGGAAGGTGACCTGGCCCTTGTGACCTGACCTGCAGCAGAGCAGTTTGGGAGCCCTGTGCTGCTTTTCCCTATACAGCAAGCCATCCCCACCTGTGTTACTATGGAAATGAAGTTCCTCAGTACTGATCCCAGTGACAAGTTAATACAGACATTCAGGCAACATGAGGTTTGTCTCAAGAATAATTCAGGTTATTAATTTATTGTGTAAAGGAACCTGGAATTTAGGTGAATTGGGTTTTTAGACTTGCTTTGTAGACCAGAGGTAAAATGGATGAAAGATACAAAAGAAAAATGAAGAGTGAAGAGAAAATATTTAAGAGCTGGAGATCCATCTGTTATTTTATTCTCCACAAATACAAAATATAAGTCAACCTTACTGTAAGAATATTTGTGGAAACAAATCCCACTTTTCAGTAGAGTAAACATTCACAAAAAGAGCTTTCTATGATAACATATATGATATTGCAAATACTAATTGCATTTTTAATTGCTTCAAATAATTTTTAAACTCTTATAACATATGTATTTTAAACTACTTTGAACTTATTTAAATTTCATGCCAATATATTTTCAAATATCCCAGCAATAAAGTAACTGAAAACAAATTCAAATTTAAAACATCTATTTATAGTTCAGCAATTTTTTTTCAGAAATAAATTCCATTTTTGTTGTTTCAGGAATGAAAAGTTTCTTAAATCTTAACTAATTCCCAATTTATTCCTTTCCTTGTGAACAATCTTCCCAAATCTCTTTTTGTTCAGAGCTTGCCAGCAGCAGACTTTTCTCCATGTTCAGGTTAGGATGTGCTTTACCTAACAATTCAACATGAATCCTCACACAATTATATCTGTTTTCCTGACACTTTTTCCAAGACCAAAAAGAGCCTAACACTCCTTCTTTTTTTCCTACCATTACTGATCCCTTTTCAAAAAACAAACAAAACAAAAAAAAAAAAAAAAACAAAAAACAAAAACCAAAAAACACCCCCAAAAAACAAAAAAACCCCACCGCATTACGGGACCAAGGCACTTTTCAGTAGATTATGAAAGTGGAAGAATAATTTGGACCCCCTAGTAAATTGGAGATGTGGATGAAAGAGCAAGACATCTCTAGATTAATACCTCCAAAATTTATTTGTCATATCTGCACATTTGAAATATTTGTAAATTTTCCCTAAGATCTATTTTGGTTCAGTTTACTAAACACAGTCACATGGTACTATTTGAGGCAATTTTTCCTTACCCAAGGTGAATACACAGAGCCAGCAGAGAGGTCATAAAACCTATGTGACCATTCCTGAAGAAGAGCCACCAGGATACTAAAGACATTTTCTGGATCACCAGTAGGACAACCAGTGAAAGGTCATGAGGAATGCAATCAACTGAGTCTACGTAGTTATTCAGATTACCCTAAAATAGTGGCTGATTAACAGAGTAAATCTTCAGACTCCATATTCGGTGTTGACTCTATTTTAATGGATTAGAATTCCAAGATAGAGATGTCTTGCACATTCATGTGAGTGTTGGTGTCTGTCTGTTGTTGGATCTCATCCTAGGTGATGATTACCCACGGCTTCCAGGGACACGGTAAAACTGAGGAGAGGGCCCGGATGACAGAAGACTACAGATGGTAGATGAAAAATGCCACTTGGAGCTCAGAATTCAAATTAGCATGGCATGAAGAGACTACAGAGGACACTGCCTAGAATTCAAAGTGAAGGCAGGAATAGGCAAAGAATAAACGAACAAGATGAGAACAGAGTATTCTGTCTTTAGTAAAGCATAATATGTAATCTAAGTGAAAAAAATTGCTGATTTTATTAAAATTATACAACGGTATTTATACATAGTTAAAATATATGCATATCATACAGGTATATGTTGTACTTCACAGGAGATATAAACACACATAAACCTCTTCATCCATATACAATGCATTAGATGTAGAGGAACATAAAATGCATGGTGTTGAAAATGCCCAAACTGTGATCACTTCTGCTGTGTGACCAATTTTGCCATGATAATGAACATAACACCAGTTCCTGTTTTGATCTATATTTTAATCATTTTAAGCACTCCATCCAAATGTCACTGCGTGATGTGTTGAGTTTCTGAATTTCTGAAAAGCTGAAAAATACTGTAAGCTGTAGGCTGTCTTTCTTTGCCTCTTACACTCATCTGTGTAAGAATGTATTGAAAGATTTTTCAGAATTCACACCAAATATTTTACATAAATATTACGTAAGTATTATAAAACATATATGACAATAACTTTCCATCTGCCTATTAAAAACTTTCTCCTAAAAAAGTAATATTGCTGTATTTAAATAGAAAACCATACCACACCATGCGCAGGAAGACAGCATAAATAACCAGAACATTCTGAACTCCCTCAAAATTTTACACCTACAAACGTCCTGAGGAGTTTCTATGACACATTTGAAGTTTGGAATAAAACTTTCTTCAATAATGAACAAAAAGTTCTCTTTTTTTCCAAGCTCTTCCCTTGTAGCATGCAACAGAAGAGAAGTCTTTTGAACATTCAGAACTCATTCTTATTTACCAACAAAGACACAAAGTGAGAAGTAACCTTTAAAATAGGTAAGAACCAAATTACTAGAATCCCCATATGTAAAAATATGACATTTTGTGTTACCTCTCAAAATTAATCATAAAGTATCTCAGACTCTGGAAAAGATTCATAATAAAATGAGGAAAAATTTAAAGAATTAGGCAGTAATATTCTCTTACTTTAATAAAAGTAAAATGCAGAGGTCTGCAAGTGCAGATTTGTTGTAGCAAAGTCTGTACTCCACTTGAACTTTATATATGATGATCATTTTTGATCTTTCTGTTACAGCTGTCTGTCAGAGGCTTTTGCTTATCTCTTTCCATTTTTAAATGTCTTATGGCAATGTTGAACTGTTCTAGTATATTATAAAAGGTTTTCTTAGATGTTCATTTGTGAATGATTCATGTTTGAAAATTAAATCTTTAGAATACAGCTTGCCAGAAACTGATATTTTTTTTTTAATGCTCTTTCTGTTCTTTTCAGGCTGTAACTGCAATTTAGATTTCAATTTTAAAATAAAAAATTAGCCAGTCAAATTTAAGGAATTGATACATAACAAGGTCTTCCTATATGAGCTCCTTCAGGGAAGTATTTAGAACAAAAAGATATTAAGAGGCATTTCCTTAAATAAAAGACCAAATGTTTGAGCATGTATATTGACGAAGACTCGAGGTGTAATACAATTTTTAACCTACAAAATGTCTGAAATATTTGGTTAATGACCTTTTAAAATTATAATAACCAGATACAATTTTCTTTTACTGTATGAATAATTAATTATGTAAGAAATTAGCCATCCATGGAAACCCTGCAATATCTCTGAGAGAAAACATTGGTAGAGAAAAAACAATGGAAACTGGAGATGTTCTTTTCTTGCTCCAGCTGGGGAAACAGTGAAAGCTTATTTCTTACTGAAATAAGATAGGGAGAAAGGAAATGGAGAAAAATGGTGAATTCTAGAGAATGAACCATGTCTGAATCTCTCTGTGAGAATAGGTGGCAGATTTGCAGAGACTGTAAAGAGAGAAATAATTTTTGTGACAATGGATGTCTTAAGTAGAATCAAAAGCTCCTTGATTTAGCCTATAGAGAGGTTATCAGTATATAACATACTGACAAAAAGGCATTTTGGAAACTACCTTGCATTATGAAAAGAATTCTTATTGATAGTATTTAGAGTAAATAACAGTTTTTAATCCTAATTGTTTTGTTCAAAGGTTTGATAAATCTTTAAGGAGGTTAGAACTTTGTTTTTAAGGACTGAATAAATAAAAGCATTTTCTCTTACACTGTGGTAAATAATGTGTCCCTGAACCCAGTTACAGGCAGGAATGACTTCTGAGGAAATTATGTTTTGTGAAGGGTAAGGTGGAAATGCTAATATGATCCAAGTAAGAAAGGAGCTTATGATTGACTCTTTCACTCAACAAGATGTGAGTTAGGGCTTTTTCTAAGAGATTTTCTATCAGGGGTGTGAATGAGGATGTGACTGGGAGGTGCCATCTCAGTGTAGCTGTTCTGGGACATAGAGAGGTGATTGCAGTAGGATTGTGGTGATGTTGACAAGGTGTGGCCAGATGGAGAGGTTTGGTGTTCTATCAGTAGACAAACTGACTTGAGGTTACAAGTAGTAGTAGTAAAGGAGACTGTTGTAACAGATGGAGATGAAAACTACATTTTATCTTCAGCTTAGTCTTCTTATTAGGCAAAGGAAAATTAAGGAGTGCGATTAAAAATTAAGTTTAGTGTGATTTCAAAACCATGCTTGAAATAATATTGGAAATCCTTTTGAGTACCTTGTTGTTCTTTTCTGTGTTATCTTAAAGAGGGAAAGCTGGACTGAATTGAGTCTTGTTGGGCTTTTTTTTTTTTTTTTTTTTTTTTTTTTTTTTTTTTTTTTTGTATATGTGCTTGAAAGCAGGAAAAACTGAGCATTTTTGTTTTTCTTAAAAGTTACTGTCTCCTAATTCAAATGTTAACCTTTTGCTGTGGGTCAAATATATAGTGGAAAAGATCAAGATGTTATTTTGAGGTAACATTTTATGTGGGAAATGTCTTCCTCCACTTCTAGATCAAAAATTGCCAATGTTTCTGCAAAAGGAATTTTTAAGATGCTTTAAAGTTTCAAAGAGCACATTTTTCACAGATTACCACTATGCTTCTGGTACAGATGGCAATCAAGTGCTTAGTGTTGTATATTGAGGTAAAAGCAAATGCCTTCCTTTGGAACTAAATATGTAGTTTTATTAGGATATACATAATTCAGACCTCCAAAGGACAGAGATAAAATTGCTTTCCCCTCTAAATGGAGTAGATTTTTTCCCTTAATATTTCTATGTATGTGATTTATGAAATGTTATACCATTTTAAGGAACTTCTCAATATGACTCCCTGTAAAAAAAATGTTATTACTTTTAACAGTTTGAATTTCCTTCAAAAACCTAAAAGTAAATCTGATTCAGACAGTATCTTCCAGTTAATTGAACTGTCTCTTTTGTACTGTAGACAAGTCGAGATCAGTTAAGAGAAATCAGTATTTTTTTCCTACTATTGCTATTTGCTGGACTGTACATAATTTTATGGGAGAAATCTTTCAGTTTTCAAAAGTTAGGCTTAGAAAAAAATGGCCTGCAAATTTTAATCTTGAAGTACGCATTTTGACACACATACATACTTTTTTCTGTACAAAAGGTAAGATTTTAATCAGGGGGTATCTCTTGCTAAAAAAAAAAAAAAGCAAAACTATTTTTCTTATTATTAGGATAAGAGTGTTATTAACTGCAAAGGTAAGAAGCGTCACTGTTGTTCCAACAATGCAAAATTTGAGAAGAAAGGTGTAGAAATTGTTCTGTGAAGTCAATCTAGAAACTAGAGTGACTTCCAGCTAGGAAATTTCCAGCTAGGAAACTGTTGTGGAATCTTCTTAGTTTAGTGACTGTATAACAAAATCAAAGGCGTGGCTCCCAAGTAAATCTGAAAATAAATGCAGGCAGATAATGGCTGTGCTTCTATGAGGCCATTGAACAGTCTCCTAAATAAGGGAAAATAGGTTGTTCCTGTGTTCATTTGCAAAGTCCTACATGCAAAGGACATAAAAATTTATCTTTTGTAATAGAATTTTCTCTCATAACACTCATTAGGAAAAAGCAGGATCAGTCTCTGTATTTGAGCATTGCACTTCATGACTTCTGTGGCGCAACATGCATACGTGAGTCCCAGGCTTATATTTAATTGTTTGACATGCAAAGTTTCCAGATTTTAGGTAAACTCTGAGGAGTTTCTATTTCTATAGGATTCCTATTTGATTTTATCATCTACTTCTCCCTTGTCTCTGTAAACAACACCTTTAGGCTGAATCCTTGCTGCTTCCTGACACTTCTGCCAAGGGTGATTGTTTTGGCTTCTCTGTTGTTTATGGCTCATCCTGAGGTATCTTTCTTAACTGTTGCTTCCCACCTTGTCATCCCTTCTTCTTCATTAGACTAGGCAACATCTGATTCTAAGAGGAATGCAGACATCAGTTTAGGATGCAGGAGGCCCTGCAGTTTCTGGAATGGGATTTCTGATTGGGACCAAGTTGGGCTGTGAGACTCAGGCACTATTTCCAGCGTCTCTGGAGTGGGATGGTCCCGCCCCA
Source organism: Malurus elegans (assembly GCA_013397995.1). Classification (NCBI taxonomy): domain Eukaryota; kingdom Metazoa; phylum Chordata; class Aves; order Passeriformes; family Maluridae; genus Malurus; species Malurus elegans. Next base: position 533,521 of record VZRP01020355.1, on the reverse strand, counting down.
GAAGAGTGCTCTGGGGACAAATAGCCCATATGTTTTCAGGTGTTGGTCAGGATGGCAATGAGGTCGTACAAGTGGTGACAAATAGAGAGCTGGTGAAGTGCACCTTGGCCTTTTATCTTTGAGGAGAGAAAAGTAACTTGTCACCACTCCATGGAAATAGCAGGCAGATAATGGCTGTGTTTCTATGAGGCCATTGAAGTCTCATAAATAAGTGAAAATAGGTCATTTTGGCTGGGATTAAATAGTGTCTTAGAGCCTTGACTTAAAAATAATGTGTTATCAAATCACTTTAAAATAATGTTGAACAATCACTTTAAATAGTTTGTGCAGCAAACTCAACTACCCCTAGGAGGAGCTTTCATGCACATGGACCAACATTATCATTCAGCATTTTCTCACAATTGATGCTCACAGAAATTGACTTTAAGTTTAGCAATTTTGCTTGTTCAGTGATTATGTGAAAGAGAATGAGTTCCAATATAAAGAAACTCTTTCATATAATACTGAATTAAAAAAAATCCCTAAGCAATTTTGATATTGATAGGTTTGCTGTGTAGACTTGATCTTTATTTGTAGTTGAGAATTTTCAGTAATCCTGCAGCAAGCTGGAGAGCTATTAAGAGAACTGAGATGAATTGTGTTCTCTCAGAAAGATGCATCCAAATCCTATTGGATTGAATCTAAATCTTTCTACTCACTCCAGTGGGCTCAAGAGAAGGGCTATCTTTTAGGGAGAGAGAGATTAAAGAGCAGCTCTTCAAATATCTAAAGTTTCTAGGCCATTTAAGACCACATTCTCATCTAAGAGAAAAAGAGAGGATAGGTTTGTTGTGTTTTTTTTTTTTTCTTCCCATGAATTAAATTAGAACTGTACTAAAGCTGGCAGAAAATAGATTATGTATGATGGAGAAGTACAGATAAAATGAACCCTTTCCTTCCTTATCCTTCTTCTTGTCATTAAATCACTGTAGTTGAGCATAGAAATGCCAAGGTGAATGTGAGTAAGTTAAGCTTCATGGGGGGCAGGTGACTGTATCCCTGCACTTGATAAGCACCTTTGATAGCACAACCTGTGGAACTCTTTCAGATGTGAGCTTGTCTGGAGCTGCTTTAACTATTCCATATTGCACTGGAAAAGGAGAGGGAAAGGAGGGCATATGAGATGCAGAGTTTAGAATAAAGTGAAAATGTAGCTTGACTAAGTATTTCTGTTATGGATAAAGATTAGCACATTGACAAAAGTGTTTAGCTGATGAAATATTAAGAGACAAAGGAAACTAATAATCAGGAGAAGGAAAATATATTGTGTATGTTCTTATATGAAAATGGAAGTTTATAATATATATATATATATATTATTCCAGAGTAAATACAGTCTTACATCAAAGGCTAAAAGGTTTGACATTAATTGACAATAAGCATATCCTTAAAAGAACAAGGATATCTGTAGGCAATAGGAAAAGGTATTTTTGCACCTTTGGCAAAGCATGGTTTCAGTTTTTCATGCAGTCAAACCTCTGAGTATCTCTTTTCACATAAGTGGTGTGACTGAGTGATTCGATTCTGCTCATGGCTCTTTCCTCCAGAGTATTCATTCTGATACTTCTAGTAAGGTTCTTTGGTTGAGATCTCTTGGCATATAAAGTAAGTCTGTGTAGTGAGAAAATAATTTTCATGTCATAGTCAGGTGGAAATCTTGTACATTATTTTACATTTTTTTAAAATTTATGTAAGCTCAGTACATTAGCTGAAGTGGTACCATTTAGTTATCACTTCCATGGCAGTTTCTTAGTGTGCATTTTGGCAAAAAGAGGAAAAAGTTGCTCTTTTCCATGAAGTTTTAATTAGAGATAATTTTCAGAGCTCTGTTTTAGTTGTTTGAGCTGAGGTTCCTGAAATAAAGGGATTTTCCTCTGTCATTGACCTACCATGGAGAAAGTCAAGGATATAGACTCTATAAATAAACTAAATAGATCTCCATGTCACTGCTTTTACTTCCATCAGAAAGTCATCTCTAAAAGGCCTAAATACCAAGTACTGCCTGACAAAAGGACAACCATAGAATATACACCACAGGTTTTTTTTTGCCAGAGCTTAAGAAATCTGAAAGCCTCAGAGGTAAATAAAGAAGCTAACTGGAGTAAAATTTCAAGGGCAGCACAGAAGAGGATGCACTTGATTCCATGTAATAATAACCACAAGTGGACCAGCCGTCAGACAGCTGTAGCTTGCTATTTTTATAGAGGTCATTAGAAATGTTGAACACTGAAAAGTTTTTACAATAAAAACCTCATGACTGAAGTTTTGTTTTCTTCTTATCTGTGCCTAATTTTATTGATTTGGAAAGGCAGAGGAAAATATCCTGTCCTCTAGTCTTGTGATAATATCATCCAATTGCATTTAAGGAATCCTGCTTTCCAAAGTTTTAAAGGAGTAAACCTATCTGAATCTTAGCCTTTATTTACATTAACTTCTTTAAAATTGTTCTGGGTTTATATTCCACATGCAATCTCTTTTATTGATAGCTTTACTGGAAGAACAATGCAGAGTTATTCTTAGATCTTATGGGCTTCCTATAATCCATGAGTTGTCTCAGGACAGGTTTTATAGAAAAGCTACATATTCTTTCCTTCTGAGTAACCACATTGGCTAAGTTGCAACATCCAGCTAGAGTGTTTAACTAGATTAACTTTGACAGGGAAGGATGCAAAATTACAAAATAATAAGTGATCGAGAAGGTAATTTTTGAATTGTCATTTTGGAAACTGAAAGCACTCCACTAGGGCAGTGATTTTTGCCAACTCTGATTTCATAAAAATCTGAAGAGTACAGTTTTGAAAGTCCTTGAATTTCTGGCAGCTTAGTGGCACAGATGGGGTGATGAAGCATCTCAGGTTCCATCTACTGAAGTAGAGAGTTGGCCATAATGTCTCCTCTGTGACCAAGAGCTTTACTGGAATATTCTGAGTTGAATTCAGGATTACAGTTGAAAATAATGTGTGAGCACTAAACTAAAAATAAAAATAAATTATACTAAAGATAGATTGAAAATTAAAAAATGTTAACATTTGCTATGAGCAAGAACAACTCCTCTGACCGCTGCTCTACTTAGGAAGGAAGAGACTTTTCATTGAAATTATGTAGAGCAAATCTGTATCTTTGCAAGAAATGTGAAGAGTAATTTGGAATATGTTGGAGCTCTGGGGTAAATCAAATTTCAGGAACTTATTCTTCCTTTGCCAAGTCATAAATCTAATTTTGGTGAAGAAGTAATTATCTTTTCCATGGTATTAGTCTGATGTCTATAAACTCTTGCTTCACCTGGATTCACATACAAGTTTGCTCCATCAGATCCAATTAAGGAAGAAGTTCAGGGTTCTGCACAGAAAGCAAAGCTGAAGAGGTTTCAGGGAAAAAAATTACAAAAGAGGATGAAGGTATGGTGGTCGCCTGTTAATGAACATCTTACTAGAGTTGCTAACAATAAACTTTATGTTTACTCCTAAAGTATCTTTTTGCCACTATTAGAAAGAAATTTAATTATAACGTGGCTCTTACTTTAACAAAGGTAAAGTGTTTCTATTTTTTTACTTATGAAATAAATTTAAAAGGCATTTCCATCTCTTAATAAAACACGACCACATTTTCCAAACTAAAGTAAATTTCCTTTTAAACCTCTATCTGGTAACTAACTGCTTAAAGATAAAGTTAGAATATACAAAGTTAAAAGGCCTTGGTACATTTCCAGTGTGCTGGAAGTAAACCGGGATGATTAAAACAGATTCATTTGTATGGATCTTTGTAGATAAAATTTCAAGTCCACAACAAGCTACTCAGAAATTTTTGACCTGGGATTTCCTTTGGTTATCATAACAAAGACTACTGTGAAATATGGAAGGTGAAATTAGTAGAACCAAATTACTTTCTTGTTAAAAGGAAAATTCTCTGCAATATAAATTCAGAGATTACTGAGAATGATACAGACATAAAAATTTGTTTGCTTACTATAAAAAGTAGATAATAATTACTTTTTGTTTTCCATAGTAGATCTCTTATCTAGTCAGGTCTGAAAGATTTCATATATAATTTTTATCTTGATCTATTCAAGAACAAAAGCTTCTGGATTTTTCAGTTTTTCTTCAAATTAACATAATCATAGAAGTGCACTGTTGGAAAGATCCTTAGAAGTTTATTAGTCCACCTTTCAGAATGACTGAAATTAATTTTTATTAAAACTGATGCCAATAATTCAAATTTGCATGGGTAAGGCTTGAAAATTTGAACCTGAAACATTTTCTCTAGCTGTTAAAAAAAAACAAACAAAACACTTCAAAATGCTAATACTGCCCTCTGATTAAAAAGAATTAACTTAAAAATGCTGATTCTACCTGTGGAAAGGATGAGTTACTAGAAACCACAGAACTTTTTTTTTTTTTTCTTTTTTTTTTTCCTTTTAATTAAGGCACTAATTTAGACTTTGAAAGTCTCTTTTCCTTTCAACTTTAGATTTTCTAGGAAATCTCAGAAAGTGAAGGTAGAACATGTTGGTGCAATACAACAGAGTGTGCTGCACACTGAGCCAGCTCTAAAATCAAAAATCAGTGGTTTTGGAGAAGCTGCAGAGATTCAGGCTGTGATAAGCTGCATGTTGCATAAAGTTTTGAAATTAGCTAGTGTCTCCTCATGTCAAAACATTGAATTCAAGCTCTAATGTGTCTTTTGCTCAGGTTATTGAAATCTTTAACGTAGGCTTGAGTTCCTCTGGTCCTTGTCCCTAAATCAGCTTGTCTCTTGTTTGAGCACGGAGCACTGAGTGCCTCCTGAGGGCACTGCACAGCATTAGGGCACTCGAGTGGGTGTAGCTTCACCCTGTCTATTTCAAGTACACTGCATTCTTCTCTCTCTACGAACCACACACTGAAATTTCTTACACATTTAATTTTACAGCAGGATTTGTCAGCCTCAGCACTTCTCAACTCCCACTTTACAACTTGTCAAGTAGTTACTGAGGCATTAAAATTTAAAAAAAAAATACATTCTCTGGAGTTTTTATTTTTTGTTAAAAGGAAGCTGAAAATTAACTTATCCATGTCAATATTAAAAAGAAAATAAAATGCTAATAAATTAACTTGCCAAAAAAGGAAAAGGAGAAAAATAAGAGCAGTGGACATTATACTAATTTGTTAAAACAACTGAGCACCGCATATAGAATTGTAATTTTCAAGTGGCAAAACCTTTTGTAACAGTGACCATTCAAGCTGCTCTCGAAGTTAAGTGAATTATAACTTTAGGAATAAAAAGTTCAATGACTATGAACGAGCTTACTTAGAAAATTTAATTATGCTCTGTAATGAAAAATGATAAGTCCTTGCTCCCTTTCTGTTAAAAAAAAAAAAAAAGCCAAACAAAAAAACTGGTTTTTTTTTGTTTTTTTTTTAGAATTGTGACAGCCAAATCATTGATTCTGGTGAGCCTTTCTGACTTTAAAGCAGGAAGGATTATGTAATAATCAAGATACATAAAGAACAAATGAAGTAAGCAAGCTCAAAACTCAGAAGATTGCAATCCAAGCTTTTAATACCACTTTTGTCCTTTAACTTTCACTGCAACATAGAGCTAGCAGAGTTTCTTTAAAAAACAAATGAATGAGAAAAATACTATTCCTCTCTTCACCTCTTTTTCAATGCTCTAGTTGAACCTTCACAGACTCATCACGCAATGATTTCAGTCCTGACAAATTGACCTCAGTGCACATTGACTTAGAGTTGAAAATTACACACTAAAGAGAATGTCCAAGACATTAAGTTTTAAAAAAAAAGAATTAAAATTTGTTACTGTGATACCTGCCTTTATGTCCAGAGTTCACATTTCATCAAATGTCTTCTTTTTTTCTCCTTTTTATCATGTAGGACAAAGGAAATTGTGTAAGCGGTACTTAAAAGTTGGACATAAGAGCAAGGGTAATTCATGCAGGTCACAAAAAGTGAAAAGTATTTAAAATAATGTGATCAAAATAATTTGCCATAGAAATTTAGTGGCTCATCCACTACTGAAAGAAACAGTTCACAAAAAGAGCAAGTGCAAATACGTTTCCTACTGTCAATAGGAAGTACATGAAATTTTACTTTTTCCCATATAGACTTGCTTTTCTAAGGATCCCCTCATCCTCATCCCAAATAATCCCATTTGCTCTGAGAACTGAAGCAGCTATGCCAGATCTCACTGAAACAGCTGCTGGATGCCAACTCTGAAGTTGACTCTGGGTCACTCTGCAGGCACTGCTGGATTTGCCTGACTGATCAGGCAGGTCCGTGACAGGCTGGAATAATTTTGTTTGCAAGATTTTAACCGCTGCAAATACAGAAATATTTGAAAGCATAAACGTGATGCAAAAATAGAAGCAGCACTGCTGTGAGGTTTTGCGGTGAGCTTCTCTTGTGTCTGATGACGGACTCCTGTGCTACTAAACCTTCATAGTTAATGGGACCTTCATCAGCAACCACAGAAACCTCAAAGAAGAAAAATTTCAAAATAGACTATATCTGGTGTTCAAGAAGGTACAATCTCCAATTACATTTCTCAGTTTTCCAGGTTCCATGACATATGCCCTGCCTATATTTTTGTTTGAGCTCACAAAGTACTCTTTCCCTCATCAATGACAGTATTATAGTCTCTATTTCCATCCTCCCTTCTGCTGCTTAGTTTCAGACTGCATTAGAAAACACACTTTGAGATCTGTCTTCTGTATGTCAGTGCATCAAATTAATATTAAATTTTATTCTTTAAAAATACTACTATGCCAATTAAATATAAGAGAAATATATGCCTTTACCACCCCTCTCCCTTAAAATTTATTTAATTTTTTACGTGGTTTAATGTTAAGGGCAAGCAGAATTTAGAGTGAAGATGAAGAGAGGGAACCCTGTCCATAGAAAGTTATGGTGACACAGATTTGAGAAATCTAGGTTGAAAATAAGTATGTAGTGGATTCATTCAGTAGAATACAGAGCAGTTGAGTCACTGTCTGCATACATACATTGAAAGTAACACGATAAACACATGGGTTTGTTAGCGAGTAGACTGGCAAGTTTGTTATTGAGACAGGAAGAAATCTATATTGAGTCTGCAGGCCCTAGGGGGAAAAGGCATCTTTTGAAATTGTCTCATCTATAAACTCATGCTATAGCAAAAAAAGCTGGACAGACATTATGGAACCATCTTATCAAGTGGTTGCCAAGGCAACCTTGAATGAATGTGTAAGAACAGGACAGCTCATCACTTTGCTGGGATGCATGGAGCACACAGAGGGACTGTCACTGTTTGGAGGTCACAGTCTAAGGTAGTCAGCTGGTTACAGTGGAGGGAGCATGTAATTATAGAAACCCAATTATTGAGGGTCCTCTGTTGTGTTGGAGTAAATCTAACACACACAAACTCCTGTTATTTGCATTTTTAAATTTTGTCCTTACTTTTGGGCTGCAAAATAAGTAAATAAGCCCAAAACAATTTGTACATATTAATTTTCTTGAAATGTAAATGTAGTGCTTTGAAAGCTGGAAGTATGAATTGTTGTTTATTATTCTTGCACAACATGTACAAGAAATCTATAAATTGTCATGCCTTACTTGGTCCTCAATATGTAAATTCTGAGAAATTAATTCTGATCTTTTTCATTTGAATTATATCAAAATCATTAATATTTCAATCTAGCTTAAATTCCTGTTTTGAGATACTAATCTATCTGAAATTCCTCTTTAGAGATACAAAAACTAAGTACGGCTTTCTCCTTTTTTTGAGAAACTTTGTGTAGGGCTTATGAATAAGCACAGCTTATATGCTTAATGAAAATTTGTTAAGACTTTTGTACTGTAAATCTTATTTTTCCAATAATTCTATTAGTGTATTACTAGGCACTGTATTCCCAAACCATAAAGTAGGACAGAGTACACAACTTAGATGAACACATTGACTGAATTTGAGCCCATCTTGAAATCTTGAATTTTTTTGATTTTCACATTTTTTTTTCAAATATATATATTTCCATTAAATTACAAAATAGTAAACTATTTTAAAATAGTTAAAAATCAAAATAGTAAACAAAGTACTTGGTTAAAAAGTGGATAACTGTCATGGTATATACATGCTTGAAATCAAGTCTGGTATGTGCTAGCAAGGTTGCATTTACACATTGCCATCTACAAACAAACACAGCTAAAGAAATTAGCTTTTTTCCTCTTGAGCCCTTCCTCTTTACCTCATACGTGTCTTTTTTTTCAGAGCTGGCTTGCACTGAAACAGCTCAAAGAGCAGTCAGCTTAAGCCCAGGTCTCACTGAAAAAGGTTAAGCAGGGCTGTTTTTTATTATTTGGCAACACCTCTATAGTAAATGTTAAGTCCAGGTACCTTCTGCTGAGTGAGTGTATGACAGCAAAAGTTACACATTCACTGTCGGAATACCACCTCGCTTCAGGGCCTCCTTTGTCGATGTGCACATCTTTGTTTGTGGCTCTCTGTTCCTGATCTGAGCAGCGGTGCCTGATCTGGAATGTGCTCCTTACTCAAGAAACAAGAGCTGGGCATGCTCTGCGAGATGCTCATGTCTCTTTACATGCCTTTTAATTTAGCCTGGACTCCATGCCCATCAAAAAAGGCAGGTAAAATGTGATTATAGCCAATTGTTGAAGGGAGATGTGGCTAGGCTTTTCATCAGAATAACAGGAAAGGGAACTGACTGGGGGAGAAAGAGAGAGTTCGCTTTGAATGGTACCGTACATTCCACCTAAGTTGGGCTTACATTGCACTTGTCACACAACTTTGTAGGAACTCATAGTTTATCCCATGCTGATCTACTGCTTGGAAGTGCTAGCTCTTGAAGGGATAAACTAAGGACTGAGAAAAATCTGTTAGTATAATTTCTTATGAATTACTAAAGCAACTTTGATTTAGTTCTCAAGGCTTCTGTGACAATATGTAAAGAGCTGCCCATATATAAGATTCTGAAAATTTACTCCGTAATTCTTGTGGAAAGAGCCTGTCATAACATAAATCAGCTGTGATATCATTAATGAAACTGCTTTGGTGCAGCAGTAAATGCGTAAAAATAAACCAGTCACCATCATGTTTGACAAAACAGTGATACGAAAAATCTGCTGAATTAGACTTCTGTTAAACAGGTTAAAGTTTTAATAGTAAGACAAAGAGCGATCATTGTTTGTGGTTTTTATTGACAAAAAACAAAATAATCTGGATGCTAATTCAATGACTTATCTCAATTTTCTGCATCAAAATAAAATGGGCACAAATTAATGCATTATGTCAGTATAAGAATCTACATTTTATTAGCAGTTTGTCATTCTTTCTCTGTGTTTCTTCTTTTCTCATTATATGTAATTATTTCTTAGGTAAATGAGAACTTCATTCCCACTAAACCTTTCTAGATCATAGTTCATGCGCACATAATTACACAAAAGTTTTATTGTTGCTCCACTGACTCCACTGCTAGAAATAGTAAACACTGCCAGTAATACTAAACAATACACACCACCAGCCCTTCCAGCCTGAGCAATCAGCCTGTGCATGGAGCCTTTTTAACTGATTGCCAGAAGAAAAATCACTGACTGCATGGGTCCAATGTATCAAAGGAGTGAATTTGTTTGTTTAATTATCTTGCCTTTCTTCCATAATGCTGGGAACAAGTAGGGAGGGCATCTTAAGATTCTCAGATTTGCTTTTTCTTTAACCATCTTGGCCGATGGAAACGATGTTGTTTGGCTTTCCTCCAGGTCCGTGCAGCACACACCACACACTGCCTGCCTGTTGGCCTGGTGCTCCACTCGCACAGCTGCAGCCGTGGGGATCCGTGTTTGCCTTTGCTTTCCCAGCACACGGTTTTGCTCTGATGGCTTAGCTTTTCACTAGCCTTTCCAAGCAGCAAGTTGCTGTGCGTGGTGGCACCCGTTGTTTCAGCATTTAATTACCACTTAGGAGAGATTTAATTCCTCCTGTTTAATGTGAATGAAGGGTGGTAAGCAAACCTCCACTAAGATATTCCTATGGAAGGAACAAATTGAGAGGCACACAGTGAAATACCTGAAGAAAAACAACAGCCAAGACTTTTTGAAGGCTAATGATATGAAAAAAAAATGAGAACCACACATATTTGATATCCAGTTGCACCTCCAAAATATATTTGTGTCTTCATGTATAAATATCTGGTAGGCATACAGATAAAATTAGGTGACAGGAGAGATTAGAGAGTGAGGTGTCTAAATTACTTATTACCTAAGGTTTCCAATTCACAGACCCACCTCTTTTGCCAAGCCATTGAAGTGTGCAAGAAATCTTTACCTAGTTGGATTAGAATGCAAAACAAACCCTGCTTGGGTTCTTTTAACCTAGCTAAAATCCTCTATTTATTTGAGTGATTGGGGGTATGACCTTAGCACTTTGTTATTGAAAATGAGAGGAAGAAAGTTACATTGGCTCTAACATTTAGAATAACAAGCAGAGATTGACGTGTAGAGGAGATCCTGTTTGAAGTCAGTTCCCATATGTGGATCAGGCAGAGACTATTTACTCTCTTTTACATGTTGCTACCCTAAAAGATCCTCATATCTCCAGCAGGAATTCTATGTCAAAGATAGGATTTGGGTGGTCAACACTATATTTGTACACCTGTGCTCATCTCATAAAATGCACAGAAGACTGAAATTGTCATAATCCAAGATAGGTGTGATTCTTGAAAAGAAGAAGTGATGATATAATCGAGAAAACATGCCTGGAGAACATTGATAAAACTTTCTAACTAAACATATCTAGATTTATGTCTATTTATATATTCTTATGTTTATATTTTGTTGATTATTCATTGCTTTAGAATACAACAATTATTTTCTAGTATTAGCATACTGTTCCTTTGGTGCTAATCACTTTGAATACTGAAAGTCAGATGGTGAGTAGTTATATGTAGTTCCTCCGTGGGAGATGTCTCATCCCCATAAACCCCACTGGTCTGCATTTTTGGCTCTCCTCCTGCATGGTGGCCAGAATCTTACTGGAAATTTGAAGTGGTAAAGGAGGAATGTGCTCACAGCTGAGCTGATACCTCCTGGAGTTTGTATGAAATATCAAGGTAGTAAAAGTCAACACAAGGTAACTGAGGCCGTTGTAGCTTTTAACAAGACCTCATACCTGCCCTCCTCTAACCCTTCAGTTTATTTGAAAAGAAAAATTTATTTGACACTTTTTGAGATAGCTGTTTTATAGCTAGAACCGCAAAGGAGCCTTCATGTTTCAAACTATGATCAATGCCTGTTTTCACTGTCACTCATGTTCAGATGTTTGTTAGATAAATCATTTTATTTTGATCATATTATCAACTTCATACAGAATGCATATTTAATTTAAAAGAATTTTATTGGGATTTCAGAGAGAAAAACTATTAGGCTGTTTAATAATAGGGAAAATATTCTTCCAATACATATGGGACATTTACATCTTTCATCATAACAATATTAAAAAAAAAAAAAAACAAAACAAAACAACAAACCAGTGGGAAGCCACAATATTCTACTATGACACTTTTAGACAACAAACCTGAAAGTTCAGATTCAGTAAATTTTGAAAACAGATTTCAAACTCTGCCTCTCCTCCTTCAAAGGTCTTTTGTTCTTCAGCTGAGCGGGCTGTGCAGAAGCAGCTAAATCCTGTCCCTAGGAGGTATGCTACTGTCTCAAAAATTGATGGAAGCTGCTTTAGGAGAAATACAGGAATACAGGTGCTTCCCAGTGTTCCAGTGCACAGAATGCATAATCTGTATTTAGATTATGGCATCTAGCCTCTTGGGCCAGCAGACTTGATAAGGTTTTTCATTTCAATTTTGTAGGGATCCATCCCTTCAAGGAGCTGAGGAGGCCTTGGAGGTGGCCATCTCAGATACCTGGGACTCTGAAGTCTCAGGACTAAGATAAATTTTACCTGGGAGCAGACCCAAAGCTGTAAAATATCTCTTCCCTCTCCGCCACAGAACAAAATGGGCAGAATCCTTAATTTCTTTGTTGGTTTTCTGTGTTGGGCAGCAATGAGACATGGTACAGCATATGTCTTCTTCCAGTGGCATCTAATCCCTTCAGAGGTAAACCTGCTTTTATTTTACCTTGTCCCACTCATCTTTTAGAAAAGCTTTTCAACCAGGAAATTCTTCCCTAAGGTTTTCCTTGCAAAAGGTAAGTTGCATTTCAGTCAACAACCACTTAAAGGTAGGGGGTCACTTAAGTGACTAGCTATGATTTGATTAAGTTATTATCCTGGTTTCAGCTGGGACAGAGTTAATTTTCATATTTGTAGCTGGTACAGAGCTGTGTTTTGGACTCAGTATCAGAATATTACTTTGGTTGTTGCTAAGTAGAACTTGCTCTAAATCCAGGACATTTCAGTGTCTCGTGCTCATTCTGCCAGTTAGCAGGTGCACAAGAAGCTGGGAAGGAGAGCAGCTGGGACAGCTGAACCACACTGGGCTAAGGGATATTGCTTCCCAAAGGACATAAGGCCCAGTATATAAAATAGGAGGAATAATTCCTAGTATATAAACTCGAGGAGATACCCAGAAAGGGCTGATGGCTGCTCAGAGACAGGCTGTGCATCAGTCAGAGGGATGTGAGCATTTCTGTGGTGTTTAATTTACCTCTCTTGTATTCCCTTACTTTCTCTCTCTCTTCTTATCATTAAAATTATAATTATTGACATTGTTAGAATATTTTATTATTTTAAATGATAATATTATGATATTGTGCTTCAATTATTAAATTTTTCTTATCTCAAGCCACGAGGTTTGCCTTTTCTTTCCAATTCTCCCCCCCAGGGGGGTGAGGTGAGGTGGGAAGCAGTGAGCAAATGGCTGGGGTTAAACCACATCAGTTATTTTGTAGCCTATGCTTTTAAATTTGTCATTTTAGAGGTGAGAGGGGCCTGGTAGATTGGCTTGGAAAACCTTTTTGCACAGCAGTAGTGCTTCAAGCTTCGTCTTTTGGTTTTTCGTTTGTTTGTTCGTGTGCAGATATTTCTATTACTTTAATTATCTTGATAAAAACACAGTAGTGCTCAGTAGCTTATGTAAAAATGATAGTCTCTCTCTCTGTATTGGAGAGGTTTGAAATAATTTCCCTCAACTGCCACTGATCCCTTCCTGGTGGTCTTTGCCCTTCAACAGATCTTCTGGGTTATATTCCTGTCTCTGTGAATGACCAGAATGGCAATGTCCTCTTCTTCAAGACTTTTATCACCTGCCTTCTCTGCCCTGCCCTGTTGCCTACCTGAATATTAAGATTCTTGAATGGCCTGAAGGACCTGAATTAATTTGTGCACTTGAACTATAGGAAGCTGGACAGGATAGTTTCTAAGTTAGCTGTAGCACTGCTTTAAAGAAAAATATATTCCCCAGTGCAAATGAGATGCCCTCAGCTCCATGGAAGTATTGTGTTTATTTTCCATGTCCAGGGGATCTATGAGCATAAAAGCCTCCATGTACGGGATGTTCAGGTGCTCTAATAATGTGGAATACATACACCTTTATAAAAAGTAATATCAATGCATTATTTATAAAGCAGCAGGACACTGAAGAATGAGATGTAGAAGCAAAGTGAACAGCAACAAAACTCTGTTGCCTCTGCTTTTTCTTTCTTAGAAAACAACACCACTGAAGCTATGATGATTTGTTCTGTCTATTACAGCAGCTGCATTTTAGAAATATTTAGCAAGAACAAGCTGCAAATGCACAGCCATAACTGTAAATACCACCAAAGTAAACAGAAAGCTCAAGTGTTGTTTAATAGCATGTCTCCAGACAGACAGCTTTCATAGCTGAATAACTTGGTTCTCCTCTTATTGAATTTCTGCCCCAGAAATATTATACCAATAAAACTGCTATGCTGAGTTTTGCCCAGGACAAAAAAATCATTACGTATCAGGATGAAATTCACTCTCCACCCCTTGGAAATATTTTGTTTCTTAAATAAGAGAGTATCATGTTGAAATGACTGTATAAAAGTAGTGTGATTTTGGTTTATCTGACTTTTTATGAATATGTTTTTGTAGTAAAAGAAATACGCAGTGGGTTAACAATTTTTGAAGAAAAGTCACCACATTGTTTTGTATTAAAGTCATGTTTCTTTAAAGAAAAACAATTTAATTGTAATTATTATAACATATATTTATAATGTATTATTTACATAACTTATTTCAATATTGTATTGATATACAAATATTTTCACTTTGGAAAAAAAATATTTGCAGTGATTTCTGTAATGTTATCTCTTTCAGAATAAGAGAAAAAAAATCAAAATGTCAAATGTTGCATACATTAATGAATTCCTCTCAGAAATGTCTCTGTCATTGACTCATACACTGAGTGTAACAGCTAAGGTTTAGCATCACCAAATAATATATATAATATAGCCTTTAGAGTCTGAGAATATATCTGCTTACGGGTATAAAGCATTTCAAAATGGTCATTGATATTTTGTTAAAACAAATGGTTCATTCATAAGGTCAGAAAATATCTATATTCTTTACATAAATGCTTTGAAACAAACAATATGCAGCCCTAATAATGTTAAAATTGGTGTTTACTCAGCCAGCTCTGAATTAATATTACAATTATTTTTGTCTAGACAGTTCAAAATTGTCCCTGAATACCCATATAAAAGAAAGACAAATATCTCAGTTTGCATGTGATGCAAATAAGGTAATACTATTTTTTAAATCTTCATTTTTTCATATTAAATATTACATTTAAATATTGTTCCATTTTCAGTCTGGTATCAATTTGCCTCTTGCAGATGACTGGTTTGGGGAATGAATTCTGGCCAGTGGTAATGAAATCATGATGTGGCTCCCAAGAATGATGGCAAAGAGATGATTGTTTACTGTGGCTGAAGGTCAAATGGGTCTGGATCAGGAAAAAAAAAAAAAAAAGAAAAAAAAAGTGCCTCTTGACAGGCAGAAGGTCACAGGATCTTCTCTAGGGGGAGAAGATATTTGCACTGAGGTGGAGCAATGTAACTGTATCCATACACTTCTTGTAATGTTTTATGTGCAAAAATGAACAAATGGATAAGTAATAAATATGTTTCCTTCATGGAGATTAAAGAGAAAAGAACAAGAGATTAGAGAGAAAAAGCTAAGCATCAAAAGAGTGTCTCTTCTTAGCCTGTGATTTAAATGACAGCTCAAGAAAAACAGTGCAGATCAAGAATTAGTGCAGCATTAAATTTACAGACTACCAGAAAAAGAAAAAGAAAGAAGAGTCATGAAGGAATTAGCTCAGAATGATAATTTAAAGTGGAAGCAGATAAAGTTCTACATAGTAAACTCATTCTAAACTGTGAAATAAATTAGTTTAAAAAAATGTTTAAAATGCCACCAGAAAACCAGGAAGAGACCAAAGAAGTCAGGGTAAGAAATCAATGATTTTGAAGATGCTGTAACTGTGATTATCCAGGCAGACATAAAACCATTACATCAGTTCAGAGTAGGCATGAGATTTAGAAGTTTGTGAGATTCAGAAATTGTGGCTCTTACATGAATCACATTCTTTGTAGCTGTTGACCAAGTCGGAAAGCCATAAGTTATGTCTGCATGGCTCTTTTTTTCTATTATATATTGTAAGAACTACCAATTGATGCTTGTTTTGTAAGGATTCTGTACTTAAAGCATGGGCTCCCTCTATCTGTAAACTTAAAGCTTGCATTTAAAAGGTTGTTTTTATCAAACAGCATGAAAAAATTCTCATTAGTCCTCTACCTTCTTCCTTGTTCATTTTCCATATGAGAATATGTGTTTTTATTATATTTCTTTTAAACATGAAAAAGCTGTGGTTTTAAAACTGAAGATAATATGCAGCTTTGCAGTCTCTCAAATATTCTCCTACAAAACATTTTGTTGTCTTAGGTTATTGAGCCTGATCATTTGTTACGGATCTTAGGTTTTGTACTGTGAGATACAGAGAAGTGGAATAGATGTCAATATTTTTGGACTGAATGTATTTCTTAGTGCAGGACAAAAATAATGATTTAACAACTTGGTCATCTTTTCCTCTTTTGCATGCAGAAACATCACATCTAAGGTTCCTCTGTTTTCTTTTTGTTTTCGCCTCAGTGACTTGCAAATTTCAGTGAACTATCTTTCATTTTCCTTTGGATGAAACATATTCTTCTTGAGCAGTAGGACATCTCACATGGTGTAGCCTGATACTGGCAATTACAAAGAAAAAAAATAAAGTGATTGCTTTTATTTTAGGTTTCTGTATCTTCTTAATTGGTACACTGTGTCCTTCCCTACTGTGCAACGTGCAGAGCAAGGTGTATGAATATTGACCTCTATCAGAGTTGGTGTGCCATTGTAATTTCGTGTCCTCCTTTAGAAGAATGATAAAGTAACCCCTGCTTAGTGCAGATTTCTCAAAATATGCAATTAAAAGATGGAGAAGAGAGAGAAAGATTTCTGCATGGATTTTATATAAAATATGTTTTCCTTTACAATCAAAAAAACCCCCAAAAAACCAAAGAACCCCCCCAAAAAAAGCTTCACCAAAAAAGATAATTTATAAAAAGACAAACTGAATAAAAAAATCCAAAGCTCTTCAGTTCTGGGTATTTGTAATAATTCCAAGAGTTAGTTTTCAAAAGACCTGAAAAGAGAGTAAGTGCTGCGTTTATTTGCAAATAATCCTGTCTGACAAAGATAGATGCTACATGCTCGTAGGGAACCAAATGACCTGAAGACAAAAAATAAAGAGACGGCAGATGAATTGGTAACAGAAGTAAAAAGTCACATCATAGCCACGTTCAGCTTTGGAATTTAACAATGCCTGAAACTGGATAAGAGAAGTACATAATACAAAGGTGGCAGTAGATGTCAGATACATCTCTGAAGCATGTGGCACTGTTACAGCTATCCGAAATAAAATCTGCAAGTGTGAGGGGCTTGTTAGACACAGACTTTGTCTCTTGGAGAAAGGAAATCATCACAGACTAAAATGAGCCACTCCCAGAAGCTGATATATTAAAAAGGGCATGGCAGTACCTGGTATGCATTCCCTGCTCTTGTACATGTACATTTAAAAGATAACTTTTCCTGAATAAAACAAAAGTATGGTTCTTGCAAAGTGAAATTCAACTTACTCTGTGGTTATTTACCAAAGTGGCATATTTGGCAAGTTTTTAATTGGCCGATTAGTATTGTGGTGAAATGTGTATCTGAAGATTCACAATTCCCAATATTCCAATCCCCAGCCCTTGAGAACACTGGTATAACAAGCAAGGGACTATCCTTCTCAAATTTCTTCTCATTCTCTCTTTTTTTTTTTGAGAAGCTGATGATCAAAAAAGTAAATAACAGACTGGTTTTATAATTTTTTTCTGGACCTGGATTGGTCAAGACAAAGGTAAATATGGGAGCAGATGTGCATAGTCATATATTTCTTTCTTCCCTAGATTCTCCTGGGAGCTAAAAAGGTTACCATGCAGAGGTGTTTTTCTATATCTAAAAGCTGCAGGGAATATTATCTTGGAATCTAACCACCCTCTGAATTTTTTACTAATTGGCCACATTTATTTGTACGTATAAGTGAATTAAAAATATGTGATCCTCAGTTATTACATGCTGGCAAATTGATTCCCTGAAACAGGTGAAAATGAGTTCTTTTCTATCTGCTTGTTGATTTGCAGTAAATCAACATGATACTCTGTACCAGGGTTTGTCCTGTTCCTGGTACTTGTCTGCTGCTGTAGGAGACAACAATCTCTAAGCCTGGGCTCCCATGAATGGCAATTAATGAAAATTACTTTATTCTTGCTTTTGTTTTTTCCTCCTGCAGAAGGGATGTCAGTGGAATTGCTCCAATAGCCTAACCCTTCAGTACAGAGAGATATTTAGATAGAGATATTAGAGATATTTATTTTTCCACTTGCAAGTTTCACATGATTCTTATTAAAAATTTTGCTTATAGCTTCAGAAGTTTTCTAGCAGGTGCATAAGATTATCAGAGCATAAGATTTCATTGAGAAATTTAGGCCAATGTCTTAAACATCCTATATATATATGATAGTAGAGTATAATATATATGGCAGGGTGCTCTATATATGTATGCTAGTAGCTATACATGTACTATATTTATGGCAATAGGGTGCAATTTAATCATAATTGTTCAATTAGAACAGTATTATATTTTCTGCTAGTTGTCAACATCAAAGACCAAGAAAAAAAAAATAACAGTACTATAGCACAGCATTTTCTCAACTTTCTTGACATAAGTATTTCTTCTGCATTCTGCTGCTGATCATAAATTACAAACAGGCTTTATTCTGCACAACCAGTAGCTAAACATGGAAGTGGTTATGGTTACAGTCACATACACGTTTATGTATACGGATACTCTGTGAAAATGAGCTAGCTTTGATGACACAGACAAGTTGGAGGCAAATGATAGTTTGCAGCATTAATTGCAGCCTGTCCATGTGTAGAAACCATATGGTGGTATATGTCACATTTATGCTCATTATACTCAAAAGGCTCAATAAAACCAACCCACGGTATTTAACAGCAGAATACAAACACTGCACATGGCTATAGGAAAAATAGCCACTTGCGGCAATTTTTACTTTTACTCGATTTGTCCTTCAGGTTTGCTTGATGGTATTTGCAGAATATTAAAATGACCTCCCTAGATCACAGGAGTATGAGTATAAATGAGAATTCTTTTGATTGATTAACTAATTACCCTAATGTACTGTAGTTTACAGTTTGCATTTTAACAGGCATGTTATTAGCTGGTAGAGAGAATTAAACAACTATAAATACATCAAATGGAATAAGCATACACAATTAGATAAAAATATTTTTACAAGTCCGTTTTTTTTTTTTTTTTTTTTGGTTTGCCATGTATGTTTGGTGCTTTGGAAAGACAAGGATGTTTATTTCTTTCTTTACTTATCACAGTGGTTGCCAATTTTGCTTTCATTGTATTCCTTCTGATTCTTCTGGGTATTTTCCTCCTTACATATTTTTTTTATCGATGTCTGTGACAGTACTCTGATAACTGATACTTCTTTTAATAAGAATGTGGGGACAGAGTGCTTCTACTGCAGCTTCCCTCAGCCCTACAGCAGTTGTATGTAAAAATTCTTTTCTGTGGGCCAAGTCTCAGTTCTCCTGGACAAGGTGACTATTTTAGCACAGTGTCTGTGATGCAAAGCAAGTGTGAGACCCAGTAATTTTATTGTTGTCTTCTTCATGGTGTAGATCTAAATTAGGAAAAAGTGACTAGATTGGATAATATTCACTCAAATTCTTTTAACAATCAAAGTCTTCTTAAAGTTGTCAGATATTTGAAAATATCAGAGAGTTTTTGAATCCTTTCAATACATTCTGTGTATTTGGGGGCTAGAAGGTACTGGTTATACCAGGACACAGATAACTGCCAAAGAAGCTCATTGCTGCAGAAAATTTGGCTTCTTGATATCTATGGAGAAACTGATTCTGTAATAACACTTTTTTTTTTATTATGGATACCTAGGTCATAAAATTATTAATATGTATTGAGAAATCTTGCTTTGAACAGCTAGTGGCAATTAAACTCCAAAATTTTACCCTTAGAAATAAAATTAAATATAAGAGACGAACCTGAAGATAATTTAACTTTCAGACAAACACAGAAAATTCTATTGGCTTGGAAACTTGGTAGAGATAGATAAGTATTCTTTTATATCTGTTGTGTACACATAAGAGCTTTTAATTGCAAGTGTAGCTGCCTATAATTTTCAGACCAACCTAAAACTTTTTGGACTATTTAAAACTGAAGATGGTGAGTAAATATGTACAAATACTGTTGTTGAATGCTATCTTCTTTTAAAACAGAATATTGACATTTATTTAGTGAAATCACTCTAAGACGTAATTTTAAATGACACATGTTGAATAGATTATATTTTATTTTATTTTATTGTTACTTGAAATCTATATTTGATATTTGGAAAGCTAAATGTACATTTACCATGGTTAAAAATACTTTGATGTGGTGGTGCACTAACAGATGATTTCTATTCCTCTCATTTTTACTTGCACTTGTGTTATGTAAAGTCAATTAAGAAAATAAGAAATAACATAGTCTTTTTATAATCTGTGTTAAACACTGACTAAGATTAAGCACAATATTTTGGAAAAACATTATTTTCAAATTTTACTTGGTCAGATGATAGAAACCCTTCAGTGATAGAGTAATATGAAAAGGATGTTTTCCTTGCAAAAAATATATTTGCAATTCCAAACATAAGAGAAATAATTATAACTTAGGACTTCATCTCAGTATGTTTTTACAAACAGGAAAACTAAATCAATGTACCTGATTAATTCTGGGGAATTAGATGAGTTATTAAGAAGAATGAATCCTGCTTCATCGACTGCAAGAAAAGGAATATTAGGCAATTTAAAGCCTGAACAAATAAATTTTCCTACTAACCAGCTCTTCAACACCACCCAGTGCCTAACCCTGAATATGCATTTCTTCAGCAAGCACAACACAAAGTGTGAAATATCAGCCAGAGAAGTAGAGGTACATAAGCCAAGGAGTGAGCAAATTACTTGTGGTAAGGAATATTTCTGTAATTTAAGTCTTGCTGTGACCACATGGGATATATTTTGCATTTGAAACATGTGCTAGCTAGCCTGAAATCCCTGAGCAACAGTATCTTTTTGTTAGTGACCCACAAGCCTCATTTGTTTTGTCTTTTGCATCCTTATGAAAACATGTCATGTGGACATCCTGTTGCTTTGAAATTATGCAAGACATGTTTAACTCATAAGCATTAAACCCTTACAGAATTCCTTGATTTTTTCCATCAAGAGTTATTTTATATTTTACATAGCTTTACAGCATGGTGGGCTGAATACTCACTCAGTGATCAGTACCAATCTGTCAGAATGATCCTGAGCTGCTTTCTTCTTGAACTGCTGGCATAAAACAGAAGCAAGATCTGAAAATCCTGTTTCATCCAGAAATTCAGTCCTAAAATCACAATTCTCATAGATATATTTAATTATGAGAAAAATATTATTGAAAGGTGAAGTTTGTCATCGCATTGTTCCGTACTGATGCTTGGAGAAGTTCCTGTACAACATTAACACCATTGATAGGAGAGCAGTTTCGAGTAAACAATGTTTTGATTTATCATTATTATTGCTTCTCTGAGAATACTTAGGGTAAATATTAAACCTGGGGCACCTCACGCCTATTGTATGGTAAACTTCAACTACCTTATCTTCAATGGAGCACTTATACTTTGAGAGTAAAAATCATCTATATTCATTCCAAAGTTATGTTATCTTGGGGGTTTTTTTCACCCGCTCTGTGTATTTTTACACCTCTACCAGACTCTGGAGATTTTGCCAGAAGCCTTGAACAATGTAAATGTTTCTGAGTTTTGGGTTTCTGTGGAAAAAATAGCAAGTTTTTCCATTCTTTCCTAAAGCTGATTTTAATAAGAGACTTAATGCAGATCAACACCCCACTGAGCAATGCTTTATTCACTAAATGTCTAATAAGTTTTTTGCTAAGTTGCTGAATTGGGAATTACAAAAACTCAATCTCCATAAATTGACCTTTTAGCTTCGGCTGAGCTGCTCTCTACTAAATAATAATTGTAGATAAATAAACCTAAACAAAATGACAACAAGCATAAGCCAGTGAACAGGAAGGTTGAGCTGTTTCATGAAGAAAAATGCAAGCTAAAGCCAAGGGTGAGAGCAAGACAGGGAGCAGTGATGTCCTCACCAGCAAGGCTGCAGTTTGGCAGGGTTCATGAGAGGGGACAAGCCTGGACAGCAGCCCCGTGGCACCCAGGAGAATGCACAGTGACAAAGAAAATCCAAGCCTGTCTGAATCTGGAAGTCATATCAGCAAGGCCAGAATCTGCAAGAAAAGGGAGCAAAGCACAGGAATAATCATGGCACAGCACAGAGAAAGGATAAGGCTGTTGGCTGAGCCTGTGTATTCAGGACCTCAGTAAAAGCCAAACTTACCTTCTAGTGAACCAAAATCATATTTAGGTTTTCTAGTGGTGAAAAAGTGAGAGACATGAAGAGACGAAGGGCAAATATTTGCTTTGGCACAGCATGTTCCACCTATGCTGAGTATTTATAAAGAAATCGCGAAAGTTAATTTCCCAGAAATGTCAGTTCTTGTGCAACTTCTTTTTTACACAAAGAGCAGGTGGTGCAACATATGTGTATGATGTGTGAGTTCCAACTTTCATCTCCTTCTCCTTTACAGAATCTCCAAGGCTACATTTCCTACCTCCTAGTCTGTTCCCTGATGTGTCCTACAGAATAAGAAAAGGTTTATAATAGTTTTAGATGACCTGGTGTTGACAGCATGACATCAGGCAACTTAGCCTGTTCCTCTATTCTCCCTGATTTATGAATTCTGTACTCACTTAAGAAAAATAATAATTGGAAAACCCCCACCACTTTAAATGACTGCTTAGCAGCCGTGGCCATTCCAGTTAGATCACTTTATCCATTCAAGAAACTTTGGTATTCTTACAGGCAATGCTCCAGAGATGCAAATAAAAGCTCCACCTAACAATGGCCCCTAATTTTAACTTTCAGGATAGCACTTCTTCCAGAAAATATTAGCAAACAAAAAGATGTCATATCATCAGCCTTCGGTTTTGTGCAGAACTCTATGATAAAGGTAATGGTAGAAAAAGTAATTAAAAATGACAATGATATCACTGAGATTTATTGGAATGACTTAGACATTGCACCATTCTACAAATGTTAAACACATTTAGAAATCTATTCAGTAAATATCACTTGGTAGTTTTCATTAGCCTAAACTTCCTAAATAAAGGTATTTAGAACTTAATATATCAGAATAAAAGTCTGATTTATTACTAGAGTGTTTATTTTAGTAGAAAATGTTGATGCCATGAAAAATGCTGTTTGACACGTACCACTAATACAGTCCAAAGCTTGTAATATGTCAGTCCATTATTGACAGAAGTACCTAATCTCATATATTACAGTATTTCTGACTTTATATATATATATATATTTTACTAAGTAACTCTTTGCCTGGACTTGTAGGAGAAGAGCATGCTCTTATACAGTATTCATATTTCACATTAATTCAACACCTATCACAATTCCAGACCATCTATTTTTAATGAACAATGATAAAACAGAATCATTGATGGCTTCACAGGGAAAGAAATCTGCTTTGCCCACAACAGTTCTCCTTATTTTTGTGGACAAATTTTCCTTTTTCCTTGGTCAACAAATCATGTATCTATACTTAATGTTACCAACATTTAACTCCTCAAGAAAGAATGCAGATTAGCCTTTCTTATTGAGGGTATAATCCTTGTCAATTTTAAGTCTTATTTTAAATCAATGTTCATATGTATGTCTCTGACAGTTTAGTCATATTAGCAGCTTTTGGAACTGAAACATTTTTTCTTATGTCTTTGTGCTCTTATTGCTGGAAGGATCAATGAAATTTTACTAAGATTAAATGCATATTTGATGTAGCAATTGCATACCTGTGCATTTACTGCAATACCAGGTCTGAAAGGCGTGTAAATAGGAAAAATGATTCCAAGTATAGATGCAGGAATAATCAAATGTGGTTTCACTACTCACCCTTAGGCAGAAAATGATGTTTGTTTTTTATGTCCTCTACAGATAGATCTCCATTCCAAATGCATGTGAAAAAACGTAGAAATATCACATAGACACTAATTTAGAGGGTTTTTTTTTTGTTTTTTTGTTTGTTTTTTTTTTTTTTTTTTTTTTTTTTTTTTTTTTTTTT
>VZRP01020355.1:478407-509633 GCA_013397995.1 Malurus elegans | reverse complement strand
TTTTTTTTTTTTTTTTAAAGAATCACTAAATATTCAACTGCAAGTTCACCAAGCTTTTCTACACACATTTATCAAGGTACGTTTCCCTTTCATACCTAATCTGATATAATTTGACACATTGCCCATTCTTTTTTCCTCCTCTTGCCCTGTATCATCTATCTTTATGCAGCTTCACCGAAGGATGAGTTGGTTCAGCTCACTGATGACAGAGAGTACACTTCTCAGCATGTGGGAGTGAAGAGAGGATTAATTTTCTATCCAATGAATGTGTCAGCCAGCTCATTCTGTGGGCTCGAGCTTGCAAGGGAAAAGATAGAAGTGTGTGCACGGTAAACAGGACCTTTCAGCAGCTGAATTCTGCTGCAGCGAAAGACTGTCCTTGTCATTCTGCAATTGAGAGTCCAAAAACTTGGGTGAGATTACTTGGAAAATCTTCAACAGAAATCACATGCCCAAGTAGTTTATTCATGCACACAAGGTTTTATACTTGCTAACAGAATTTGCATGTCACATCTAACACATTTGTCACCTATACCTGAAATCTTCACTTTGGCCAAGTGCCATGCTGCCCAAGTGCTCACAAGAACACAGTCACAAGTTAACAAGACATCGAGTTTGTCTTTTAGCTGGCAATCACTTCTTTTAGCTTCTTGTGTAGATGGAGGGGTGATCTGTTTTTCTAAGGTTAAAGTCGAATAGCAGATCATTAATAAAATGGTTTCCACTACCTACTTTCACTGTGTGCAAGAATAGAGGTGGAAAAGCAGCTTGAAGATTGCACCAGTCTCATTTAGAGGTGGGCAGCTCCCTGAACGGACACCTGCCCCAAATGTGCCCCACATGTTTTTCCTGAGGTAGCTTTTTCTTTATAGATGATTCTTCTACAAGGCACACTTTTTGGTGAGGGTGTTACAGATTTTGTATTCTTTGCTTTTATTATTATTTATTTTTTGTTATTATTTTTTTTTATTCTTATGCTTTTAGTTATATGGGGTGTGATGAGGTTCATGACAAGTATAAAAATATTTTCATTCTGAGCCAGACTAAAGATCACTGTAGCACTATCCCTATGTACTGTTTGACAAGATGAGGGACAAACATTTAAATAAAGCCATAGATTAAAACTTACTATTTTGTCATATCATTCCAGAAATCAGGAGATAAGGACCTTTTGGAGTTGTAGCTTGTTCTCCCATTGCATCTTTATTAACAGGCAATTACATCAATTTGTTTAAAACATTTATATTTTATCCTTTCAAGACTAAAATATTACGTGCTTAGTAGAAGTTTACTACAGCTATTGCTTTGCATTATTGCATAAAATTATAAAGTCCACTGTCTCTTCTCATTTGTCTTTAAAAAAAATTCTTGACCTGCAAACTCTGATCTTAGGTAGTGTATAAACACATTAAACTGTGGAGNAAAAAAAAAAAACAAAAAAAAAAAACAGGAAAAAAGAAAGAAAGAAAAAATATGTTCTATCAATATCTGTGTCATCTGTCTGTTCTATGTGAGCACTCCATTTTGCAAGTTCAATTTCCTGACCTCACCTTCATTAAACTAGAATCTTATTGCCAAAACCCAGATATACTTCTGCTGTGATCCAAATATTGATTAACCTGTAACTCAAACTGGGTTTAGGGACCTATCTTGTCCATTTTCCGTGATTTCTTCTCTAAAACCAAAGAAAGGAGGAAGTTCTTAATTTGGAAGTTGGAAGAAAAATGAAGATCCTTAATCATCAGGTTGTCTAACTTTTAGAACATTTTAAAAAACTTTTTCCTTTAAATTGTAGGTAAGAAAGAGACTGAGAGACAAACCCTTGAATGAGAGAATGAAACAAACATTTCTTTAAGACAGCAGTTATTATTTCTTTGTAGCTAAATTTGATTTTTGTTTCTCATATAGCTAACATAGCTAATATTAGGGCTTTTGATCTTTTTTTTCTGAGTAGAGGGTGATAGTTATATGCCAAATGAAGATGAAGTGTTTCAATTTTATCGTGAGGAATGCCAGTGAAGGTCAACTCATAATAAAAGAACAAAATTAAATTCTTCAGATTATATAAAGGTATAATAGAAACATGTTTTTTAATTTGGTGTTCTGGGTGATTCAAAGGCTAAGAAATTACTTTTACAGAATTACTATAAAAATAGCTTAAACTTCTAGAAGTGGCTCCTGTGCTTCTGAAGTATAAAACTTGTGGACCATTTAGCCTGGTGTCTGGCATGGTCTCACAGTGTTTCTCAAAACTGCAGTTAAAGAACTGTAGGTTTTCATTCTGGAAAGAATTGTTTCTCGGTAAATCAGAGAGAGATTTAAAGCTAAATGCTTCTAAGGATAGTCTGGTTTAATTTATATGGCTTTGGAAGACTTCAAACTTAGGCCAAGAACAAAGTTTGCTAATGCTGGTCATTTTGGCACTTTAGTGTGTACCGTGCTATAAAAATCATCTGCCTAAAGAATCTTTCAGCATTTCCAGTCTTATTTCCTGGGTAAAATTACCAAAATAATTTTAAACATAATAAGTAAGACTTTGTGTTACCCATTGATATCTGCAATCTGCACTGGTATTTATAGCACAGTAGATTTCTGTGAAAATTCTCTCATCTTCCTAGCTAATATAAAAAGCAATATCATATCAACAGTAGGTTCTTCACATCAAAATTATTTGTTTCTAGAGATATCTGAAAGTATTGAGCATTCTGGGATACAGAAATGTGGGTGTAATAAAAGCAAATATTAATGAACAAAAATCCCTGGTTGGACATTTTTTTTCTGTAATTTACATCAAAGTTGAATCTAACTTCTGCTTCATGTTTTATGGAAGAGAAAATGTACTGACGTGAATGACAATGACATGAATGACAATTCATGGGAATGCGACCTGCCTGACTTTTAGGTCCATGAAAGGGTTGGTTGCCTTCTGTGACTAATTTTCACCACTGGCCCCTGATGAAAAGTCTGTCTGAGAGGGACTCTTCCCTCAGTCTTTGCAGCAGTTTCTTCTTCAGATGAAATTTCTGTTCACTTTTGTGCTGGAGGCTAAAGTGACCTTTTTCACTGTTTGTTTAAGGGCTTTGGCATTTCTTGTATGGAATTTCAGATGTACAAAAACAGCATAAATTCAACTCTTTAACCTTTCTTGCAAAAGTCACAAATAATAAAGAATTAAGGCTAAAATGCATCCTTACCTCTAGAAAATTGACACTGAAGCAGTCGATTTAAAATAAAGGTTTTGCATGTGTTTTATGTGTCATACTGCCTGCTATTATGGTGATTTGGTATCATTAGTAACAAAACTAAAACTTCCAGCTGTCAAGAAACTGGGCAATTTTTCATAGGCCTCTCATATTAAATATTCATGGGGCTAAGTTTACCTA
Organism: Malurus elegans; assembly: GCA_013397995.1. Classification (NCBI taxonomy): domain Eukaryota; kingdom Metazoa; phylum Chordata; class Aves; order Passeriformes; family Maluridae; genus Malurus; species Malurus elegans. Next base: position 506,250 of record VZRP01020355.1, on the reverse strand, counting down.
TGCTTCTTTGTGGTATAATACTTTTTTCTATATCGAGTATATATAGGGTATATATATTATTTATATAGGTATAATATTTGGCTGTTGTTTTATTTTTAGGCTTTGTTTTACAAGTAAAAGGCACTGATTTTATATTACTTGCAATTACTTGCCATGTGTAAGACAGAAAACAATTTTACATATCTTTACATGAAAGAGAGCTGGGAGATGAGGAAGACAAAGCTGGACCTGGTCTAGTTTTATTTAATCATGGACAAGTATTGTCAGAATGTTAAAAAAATCTCTAAATCAGAATGTCAGCATAGGAATTTTCCCCTTTCCAAGAGTCAGATCATTAAATGAGAAATCCTCTCTTAATTCTGATCCTCCAATATATTGTAATCCTTTCAAGACATTAAATATTGCTGGATTAATGGTGGTTAGTGCAAAGCTTTGCTACAAAAGCACATTTTTGTTAAGCAGTAGCAATAAAGAATTTCCACTTGGAATTCAGACAGAGGTAATTGAAAAGCCAATATGTACCTTCAAACAGAAGATGACAGGCAATATACTATTTTAAAATTTGCTTTTCTTCTTTCTCAAAATATTCTACAGCCATCCCCATACTGTCATATGTGTTATAGTCAAGTGATTCACCTGTGCAAGAGTCGCCAATGTTTTAGAGAGGTGCATGTGGTTCTTTTTCCTTTTTCTACTGTCTCCTGTAATCTTGTATACAAAGGATACAGCTTTTTTTTTGCCTTTTTAGTAAAAGCAAAGCTTGCTTTTTCTATTCCCTGTTTGTATACTACTGGTTCAGTTTACCATTCTTGCTCCACTATGCTTTCATCATTCAACTTCTAGCCTGCAGACCCAATTTTCTGTTTTGTCTCATTTTTTCCCTTTCCCCTGAGCACTGACAATTTGTAGTCGAAATGAGAATTAGCAAATTTGCAGTGTATCTATTTCAGTTTTCTGGGGTATGTGATTAATTTGATTTGACATTCAGCTCAACATTTACTTCCCACACATTCTATTTTAATATTATTTGCAGTCTTTTCTTTTTTCCCCAAAATGAAACCTAAAGTTTATCTCTTCCCCAAATTCTTATATTTTTATCATTGAGATTCAAATGACAAATAATATAATGCAAAGGCTTTTATAGCATTTTCTGATTTATCAGGAGTCAATATAGTTTTTAATTTAGTTTTGTTTCTCACCACCCTATTTTATTAAAATTGCTTGAAATAAAATACATTACTATCCCCTAGTTTGTTCTGTCCTTTATGGCAATTGTAAGTTGTCTCCCTGTTCTTATTTTCATCCTCAAGATTTTAATGACACTTTTTTCCTCCTGCCTTTTTGATGGAGACGGAATGGTAAAACATCTGAGTGGGCACCTGGCATCTAGTCCAGGTCAGTCCAACCCCTATATGAAAGCAGATATAATCAATGCCTTCAAATTTAAGGACCTTCAGGAAACAGAGTAACTCTCTCTCAATCATTCTTTTTCTCTCTAATTGCCAGGTGAAAACCCTTCTAGCAGGAACCTCTTAATTAAAGTTTTCATTGTAAGAAAATTAATTAAAAAGCAAAATATTTTAAGTTTCCCAATCATTCCATCACAGAGAAATGAAACCCTAAGCTGATTATTTTAGAAGTTTGTTTTCCCACAGTATCTAAGTTCAGTGTCTAATTTTAGATTACATGAAAACTGCTTTTCAAGGTGCACATTAATGTATGAAGCTGAAACTGAGTGTCCCTGATTGTATCTATTTCAAGAGTCAGTGGAATTTGGGAATTAAATATTTGTATGCTATTGGAATAATCCTTTAAAAAACTTTGTGGCCTAATGTATAAGCTTTAGGTTTGTTAATAATTTTTGTCCAGTTTAATGAACTGTAACTTTTTTTTTTCTTAATCCGATTTTTTACTTTAAAAGTTGTACAGGCACTATTGTATACTGAGAAAATATTAGGATTTAACATAATCTGATCTCTGTGACAGCACATTCATTAGGCTGTTTCCACACAATACAGACAACTGTTGAATAGTGTGGTCTAAATTTTGTGGAAAAGAAGATTCATACACTGAGAAGTAAAAATATTTACTTCAGGAAAAGAAACCGTAGTAAAAATCTACAACAAATAAACACCCCATCCAACAAATATATGTTCTTAAATCTGGAGTTTTTAAATTCATATGAATGTGTTTGCTCCTATTTCTCCTGTAGTGGTGGATTCAAATAATTGTCTGCATTTATAATTATTTATTGAATGACTCCTCATATATTCCTGCAAATCTAAAAAGGGTTACTTTGTTTCTCAAACACGGTATCATCCTATATTGGTCCATTACAGAAAAGTGCATTTAAAAAAAAAAATATGATGGAAGGAATAAAAGCCTTTCTGGAATTTCTCCTGTAACTTATTGCACCAGTTTTGCACAAGATGGACAGAGTGGTAATTAGAGGAAAATACAAGCAGCAACTCTGCAGGAATGCATCAGAACAAAAGACTTGTCTTACTGTGTCAGATCATCCATTTGTTCGATCTTCAACATTTGCAACAGGAAATACAAAGCTGGAAGACATTTTGTGCCAGGCCCCTTCAATGGCTCATTCCCATCATATTGGTTATTGTGCTATTATCAACAAATGTTGTACAGAAATATTAAAGGATACACCCCTGAGAATATAAAAAAAAAATAGAATTCTGTGAGTTATTAAAAATTTTAATAATTAAAAAAAAAAAAAAAACCCAAAACCTTACATAAAAGCTGTTTTATCTCTAGGATGAGCAACTGTTTTTAATACCATAGAACAATACTCTTCGTTTTGAGGGATGTATCTTGCCAAATGCCAGATAAACAATCATGATACAATGTATGGTGTAGTAATGTTGTCATCTGCAAAGGAACTTAACAGAAATGGAAGCAAATATTCCAAGTCCATATTTCTCTCAACCAAGTTCAGGCTCTCACACTGATCCTGTAACTCACATTAGCAGATCACAGTTTCCTCCGACACATTTTTTCTGTTGTGGTTTGTTCACGAACAACTGACAAGGCATCTTTCTTTCTGAGCTGCGATTGTTACATTAAAACAGGCAAGATTTTTCACATGCGTGCCTAAGTTGTATCCACATTTAATTTCTATTACGTTTTGTCAGCATAATAAACATCCTTGATGTTTACAGAAAATTAATCCTGAAGATCTTAATGTATATTAGAGTCAATGGGAAGATGATTTTTGAAGGAAGGAACAGTGATTTACCAATTGTTCTAACTGAGAAAACATGAAGAAAGGGTTTCTCGGAAGAAAATAATTTAGAAGCCTTTACTGCATGGAATAAATAAAAATGTCAGAGTTAGACGTCAGTATAAAATACTGGCCAAAGCAGATGCAGATCCAAACATATAACCTAGTGGGAACAGAAAAACAGGACTATTTTTTTTAAAAAAAATTATTCATTCACTTGCTTAAGTATGCCATTTACTATAGCTCTGTTATTGCCTTCCTGCATGGTTGCTACCAGTTTTTCAAATTAATGTTATCTGTGAAATTTTCAAAGCAAATATGTTGGATAAGCTTTCAATTCCTGCTGAGCACAGAGCAACTAATGTGACATTGCCTGGAGGTAAAAACATCGTTGTTCTGCATGCTTTTGGATGTGGCTCTGCTTTCTTTATTTAATCCAAGGCCATTATTTTCAAACCGCAGCATGTTCTCATGAAGATCAAACGTTTTCCCAAGAAGGAGCAATGACAGCATGGTACAGTGGAAATTAAAAAGTTAAAAGTCATATAAACCACTAATCAAAGGAGAGAAATGTTTTCAAAGGAGGAAATTGTATTTTTATTTAAAAGACTGAGCTGTTTACACAGGGGAACGGATAATTGTGAGATACATCTTAGAGCTAGGGAATAACTATTTGTTTCTTTATTATCAAAAAGATTTAATTTTTCTGTTGCTGTTTGATTTATTTTTGTTTGCATGCCCCATCCCCCATCCTACTCTCCCAGGAAAAGACATTTAAATGGTTTATGTTGAAACATCTCTATGTTGCAAGATAAGCTTGATGCTTAATATATAAATATTTGTATCAGTGTTATTCTGAGGTTAAAAGCTTAGGTTATATTGTTGGATAAAATGCCAATTCCTTGGCAAATAATTACTGGAAAATAGAAGGCTGAAAATAAAATGTAAGTATATTGTGGTCCCTGTTTTATGCTAATATATTTATCCATTTCTTACCTGATCTTGATTAAAAAAAAAAGGATTTTCCTTCTAATAAGTACTCTTCAGAAGAATGAAGGATGGTAAGTTATAATTATAAGAAGGAAAGTGGATATTAAGTAGGTGAAGTAGGATGGAGGAAGCACACAAAAGACTGAATTTAAATGAGGAGTTTTAGAGGAATCTCAAAAACATTGGGAGAGCAAACCAAATATTTTCTGCCCTTCTAAGATGAGGAATTGTGATGACTTTGGCATGTAAATGCTATGTAATTTCAAGTACTTGCTTACACCTGTAAAACATTCCACTACTTCCATTATCAATATTGTGGAGATTTATTAATGATTACTTTGTTGAGAAGTGCAGATTCCTGCAGCAGCCTAGATGGAAAAAACACAACCATAGAAATAAACATTAAATAATGGCTGATTTTTTAATCTGTGCACTAGTTTACCTCAAGTTTTACTGTAAAGTTTGCATAGGTCACTGAGCTAATATCTGTGTTCAGCCTTCTAAGAGCTTCCTGTGTTACTCAATTAACTCATAAAAGTCAGAAAATCAAACCAGTGATACTGCTTTAATTTAGGATCCTCTGTATCCATCCAGATAAGCACATCAGAGATAGTTCAGATGCATTTGGGATGGGTTTAAGGCATTTGTGCATCTTTGGTCACCTTTTATGATGCCACTCTTTGATCTGCCTTAAAAGCCATTCTGGTAATACCATCAAAGACTGTGTATTGATAATATATTCACAGACTCTAAAAGCATCTAAAGGTCACAGCTATGCCAGCAGAAAAGACCTGTCAAAGATTCAACACCTTTTTCAGAAATGCTCTTCTCAAAGCAAGCATTTCTATAATGATCATACCAATTAAAAGTGTATGCATCTAATTTTGGCTCTAATAGAACTTTTCTGCTTGAAAAGTGTTCTCATATGTTTTTTTCTTCTTGCCTCATGTACACATATTCAAAGAGATTTAACAGGTGGAAAAGTGAGGATTTGGTGAGGTTTTTAAAGTACAATATGTTAAACAAAATATTGAAATCATAGTGATAAAAAATTTGATTATTCCATTTTTGCTTTGCAACATTTTTCTCATGTGAACTAAAAATGCTAGTAAAACATATTATATTGACTATTTTAAATCTTCATTTTTCATCTAATTATGAAGCAGAAGAGATTTTTTTTTTTATACTCGTTTGGAATTAAATTGCCTTCAAGTAGCTTCCAAGAATCTACTCTTGTGGCAAATAATGGAATACAGGAAAATAATTTCTGTCAGATGACTACTGTATACCGTATACTCTTCTGTATAAGCCCATTGTTTTAAAATAGTGATTTTCATCACTCTGGAATCTATCTTGAACCATTCTGAAATGACAATTATTGTGAACAGTATTAAGATCTTGTTTTTCCTTACACTAATGCCATTATCTTTATGGATTCTCTTGTCTAATTTAGAGTAGTTCAGTGTTAGGAACACAGTATATTGCTCTATTTGAATAATTATATATTTGACTTTTTTTTTTTTAAATGGCACCAAATCCCATTATGAACCATCAAGTGCAAGAATAATTATCTTTTTTTTAAATAGTTATTGAAATGAAATCATGCTGGCGGGGGTTAAATTGGCTAATTCCCAGGAGTGAGGCAGTATTGCTAATGTCTTGAATCATAAATGTTAAATTACTTGACATAAATTGACAAGAAAGTAGATTAATACCTTAATTACAAATACTGTGAATTTTAATTAAATCATGCAGAGTTAAATTTGTACTGTAGCAAACCATTTGCATTACAGATAAAGAACAAACGTATACATAGACATATATAACTATGAGGAGCAAAACCATGGAGCTGTACATTTTCTCATTTTAAAATAAAAAAATTAAACCCTTTGTAGATATTTCTTCAATGAGTAAGAAATTGTAATGTGAAAAACTGGAATATGTAAATAAATTTCTATAAAAAAAAAATAGAAGTGATGCAAGAATTAACATAGCTGTCAGATCAAAGGCTGTTTCTCTGATCCTGAAAGAGGGTGAATTCCACTGGTTCTTATAATTTCTTTCAGACTCCAGTTCTCTCAGAATTCCATCTGATTTCCATATTTTGCCTCGCAAATTTTCTGTATCTCCTATCTTAGAGGAAAACTTAGAATAAAGGTAATATGTGCTACATGTCCCCTTGAGCACTAGTTTCCCAGTTACACACTTATTTTTTCCCTAAATTGGTGGGAAAGGACCTCAGAAGTAACTGGGTTCCTAAAATATCAGTTAATCAAAGAACTAATCGATCAGCATAAGGAAAAAAGGAGACGGAGAATAGAGACATCAAATTTTCTGGAGGCAGAGAGCACAGAATTAATCTACATACCTATCTATATTTATATCTATATATCTATATATCTATATCTATGTACATATCTATGTATATATATATATATAACTACATCTATATCATCTATATCTATATCATCAGTGTCTATATATATATGTATCTCTATATCTTTTTCTATATCTATATCCATATCTATAACTGTATCCATATCTATGTCTATCTATTTATTTATATATATATATATATATGTAAGTTATGAAAGCAGATTTTGGCAGGTCTTTAGCTCTGCATGGCTATTAAGGAACAGAAATCATGAACAAATCAGAGAAAAGGGAAAGAGCATGGCAGTGAATATGCACAAAAATGCAGTAGGAGAAAAAGGGAAGAGATTTTGAGAGTTAGAGAAGAGAAAGAGGAAAAGATCCTTGCAGTCAAGAAAGGAGAAAAGGGTGTTAATGAATCATACAAAAGAAAAATGAACATTAGCATAAGGAAGTTCTATTAAGAATAAAATATACATCTGACAAGTAACAATAAACCACAAAAAAACTCAGTGACACTGAAAAATGGAGTATTTCAGATAGATGGATGTGGTTATGGATGAGATTCATTCATTTCAAATATGATCTGAAGACAGATCAACATTTAATAAGAACAAAGTGTGATTGATGCAGCTCTGAATCTCTTTTAAACAACGATAAAACCTGGGATTAGCACTGGCTGGAGCATATCCTGCCTTTTGCCATGCTGCTTTACAGGCTGGCTGCTGGGCTGGAGTTATCCACCCTGGCTGTCTGATGCTTGCGGGCTGCCCCAGGAGCCAGTGGGTGGAAAGGAAATTTAAGAGACAGGTCATGCCTTAAATCAAGCTCAGCATTAAGTTTCTGTGTTGTTAGTTATTTTTCCTTTAACACTTTACCTTTTTGTCCTAATGTTTCCCCTTTGTGATATAAATCCCATGTTCATTAAAAACATTGGCTGGTGAAATGCTCAGTCTAAAAGCAACTGAGAATTTAATCAAGAAAATCTCTTAATTCATTCCTCTTAGCTATACCTGATTATACCCTATAATATTTCTGGGACAGATTTCCAAAGGTGTTTGTGTATTTGCTTTCCATTCAAATAGTTAAATCCATAGAATTTGCATATCAAAATATTTTTCAAAATCTGTTCTTTGGTCATTATTTATAAGATTCCAATTTACTTTCTATCCTCCATACAACCAGCTGTCCCTGCCCCACAGAAAATCTTCATTTAAACATAAACCAAGAAAACAAACAAAAAATCCTGATTCACATATGTTGAGTTCCTGAGGAGCAAGAAATCTAGGTCCAATAAAATTATCATAAAACCAAGAAGGATTTTTCTGTCTCTTTCACACAAGAACATCAATATTCTTTATATGCTTACATAAACAGTCAAATTCCTGATTTATTTTTTCTTTGCTCCTTCATGTATGTTTCTATTTATCTTCATCTCACTCACAGGGATTCACAATAGAAAAAAAGTGACCTTGCTGCTGCGAATGCACATTAGAGGGTGTCTTGTGTTCTCACTGTTTGTCTGAAGGCTGAAAGATGGGCTAGAGTAAAAAACTTTCCAACATTTCCTTGTGGTGACAAGAATTTAATCTGGGTTTAACTCCAGCTATGAGAGAGTCAGATGCTAGAGTTTCTGAACAGCCCAACTTTGTGTGGGCTGTATACAGTATATAGATTTTTACTCCTCTTGTTTAATTTTTAAGTAAATTATTAAGAGTGTTTAAAAACTTTGAAGTACTAAATTTGAAACACCAGAATTTTTAAAATTACTAACAATGAGATTTCTAGATTCTTAGTACCCATCATTTTTTATTAAGAGGCAAACAATCATGATTTTTGTGTTATTTAGTAGGACTGGTTCTGCATGACAAAAGGAAAAAAAGGGTAGGGAAGGGAAGGGAAGGGAGAGAAAAGAGAAAAGAGAAAAGAGAAAAGAGAATTGCATCGTGGTTAATACTTTTCAGCCACTACATAGGCAGCTGAAACATGAAAGGAAGAATGAGATCAACAGATGTTAATAAATTGTAGTGTTATCAGTATGTCCAGAAGTGTCTCTTGCCGTATTGAGAATGAAATATATAGATACTCCAAAAGCTTCTACACCTTTAGAATTCCCTACTGTGTTCTTGAAGACAGTGCACAATTTATTGGGGTTCTTCATCTTATTTTACTTTCAGAATACTCAATTAAAATTTGTAATTATCCTGACTGTTGTGATTGTGGTAAGTTTGTGAAAAGAGCTCCATTCACATCAAAAGGGATTAAATGATGGTGTTTTCTTTGTTTTCTTTTTCTTTTCCCTCTCCTTGCCCTTTGCTGCTGTGCGGTTCAAGCTCAGCAGTGAATGATTTTGAATTTTTTCAAGCATATAAAGTCACTATAAACAATGAACAAAAGAAAGGTCATTCATTGTGGTTTCTGCTGATTTTTATTCATACAGTTGTAACAAAAGCAATTGGAGGCCTGCTGAGAAGCATAAAACTTCTCAAAGGGCACACCTTGAGGCATTGTGAATCTAAAGAGTAAAGGATCTTAGTATGCGCTTGTTAATCAAATTAATTCTGAGACAACACCTTTTTTTGGTGAAAAATGTTGGGGAACTGTCATGTTGTTAAAACACCCTAATAGTGGGATATCACTCCACGAAGCTGAGGTCCCTGGGGTAAGGACTGTGCCCTCTGCCTCTTCCTCTCCTGTGCCTTCCCCTACTCTTTCCATCCAGTCAGTGTTTTGCATGTGTGCAGTGAGGGATATGATCAAACTTTGGGCAAAGCAAAATCTAAGAGTGATTATGAGAGAGAAGACTGAAAGTTTCATCCATCCAGTCCAGTGCCTGATACTGGGAGAGCTTTTCACTGCACTGTCATGCTATGAGCCAGAGTTAAAATGTGCTATCAAAGACATCTTTTGTTCATTTGGCTTTGGTGAATATGAAATGGCATTAAGACAAGACACAGTTAATGCAGCCTCTCAGGAATGTGAGCTGTGAACTATCTGCTACTGAGCTGTCTCCACCCAAAGGCTACCTCTTCCATTTAACAGACACATAATCCCACTCATCACTAAAAGCTTTGTCATAGACTGTAGAATCTTTCAATTTTTATTGAGACATGTTAAAATTCAATTTGTATCTATTAATGAATGAAATACCAAGAATTTTAAAGCATTTCAAACCCCTTTGTTCCATTTTCTGATGCTTCTGGACTTTAAGAAGAAAAACAAAATAAGACAACATATTCGGGAGAGAGAAATATTTTTTTTTTTAAAATCAAATAATGTTTCACGCTGACATTATTTGAAATTGTAAATTATTCATTTTGTGATTGCAAGAATAGTGACTAATCCAGACAACAGCATATCTCACACATCAGAAGACTTTTGCAGTAGTTAAGGTGAACAATACCATGTGGACAAAGGTGGGCTTAATTTACTACATTTTTTATTATTTTCTCTGACTTGTTCTATTGGATAAGTCTACTTTCCTTTCACTTTTAAACACAGATATAATGTATAGTAAGATATTTAAACTATTTTGAAATACTTATATCTCTTTTTTTTTTTTATTCATGTCTTCCCATATCAATCAAATATGCCAGTTCTGTGACAGTATCTTCTGAACACTATCAAATTATATATAGGTTTGTGAAATGAAGTACCAGCAGCAGTTTGAACCCTTGCTGACTAATGACTCTGTTCTCTCGATTAGAGAATTAATCAAATTTTTCAATGTTTGCAATATAACTTTCCCTTTCAATAAGTGCACATGGACTCAATCAGTCATCACTCTCAATTATGTCTGTTGAATTTTTCTGTTTGGACAAAGATGGGAAGTCAAAAATGAACCGTCAAATTGAAACAAAGCATTTGACTTCTTCACTTCACCCACCTAGCACAATTAGTTGAACTGAGTTTAGCTCACTCTGTAATATTCCCTGAGAATTAGGAATCTAAGGACCATATTACTCAGTTCAATATTTCCTTTTATCCCATTATCCACTGAATCCTTCATATATTTACTTTCTCTCTTGATTTATTGTGTACCAAGATTTCTCACTTTCTATGGGAAATTTCTAATTATGTCATTAAGCATTTTACTAAGTAACACAGTGAAAGATACTCAGTGGTACGCTGGTTTTATTTATAGAAGATGTCTCCATCTACATTCCCAGGTTGTTCTGCTTAATATTGAGAAATTAAATAAGCCACTGTGGATGTGAGAAAGTCAAGAAAAAAATGTGGTGTAATCCAGAAAGTGGGATACTAACATGAGCATGAAGGAAAATTAATTGCTTTGATGTAACCATCTTTTCATCATTATATAGTGTGTACATGCACTATACATGCTACAGCCAGAAGCTGTAAACAGCTGTCTGCACAATCCTTCTTATTTGGATTTAAAATATCACTCTTTCTAGAATGTGACATCTAAGGCAAAGGGAAGTGAATGATCTACAAAAAGATAGCCATCAAAAGAAGGAATTGAAAAAAAAAAAATGTTTCATCTATTACAAGTGAACACACTCTTTTCTGAATTCTGGGACTGAAAGGGAGGAGATTATTTTGAGGAACCTAAATGATTAGGCATATTCAAAAAATGCCCATCAGTGCCACCCTATGAAACGAAAAAGAAAAATCCAACAGGATGTAATCATAAGGCACAAATCAGTGCTGTGAAAAGGAACTGCCTTCAATGTCACAGGGGAAGATGGTGACGCCTGACAATCAGTGATGAGAGACAATGGCTGGTAGCTACAATGGGGAAAATGCAGCAGGAGAAAAGTCAGGCAGAAAAAGAGAGAGAAGCTTAATGAAAGTGTGAAATGTAAAGGATGAGCACTTTTGCAAGTCAGAGAGGTGAAGTAAAGCATCAGGTCAAAGGAAGTGAAAGTGATCAAATGGATCATTTAATAAAGAAGCCAAGGAAAAGTGTGGGATGCTGAGGGAAACAGAGAGATTGAAGCTGAAATTAGAGAGGAAAGCTGAAATGCACTGAGATGATTGGCAGTGACAGAACATGGCAATATCTGTAAAGAAGAGCAAGGACTTCCTGCAAGTGCTGAAAATGAAAGGAGAATTGAGAGGGTTTGCAGGAAATGATGAGGGGAGTGTCCCAGTACCTGATCTGGTCTACAGTGGGTAGGTGACATGAAAAGAGGATCAGAGAAAATGTTCCAGGTTTCTATAAATCAGAAGATTTTATGTCAGTAAAAGTGCTGTGAATGGCTGCATTTTTGTTCAATTTTATTTTATTTTTTTCTAAGGATGGAGGAAATGTTCCAGAGAAAGGAAAAAGGTAACAATAGAAATGGTCATAGAAATAACAAAAGAGCACGAGTGGTGAAAGTTCTGAGTAGGATAGGTAAGTTTGATGGGAATAATGGGTGTGTAGGATGCCAACTAGTAAAGGAATATAATATCAGAGAGCTGGTTGAAAAACTGTGGGTGTGGGAATATGGATTTGTACTTTTTTTGAAAAGGAGAACAACAAAGATAAACAGAGAAAAAACAAATGTCTTGGGTCTGTAGAACTGTGAAGGTGATGATTATAGTACTACAATGTGAGAAATTTGCATGGTATATTTCTTCTGAATATAGAAGTGGATAAGCTGGGAGATGTACAAAATTGCTGTGGAATAGGTAGACTTTACTGCAGCATCAGTGAGCCAACAAAAGCTTTCATGGAAAAGAAAAAGGTGAGAGTTTAATTTTTGCCGTGCTTCTGAAATTGGATTATTTGGGATCTCATCCACTGTGCTCACAGAAGCACAAGTAAATGGTAATCCAACAACTAAGAATGCATGAAAGTTCTCTTAAGGCATATCAATCTTGTAAAATTAGATGCAATGTTGAATGAGGTTGCCTGAGTTGTATGTCAGGTGAACGAGATTTTTGAATTCTGAAGCTGTTCTAACTGGCATAATTGTCAAGGTTGAAAAGCTTCTTGTCTATGCAATTCTTTGTGCTGAAGAGGTACCAAAGTCACATACATCATTGGGTATGCTTTTAGATGTGCCTTTTAATGAAATCCAAAAGCTTTCCATCTCTGTTCAATCTACTTCACATGTGCTCAGTATTTCACAGTGTGCCAACACTCTACTCGGTAGCTGAAAGATGGATGTTTCCACTAAGAGTTACATTCAAATACTGGAATTACAAAACTCGTATTTTAAGTGAACAGTCAGGATTACAGATTGTCATCACTTTTCAGAAAGCTGGACACATTATTAAAAGCAACCAGAGCTATACAAAATTTTCCCAAATCTGATTCACTGTAGCAGGTGGATGATCAACTCCAGAAGTCCTTTCAGCCAAATTGTGATTCTGTGGTTCACAGGTATTTCTGTGAAAGAGCACATTGTTTTGTGTATGTTACCCACAGAGGACAGCTGAGTCTTTGCAGCCACCGAAAATGTTCAGTCATGGAATTACTGTAGAATAATCTGTCAGCCCTAGGGTTTGTTCTTAATGAAACATGGTATTCTGAGGGCAATTCTAGTGGATTCAGGTTTGGAGGATGAAATTCATATTCTGGGCCTCAGTTTAATGGAAAGAGTCCTCTTTTTGGAATCAAAGATTATTATTTTAGAGTCAGAGATGTAATCATTATGTTTAACCAGCATAAAACTCCCTGTTAGGGCAAACCATTGTGTTTTTCTGTTAAATAAGTGCTGGACTGTGGATCTAAATGTCATCTAGGTAATAACATCTTGTTACTCCTATAAAATAGCATTTGATCTCTAAATCTCAAGTTTATGATGTGCATGCTGGTTGTGGGTACATTACAGTAGGGTTGCAACACTGTTTTCTGCAGATGTTTCTGTCATCCTTAAATAGAGGACTATTGCATCACTCTACCTGGTCTTTACAGTCACTTATTCCTGTAAAGGAATGTCAAAAGGACAAGAGAGCCACCTCTCAAGGCGTTGCAGAATTGTAGTGCAGGGACTGAGCTCCATCTCGTGGAATAAAGAGAAGCTTACAGGAGATTCCCTCTTCCTTCCAGAGAAATGATCGTGAAAGGCAAAATTTAATTAATTTCCTGCTGAAAGTTTTCCTGAAGTTTTTAACACATAGGGAAAGATTTATTACAACATGCATCACATTAATAAAGATATATTAGATTTAAAATTGTTGGGAGATAAAGCCATGGGACATAATATTTTGCTGAATATTTTTGTTAATACAGGAGATGACAGAAGCATTCTCAATTGAACTATGAATATTTTTTAATATACACATAAATACTGGATTTTAGCACTCAGGCTTTTAGGTCCTTTAATAATTCACTTTACCCATTTGCTGGAAAAAAAAAAAAACCTTCCAGTCATTCTGTAGCAGATGTATTGCACAATATTTATAATCAAAAATAAATCAATGTCTTCTCAGATAATCATACAGAAACTCCCATTATAAGATTTAGTAATCTGTTCAATTAAACTTTTCTGTTGAAGAATGTAGTATTAATGGGAGCTGAGGGAGAAAAATAAAGTCATTATGCATTTATGGCTCACACTGCTAAACATAAAAAAATGGTTTTGAGACTGAAGAAGCTCCTCTTCGACTTTAAAAGAAATATACCACTGAAAGGCACTCAATATATATTCTAAGTGCAGAATATTTGCATATATAATCACTCATGCATAGACATACATGACAGGAAAATCTAGACTGTATATTTTGTGCAGCTGCAAAGACGAGATAATCTGACCTTGGGTTTTCTTAATTGGGCTAATCTAAGATAAAAGGTAGAGGGAGTTAATTTTTTATTTAATCAGTCCACTAATATCTAGGCACCACCGAAACTTCATAAAAGCACTTAGTGGGCGTTTAGAAAGTGTCAAGCATACGACTTTTGTATGAGTTGTAGTGACTCATGGAAAATCCCTGTCTCTTTCCAGATAAATAACTTTCCAAACTTGGCTTAAAAATTATGTGTTAATTGAACTTTTGAAAAACGTCACCCTACAATAGTAAATTTAAGTTTTAGTGGTTTCTTTGAGAGTGCCTAGGAATTTCAGTGAGACAAATGTTCCCAAAACTCTCAGCTAGGTTCCAGCTTTGTCCCTGTTTATGTTACCTTTCTAAAAGAAGGACTTGTCTTGCAAGTCATTGGGTGTCACTTTGGCTCAGCACAATTCATAGAATCATAGATTCATTAAGGCTGGAAAAGACTTCCAGATAATCAAGTCCAACCTTTGACCTCATTCCACCAACACCCACTAAAACATTACAAAGTGCCACATCCACTGGTTTTTTTAAAACACTTGCAGGGATGGTGACTCCACCACTTTCCTGGGAGCCTGTTCCAATGCTTTACCACTCTTTCAGCGAAGAAATTCTTCCTAATGCCCAACCTAAACCTCCCCTGGTGCAACTTGAGGCCATTTGCCTTTTTCCTATCAGTAGCTGCCTAAGAGCAGTAGATGCCTAAGCTGCACCACCTCACTGCAGCCTCCTGTCAGGTGGTTGCACAGAGCAACAAGGTCTCCCCTGAGCTGCCTTTCTCCAGATTGAACAACCCAGCTCCCTCAACCACTCCTCACAGGCCTTACATTCCAGAACCTTCACCAGTATTTTTGGTTGTATTTGCAGCTCTGTGATTCTGTGCCAAAAGACATAGATGTAACTTCGAGGCGTGTGTGAGACGAGAATAAAATAAAATAAAATAAATAAAATCAAAGTAAAATGAAATTCTATACATACAACTTGCAACTTTTCTCCTCCTCTCTCTTTCCTTTATCTATATGAGATGAGTGAAGACCAGCAACAGTTTTATAATTTTTGATAACAATGCTGTCAGTCTCAAAAGAATTGCCAGCTTTACTAAAGACATGGCTAGAGTTTCTCAAAATTAATATTGTCCACAAATGTTTTGTAGAGTTCTTAAGTGAATAAAGACTAACAAAATAATTAATAATAGTAATAATATTAATGATAGTGAAACTCAGAAAACAATTGTCATTAAACAACAAAAATTTTTACCACACAAAAGTTTCCCTTCAGGAACACTCCTTGTAAGTTGACAGCCGATGGGTTTCATTGATTTCACTGGGGGTTGTGGACTTCACTGCTGTGTAGTTGGGATGATATTTGCTCATGTGTAAAATAATGTCTTCCTTTTTTACTGTGTAAATGCAAAGACTTTTCAACATCTTTGTAGCAATTTGCTTTTATAACAGTTCCTTATGCAAGTATTACAACGGATGCCTTTTTTATTTTTGCTAAATTGCCTCATGATATTCTGTCTGTGCTCTTAAAATTAAAAAGTGTCTCAAAGAGATTGAAGCCTAAGGCATAGATGAAACTTATGCAAAAACTGGTACTTGCCTCCCCAAGAAAACATAAAATCTGTTATGGAGCTGGAGACAACTGATGTTTGCAAGGAACAGGCTTTTCAAAATACAAGGGATTTAAAAATAAGTATGTATGCTAAATGATCATCAAGTCCAGAATGACTTTTATGTTTCTATGTCTGCTTTATCAGACAAGTTTTGCCAAAAGTTTTGCAAAATTTCATGATTGTTTTCTACATCCTTAATCTTTTTCCCAGATCACATGAATAATAATATCTCTTTGAGATTTTTTTCTCTTTGTTTCTTTTTTGCTTTGGAAATAATTGTCCTTTAAAAACCCAGAGTAATTTTAGATGAATTATGATGGAACATCTTTATTTCTTACCGGTTTATTATGTTATGCATTTTTTTACTTGATGCTTTTCAGTGCAGTGCCAATACAATAATTTCAATTTCATTCAGTTGATGAATGTCTAAATAAATTTTTTATTTATCTAGATGTCTTGACAAAAAGATCAGTTTATGAATTTAGTAAAGTATTATAAGTACAAATGATAGGAAGTTAGAGGAAAGTCTTTCTCCCAAACCCCACAGTTATGGTCAATAGGACTAATGCAGGGCCTTGAATAACGTGGAGGATATCTGAGGTGCCTGATTGGTCTCTCATTTGTGATTCAGGAAGCTCTAAGGTTTCAGATAGAAAAAGAATTTCTCTCTAGTCAGAGAAAAAAGAATTTCTGTGAACTTCTGCCTTCCTTTTAAACACAGGCTCTGGTCTGTTTATTAAGAGCATCCAACTGTTTATTCCTGCTTGATACTCTGAGGGTTTAAATCCTTAACATTATTCTTCTTTTTCTCATGTAGTAAATTCTAGCAGAAACACAGAAAGTGAGTTTGTGAACCTGTTACACAGTTAATTTTTTGCAGTCTTCTTTAGAGATTGGAATAAGAAAATGGATGGACTGGACCTTAAGTTTGTGGCATAGTTTGATTTATTATTATCCTGAAGTCCTTGGACTACATAGTTTAATTTCTTCTGAAGCTTTATCAAAGATTAATGTTTTCAATGCTAAATCCAAAAATTTATCTTGCATTCACATGTATACCAAGATGTGTGTGGGAGAGGAGAGAGTCCTCCTTATTTGCAGTAACACGAGTACAGGAACCAATGTTTTTTCTTTAAATTTATCTTGAATGAGAAGGAAAGCAGCCTCTCTAGAATGTGGGATTGACATACCTGAAATGTTAAGTAAATGCTTAGAGCAGAAGGAGATGACATATCATCTCTGCAGCATCCATTTGATTCTAGCTGTGCTGCCTGGACTTAAGCTGCCAGTGCCTGACAAATGTGGCACCACTGATACAAGCCCCTTAAAAAGTTATATGACCAAGATTCTCTTGAGGGCTCTTTTGCAAGCTTAGTTTGCTTGAAATGAAGAAGGTGAGTTAATCCTTTCTATTACAGAGCTCTCTACCAGCAATATGGCTGATAAAGACTTCAGGCTTTATCAATCTCAAGTAGGATTATCTTCCACTTTCAAATTAAGTGTTTTAGCACTTTTTTATAGCAAATGGTTTCACAAGTCAAGCAGAATATGATTATCTCTAATGTGTGAAATAATCTAATTTCTGAAAGTTTCGCTCCCTGCCACCCCCACNAAAAAAAAAAAAAAAAAAAAAACCTTGAGCTGGAAATTACCTCTTGAACACAAATGGGCAGTGCAGGTTCACATTCTGAGGAGCACAGTGTCTTCATCAGCTTGAAGCAGGAAAGTTTCAGTTGGAAATCAAAGCTCGCTGGAAAAGGTATGTAAAATGTGTCCCAAGAAGCCAAATCTCTTGAAATGGATTTTTATTATTGTTTAGTTGTTAATAAAACAAAGAAAAGAGAAAAGAATAAAAGTGCTATCCTATGGGCACCAGTTGGGTTGCATTGAACATTATGTGCTGAACCAGATAGTTTGGCAGACACAGCTATTGTTTCATTCCTAAATATAACAATCATCTAAAACACTACCACAGACTTCAGGGAAGAATGGAAAATACTTTAAAAAAAATATTTTGGGGCACTAAAGCTGCTGAGAATTGAGGCACTCATCAAGGGCCTCACTTCCTGTAAAGACATCTATTTCTGTAGCTTAAAATCAACTTTTAGGAAATATTTCGTATGACAATTTCTAGGAACAGATTGTGCTTTCAATATTGTATGTTGTGTGATATGTGCTGGGTGTGATTTCCAGACGTATTTTGGTTGTAATGAACTTAGAGTCAGTATGGATTTTATGCAAGCAAGAATGAAGAATTGGACATTATACGATATTCTAATATGTTAAGACTGCAATGCAATTAATATGTCCTGTAATAAAGATATAGATTGATTTGTCATCACTCCAAGTTAAAGCACCTTCTGGATTAAAAACCTGTTCTGAAATATGTAACAGATGGTGATAGGATGAAATTAACCACAAAAACATTATTTTCTTTATAATTAACTGCATAAATGACTCGTATTTGGTTTTGAATAAATATACCAGCAGATCTAACTTTTTATAAATCGTAGTTTTACATTCAATTTATACTGGTGTTGTGGGAACCAGGAATTTCCTGATAATTTTATTTAGAATAACTAAGAAGTCAAAAAAATTAAAACAAAAATTCAGTTAACAAAGTGTTTTTCTAAAGGAATTAACATATTATTCTTTTTGTATAGGCTATATTTTTAGTATTCTTAAGTCAATATTAGTTAAACCATACAAATATAATTAGAATGAACTGGAAATAAAATAATAATATCAAGAATTTAAAAAAAAAAATATCAGCAGATTAAACACCAAAATCTGGTGTATAAAAAGGAAGGTTTTAACATAATAGAATATGTACAAATCCATGTATGGATAAAAATAAATATACATACATGTATACATATATGCAAAACCAGACATGCACAAATGTGACATAGACTTTTAAACTTTTAAAAATGTAGATATTTAAAAATATTTATTGTTGTATTATTGTTTGACTGAATTTTGAAAAATACTTCCCTGCCAACTTCAATGTACAATGGTGTTACTACATAATCTGATTAATGACTGTTTTCATAAACTCATGGAAAGTTTCAGTTTATGTGGGAGGTCTTGCCATCATCCTGTTGTAGATCTGGTTCAAAGCAAGAGCTGGCTGACCTGGGCTGTGTTCAATCAAGATTTGAAATTCCCTGAGGACAGGGACTCCACAGCCTTAACACATCCTGCTAGTATTTAATAATCTCCCACTGAGTTAAAGACAATTAATTGAAAACAGATTGAAATAAAGGTCTAAGGAACTCTGAAACATTCCGCAGTGGGGGAGGTTGCTTGTTTGTTTTTTACATAATTGGAAAAATTGAAAAACACATTCATCTTGAAATTAAGGGGAATTGCTGAGAAATTACCCATGCAAACAAAATCAATTCTCATTTGGAAGCATGAAGCAAATTATTATAACATACTGGGATCATCAACACAAACTGAAATGAATACAGAAACTGTTATCAAAAACTAAAAATGTTAAACTGATTATAGCTCAGCAGCAGTATAGTGCACCTTTATAATCAACACTGAAGGAGAAAAAAATCTAAAGAATGACTGAAATAAGTTGGAAGCCAAGTACTTTCCTCATTATATTTTTTTTAATTAGATGATTTATGTTTTAGCCATTAAATGTTCTTTGCAGAAAATTAGATAGGCAAATGTTCATCTTAGTAATGTGCAGTGTCAAAACAAAAATCATTCTTTTTTTTCGCTGTTAAATTGTTGTAGTATATTTTTACATATGCCCAGTATAACCTAATTAGAGAAACAACAGGTCTTTATTTTTGTTAACAAGTTGTCTGAAATTCTTGACAGGTGGGGATTGCATCCACGTGTCTGGAAGAAGCACCTGGCAGACTAACTAATAAATGTATCATTTTGCCAGTGATACCATTTAAATAATTCTAAGACAGTCATTAATGCAAGTAATGATAAAGTTGCAATTGTTGAGGAAAAGAAAATTTCTCATAACTCCTTCTCAGAGCCTACCTAGTTCTGGAAAAGGCTCAGACTTTTACATGGAGATTCCTGCTCCCCTAAAGAACAATACGTGAATATTTATTTTGTCTGATCAACGATTTCTCCTGGGACATCTGGCAGATAAGATATCATAAAATTATAGCAACACAGGCAAAAAAATTAGGCTGTCACCAAAGTTGTGGGACATAAAAGATGAGTCTTTTCCATGAGTTTAAGCTGGTACTCTTTTCTGATTAAGAAAATGTTCCAACCTCATTCAGCTCGACTGTGTTTTCTACCCAGGTTATTTGGTTACATACTGAGCAAGTACATGGCAGGAAACTAACCTAAGTGAAACACCGTAGAAAATATTTAAGAGCAGTAAATCCTAATCTAAAAGATTTTGCACATGACAAGCTTAAAGCTATGGTTGATAAAATGAAATAATTTGTCTAAATCCTAGTTTTCCATACTCTCTCCTTTTCTTACACTACTTAAACTAGGTTATGACCGCTTCTACCTAACTTCGACTTCTAATCTAATTTTTCAAATATAACTCAAATTTCACATTCTCAAAATCTTAAAACAATTATTTTCTGTTAAGATCTTGGGGACAGAGAACCTCAGTGTTCTTCTAACTAATCATTGCAAGAAATTGTATCTAGGAATGTACAGGAGAGAGCTTCTCCAAAATTACAACTAGACACTCTCTTAGATTCAAACTGACATAAAACAGTCAAGAAATTAATGCAAAATCATTTGAGTGGGTACAAATGTTGAAATTATCATGATAGTCTATCTTTAACATAAATTTATTTTAGTCATCTGGTGGTTAAATATTTCCCAAATAGAAAACTCAGCCCTAATGGTGTAAAAATTCAAGGTTTTTTCATTACCCAGGGAGAAATCTTTGGCAATACTATCTAGGCTGCTCCAGGTAATATTGCTCTCTTTTCATTCAGATGCATAATTGTGATACAGTAAAAGATAAGTGTCAGAACAGATAGGCAGAAAAAAGAAAAAAAGCACAACATCATAGCTTACTTGCATTTTACAGGGGAAATGTTTACTTTATCCATCACCACCTTTTCTTTATAACAGGTGGTTCTCAGCCTTGAAAATCTCAGCCTAAAGGCTCCCTTTAAGTGACTGAACAGAGTATTTCTCTTCTCACAGGAATGATGACTTCTATCCTCTTCCTTGGCTCTTCATTCCGCTTGGCTTTTTTCTTCACAAATGCTTTGTGAAGATGTCATAATTTATTTGCCAGATATGAAATCCATTCAAGGGTTTTCAAGAGTGTAAGGGATCATTAGACAGCTGTACTTGACCAAAGGGATGCGACTTTTAGAAACAGTAATTTGAGAACAGTCTCTCCTTCTATTCTTCCCAGAATAAATATTTGTGGGTTTAAGAGAAACTTCAAGAAAAAAGATCAAATAGATAAAAGACTGCAAAGATACTGATGGAGGGAAGCAGTCTTGTGCCATTAGAAAATGAATATCTGCTTGTCTTTTGTGAGGGTAAGAAATGTGTTTTTAAAAAATGTTTTTCCATCTCAAACTGTCCTGGCAGAATTGGATGCCTGTACTGTCTATAGCACAATGAGACCAAGATATTTGTTCACTCCAGTATGGATTTCACTAATAAAAATTGATACTAGCATTATCCATTTCAGAGAACATGAAGATTAAATAAAGTTTTACTGCCACTGAGGAGTAATCTCAGAGACGTCGACAAACTGTTCTTCTAATAGGGGTCATTGTTATTCCTTAAAACTTTTTAAATGAAATGCCAATGAGCATTTAAAATATCAGTGTTCTTCACTGCACTCTCTTTCAGCAAAATTACTTTGAGACCACTTATTGGCATTTTTCTGCAAAGCACACTGTAATAATTTCATTAGTGTTGAATTTAATTACCTCTCCTATTGAAGATTATTTTGGAACAACATCATCTATTGGTGGACTACCATATCTTTCAAACTTCAAGTTCTATATTTCTATCAAACATTTGAAATGGTATGANTGTGCTGAAACATAAATCAACTAAAAAAGGAGGCTTGACTTTTAGACAAGTAATTCTAGCACAGCACTATGCAGTTGTTGAATTCAATTTGCAAAACCTTGCTTCAACTGCTCGACAAACTTTATACACAATTAAACAACTGCCCTGGGAAGCACCAAGCTGAATGGAAACTCCATTCAAGTCTGTGGATATTCCAGCAGTGACTTAAATTGGTGTCAGGATTTTTAATCCAAGTCTTGCAGCTGATTTCTTTTAGAAAATGGTAAGGAGGTTAAGCAATGCTGTACTTAGGGGACTTAAAGAATGCCCTTAAGGGACTGTGGGGGTTTATGCCCTCAATAAATCATACCATTGAGCCAGAGAAGTAGATATAAGCTTCAGTTCGTTTAAATACCCTATTCTGAAATATATGATGGGTTTGTATGAGAAATAGGCCCATGAAATCAAGCTATTCGTCACTTCAGATTTTCAAACTATTGGCAACATATTTTATTCAGTGAATATGTCAGTTTTTCCTAGCTAAAACACCATTTCCAGCCAATTGAAAGAATGGAAATTGGTATCATCCTATGAATTGCAGTTCAGCTCTTCATCATGCTTATTAAAGTATGACATAACACTGCAAAGAACCTGGGCAAACTAGCCTAATCTCCCCTTATTTTGTAATAATTTTCACAATTTTTTTGTATGTTTTTAAATACAGTAGATATTTTTCCTTCACTACTTCCTTTGGGAGTTTGTTCCACAGTCGTACTCTTCTAATAATTAGCAAGCCCCTAATTTCCAGTACAAATTTACTTATTGCCAATTGCCAACAATGTTGTTTAGCTTAAAAATTTATTTCTCCTTCTGGGCATTTTGCTACCCTGCTCATTCCTGGGGTATTTATAGAGAGCAATCATGTCTGTTACCATTATTTCTTTGAGTATTTGCTTTATTAATTGTGCTGTAAACCACACGGTGTTTCTGTTGCTCCCTGTTTAGTTTGCTGGACCTCTTAAATGCATGAGGGCAGTTTGAACCGGTTAAAAATGTTTTCACCAATACTCAGGGAATGGTCCTGTAGGCAAATATTTGTTTGTATGGAGAACATTGAGGCTGAATGTGATGCTATTCAGTGTATGGTTTTTACTCTTAGCAGCAGCTGCTTCCTACCTAAAGAGTGACACCTGCCACGTTGCAACAACACCTGCAAATGGAAAGCTTTTTGCAGCAGCCAATCTACCTCAGCAGCTGCCTCTGCTGACACAGAACTAGGGCAGGGAAGGAGAGGGAAAGAAAGATAAAGGTGCTATTTAGCTGGTGTTAAAAACTATTCATTATCATGACCTGCTTCAGTGCATTTTAGTAGCTTTTAATCGTTTTAGCTCTTTTCTGAGAGAGCGTTTTCCCACCATAAACTTGCAGTTGATTGCTCTCCATACAAAGAGATATACCTGTTTGATGTATGTCTAAGGAAATCTTACCTAAACCTTTAAAGCAAACTATTAATTGAACAATTATACTTCATTGGTTCTGAAGTGTTATCTGCTCTCCCATTCATTCCTCTGTTTCGTTATGTTACATTCTATAGATCCTTGTTATAACTCTATTTATAAAAACTGACACATTTAGACTGTAAATCCATTTTCCATTTTCATTGTATTGGAGAAATTGCTCTTCAATAGGATTTTTCCCCCCTGGAAGGACAGGTTCAGTGCAGCACTTAGATTTAATTGACTCACTAAGTTTGCTACTGAAGTCCTTCCAAAAGTTGCCCAGGTGAAGTAATCTGCAGTATTCTTATTACTGAAAAACTATTTCAGTCTAAAATTAATGTTGAACTTTCTCACCTATAAAATAAATGGCTGTTAGGCTAGTTTGTGTGATACAGAAATAATTTCCCAGTACAAGATGATTTTGAACTCGCATAACCTAGCTGCTATTTCCTTCTTTCAGCTCTTTGAAATGACTGGGACTACCCACCTCCTTACAATTTAGGGATATTTATATTGATACTAAATTAATTAATTTGTTTAAAATGTTAAGAACATTCCCTGAAAGAATTTACAAACCCATTAAACTCTTGAACAAGCACCAATCTGTCTTCTCAATCTAAAAGTTTCATAATAATATCCAGAATATGCCATGGAAAAAACTCTCATTCTTTATGGTATTACCCTAAGCCTTTCAAAGCAGAAATGTCCCAAGACTTGCTTCTCAGAGTTGTGGGGGGAAAAGCATGAAAGGGAGATTTTAATCACATTTTAGGTACCTGAAATCCATTACTACTCAGAGATCTATACTAAAACAAAATCCTTTGATGCTTTTCTGAACAGTGAACCTTTTCTCAGTCATCTGTTCAGTTCATGTGCACGAACCCTAGAGTGCTCCCTTCACAAAGCCTTAAAGCAATACCAGAATCCACTGATGCTATTTTCAGTACATAACTAAGCTTACCAACTTTCTGTTTATTAATTATGTGAAGAAAAAAAAAAAACACAAACAAACCCTCTCTGCACATTTTACCATTTTAATTCTTGAAATGTTTCTGAATATACATGTAAAATATAGATCTTTCAATTGTTTCAAAAATAAACCATTGACATATGAAAGTAAAAAAATGTTTTACTAAAAATTATTTATTGATTTTTACTACTTTTTGAGCTATGACGTTCTTTGCTACTGTTAATCCTTACTTGGATCAGTGTTATATACCATCTTTGGAAGAGCAGTGCTTTAATTAGTACATAATAAGGTTTCTTAATTTCCAATGAGAATTAGTCTCACTTTCTTCTTAGTTCTTCATCAGCTGAATCTTAGAAGCCTGATATCTGTTTGACTGTGCTGCATTGCATTAATGATGGCATGAAAGGTAAGAATAAATGTTAACATGGTTGGATCTAAGAATTTTAGTTTCAGATCATTAATTTCAAAGTCTTATAAACTGTTTGTAGTCATTACTGAAAATTTAAAATATACTATCTCTATAGCCTCTGAAAATCATACAGAGTGAGACTTCTCAGGTGGGCTTAAGTGAATGGAAGGGGAAGAATTAAATAAATACAACCAAGTCTCTGAGGGAGTATAAATGCAGCACTTCTTAAATAAATTTTAATATTTGAAAACTTATGAACTTAAAAAAAGATGTCACATTTGTGTGAATGACTTCTAGTTTTATACCTGTTGGAAAGTAGTACTTAGAAGTTTTTATGAGATTCATTTGCATCGCCGCACAACTTCAGACATAACCTTGAAATTCAACTTGCTTTCTCTGGGATTTTCTAATTTTGTTCCACTTGTTAGTATGAGCTCCCTCAAATAAATACCTGAGTTCAATACAATATTTAGGTTTCTTAAATCCCAAAATGGGGAAATTAATGTGACATCATCCCTATGATTGTGGGATGCCTCTGTTACTAAAGATTTCAAAACGAAGAATATATGTGAAGATGTCTGATGATTAAAAAAGGAGAAAAAAAATTCTACATAATAGAAGTTAAATTATACTGAATAGTAAAAAATGAACATGTTTTTGTTTCATAATTGTTGGCATCTGGTGTTGCTTTCGTGTGTTATTTTCTATTTTTCTTTTTTTGAAGTAAAGTTCTGAAACCAAGCAAATAAATAAAAAGGAAACTGTTTATCTTTGCTTTCTTTTTCCTTTTGGAAACTGCCTTCATTGCCATATTTCTGCTGTAATAGTCACTATCTAAAAGAGACACTTGAGAGCTTTTTCACTTAGAATTGTGATGATACATGTGCACTGCAGGTTTTGTAAGAGTGTTTCACAGAACAGCATAAATTTTTGTTAAAATTTTTTATCACAAATCAAGTCTGGTATCACAAACACAGAGGATTAATTTTCACATTTGAGTAAAAAATTGATAGATGTGACTAAAACCAGATATATTTTGAAAACGGAGAGTTTTTAAAACCAACAATTCTGAAACGTTATCGGTTAGTCAGAGAAAGAGTAGTTGAATTTCAAGGTATCACTGCTAGGAGTAACAGAATACAGAATAACTTGGACTCATTTGCACCTAAATAGATATACTTGCAAATTGAGAGCATTTCAACTACTATGAGTGCTCAAATAGATAATCTATTTTCTCCTGCATGTACACAGTACAGTAGTTGTACTGCAGAAGAAGCAAAACAAGTTTTCTGTTGCCATAAAAAGAAGAAGCAAGACAAGTTAGATTAAAATTTCTGAACTTTATGAAAATTTTATTCAGAAGTTTATTAAAAATGAAGTTTATGAAATCGTAATCATGAGTTGACTGTTATAAATGGTAATTTCATGCTGCAGTGAATTTAAAGAGTTAATTTCAGAAGGGATTATCCATGTATCATGAATGCCTAATAACAGTCACTGCCTTCTGAAATGAGAAGGAATTTTAAAACAGATGCAAAATACAATTTGCATGGGTATAAATAGCAAAAACAAATTTTGTCAACAATTTTGCCAGTTGAACCCCAGCTTGCTTTCAAACATGTATTCAATCTAAGAGAGGTTTTATGAATAGGGAAAAAGCCATCACCACCAACAAAGGAACTATCAACACACTTGAGGTTGCAGCTACAGGTTTTTTTCCTAAATTCTTTCCTAAATCCTAAATCTTAACTGCTGAAACCCTGTGTCATCATTATTTTTTCCTAGCTTCCATGTAGCATATGTAGCATATGAATTTTTCTTTTTGTACATCAATAATATAAAATGCCAGTCTTAAATCCAGCCAAGGAAAAAACAAACAACACTCCCCACCCCCCCCCCCCCAAAAAAAAAAAAAAAAAAAAAAACAAAAAAAAAAAAAAAAAAAAAAAAAAAAAAAAAAAAAAAAAAAAAAAGAAAAAAAAAACAAAGAAAGGAAAAAAGGAAAATTTGTTCACACACAGCCTTAGAACTTGCTCCAGATAGTAAAAAGTTAACAACATTTAAGGAATATATGTTATTTCTACAGTCCTAAAATACATTGAAGTACTGCAATCTCTTGAACTGGAAGTATTTGGTTGATGACAAAGTTGGGGAGTTGTGTTATTATTATTCTGTTAATATTATTTTCTCAGCATCTATTTGTATGCAGTTTCAGGAACAGAACACTGAGTTTCACCTTGATATGGTGTGCTCTTTCTTAAGTTTTACAAAATGATCTTTTCTTTCACCTTCTGTTCTTTATGCTGTTCTACTGATTAAAGACGAGGATTGAGGAAAAAGAAGAAAATGAAAATTAGTTGATAAACATGAGTGCAAGACAGATGAGAAGCATTAAAGATGAGGCAGATAACAGAGTGAGTGAATAGGGGTAAGGACTAAGAAGTGGTGGTCAGAAAACCAAAAAGAATCGTCAGAAAACTACTTGTAACAGAATTAAATATTTCTAAATTCACAGACATAAGGATTGACTGTTGCTTATCTATCTCACATTCTCCTACCCACTAGATT
Organism: Malurus elegans; assembly: GCA_013397995.1. Classification (NCBI taxonomy): domain Eukaryota; kingdom Metazoa; phylum Chordata; class Aves; order Passeriformes; family Maluridae; genus Malurus; species Malurus elegans. The sequence continues at coordinate 478,875 of VZRP01020355.1, read as the reverse complement.
ATAGATGCCTAACCCTTTCCTTAATTTTCATAGGGGATATACTTTACAGAGACATCAGTTACAAGGGTATGGTTTTTCATCTGCTTTTATGGTGTTGGTATTTCAATCATTTGTTTTTCTGTCTTTGATGAAGGTTATCATTTTATATGTTCAATAGACTGGGATAAGTGTATATTTGTCATTTTTTGACACTTTTCTTATGCCCCTGAACTCAAAGGAGGACAAATAATTCCACTTTCTATGAAAAACTGAGCAAAAATATTTAAACTCCTCTTTTTGCAGGTGGTAGCCTTCACCCTGAGAAAATATTCAGTGCTACTTCTTGTTTAAGAGCTGATATCTATTCTCAGTCATGTGTACCCACAACACTCATAAATCTGAACAAAAGTTGAGGCTCTCTCTATATTGTTTGAATTCATTCTCACAAAAAAAAAAAAAAAAAAAAAAAAAAAAAAAAAAAAAAACTTC
>VZRP01020355.1:456311-478401 GCA_013397995.1 Malurus elegans | reverse complement strand
AAAAAAAAAAAAAAAAGAAACAAAAACTGCCACCTGTGAGACTTATCATGCTGCCATCTGTAGCTCATCGTGTGAAGAGGAAGTAGGTAAATTACAGATATGGTAAATGGTGATGACATTAATTAGAGAGGGAATATGGTAGAGTAAAATCTATTAAAAAAGCATCATTTGAATAAGACCTTGACTACATCAAGCCTAGCTTTATTACGTTAAATTATTGGGCTGGGATCACAAACAAAGCACAGATTATGGGTATGGAGAAGGCTTACCCTAAAGAGTTGGACTGTATCCACCTTTCTGTAATGGCTTAGGAAAGAAAGGTGCATAGATAAACTGCTAACAGCTTTGCATCCATGTGATATATCTCAGGCAGGGTCCCAGAAGATGGTGGCAATTTAGTTATCAGCAGGTAATTGACTCAGTGTAGAGGATTTTGTGTTTTGTCTCACTCATTCTGACTGTTCCAGCTGGACAGATGGGATTGGAAGAGACGGTCCTGTTAAAGAGGGGCAACACTGTTCTGAGCCAACTTCCTGCTCTACATTGAGAATCAGTCCTCCGACTGGACTCACACTCTGGAGGAGGGCTCACAGAGCTGGCTGTGCATGCATGACCAAAACAGCAAAAAAAAATCTAGTTTACACAAAAAGCATGCACCAGGTTAACTATGAAAGGAAGTGGGTTGGGCCTCCTTGCTCTCTTTTCCCTCTTTTATTTCCTTTGTCACAATGCCCCAGCTCCAGACCACACATGTGGCAGGACCAACATGATATCTAAGGACTGGGGATATTTTTTGCTCTCTCTCTCTCTTCTGTTAGTACTTTTCTCTGCCCTTGCTTTGCCTGGGCAAAGCACAGTCATTGCATTCCAGCCTGTGTTCCGTACTGAAATCTGTCTTGGGGATGGGTAGAATATAGAAATACTCTATGGCTTGTTAGCCAGAAATTCTGGGGAGGTTATTGTGGGAGCTGAGAGCTTATAAAAACATGCTGTAAAAATTAGGAGTTTGCAGGCAGCATTCTTTTGGGAGGGAGTTGTAAGAACTTAAGGGATTGTTAGCTAGTACCTCTTGAGTATAAAAACTGAACTGGTTGCTAGGATTGTGGTGACTATACATTAAAACATAAGAGCTGCCTGACACACATCTGGTGTCTTTGTTCAGACTGATGAGAATTCATAACAAACATCTCACTCCCTACCAATGGGTTGTGACACTTAGGACGTGAGACAGTCCTTGGATTGTGCCTCTGGTGGCTTAAGCAGAATTTTTAAGATAGAAAGCAATAAATAGTGAAGACGGTAGCTCCTCCTGGGGAAAGCACACCCACAGATATGTTCATCACTGCAAAGGCTGAACTCAATTTGCCATCTAGGGCTTGGACATCTCAGACAGGTGGAACACATGTCCTGTTCCCTTGAGGCCATGGTGCTGATCACAGCGGGACGGGAGAGCCTATGCAGACTTATGTGTGCATACATGAGATGGAATAGGAATTGTTAACTAACTCCTGTAATTGTCTAACTAAGCAGATAAATCTTAGATTTTGTGTTACTGTGCTCCATCACACTTAACTTTCCCTCTGATTGAGAACAAAAATCTTGGCAGCACAATGACATCTTACTTATTTACTTCTCATCAGTTATTGTAACATGGAAATCTCTTCACAAGTCCCTATTGCTCCTTTTTTATGTTTTGTGTTTGGGGCTCGCAAAAGTTGTTCAGTTACACTGGGAAAATGCAATTCACAGGAAATGTCTGTGGGTGGGAGGAAGATGAGCTGATTTCCAGTGTGGTAAGAGTAATTAGTAAGGAGCAATGGAAAGTAAAGAGCACAATTTGGAATAGCTGTGGGTGGCAGAAGAGGCTGTGAGGAGACAGACATATTTTAAATAATCTGTAGTGTCTTCTAAAATTACTGTGGAGGCAAGAAGACAACCCTCATTCCTGCTACTAAGGAAGAAAATGAGGGGTAGGAGATGACAGAAAACTTCAGAGAGGTTCCTGCTGCTGTTAATTAAAAATTTAAGGGCAATATTAACAAAGATATAATCCTGTCCCAATATTTGCTTTTGCATCTTCCCATGCTCTGCAGATAGGAATGGTCACTTAAGCCTGAGAAAGAACTCAAATTTCCTGAGGAAGTAGGGCAGCTGCTTATTCCACCTCTTCCTAGTGGTGTCTCTGTTTTGTGCTATTTTGTAAGGATTCTCATTAAAGTTTTCCTACTAAATAGGTGACTTTGACTTTCAAAATTCATATCCCTCTCCTGACACTCTCCCCACTTAATGGGACTCTGTAAAGATGTAGGTGCATTATTGCATATGATCTGAATTCTAGAATAAATAATGAGATGTAATATTGGCAGTTCATAAATTAAAGACATTTGAGATAAGAGGAAAAAAAAAAAACAAAGAAAACCACACACATGTGAAATTGCTAAGTTAGTAACGGTAACACCAGGATTTCAGGAAAAAAAAAAATATTGACATATATTAAATCCTGAGTAAAAGTCAGAGCTAGAAGACAGCATCTTAACAATGCTGATGATTTGTCTCTACTGTGGAACTACAGACACCCACATCTTCGTGACCTCTATGGCCTGCAGTGACTCTCATCGTGTTCCTGATCTGAGAGTGAGCACAATCATTTTTAACTTTGGGCATGCTAGTATGAGCTATCTATTGTGTCTGTTAGCTCATGGCTAAACTGTGTGTTCACATAAATTGTGTCTAAATACTGCTTATGATATTTGAGTGCAGCTAAGGATTTCCAAATGAAATTGTTTTAAGAGAGGATTGCACCTCTAATATAGTTCCCTTTCACGTGAAAGGGAGCAGGCCTGGAATTATGGAATTTTATCTTTCCCATCCAGCCCTAAGGTTACTGGCTACCATATTAGCAAACACAAATGTAGCAGCAGATTTTAATTTAGCTTGGAAATAATGTTATGACAATAGATAAGACTTGGGGGAAAAAAACCCAAAACCCAAGAAAATACACCTTAGATTAATACTTTTATTATATTTAAAATTGTCTTTTTATTCAATTATATTAACCTGCAGCATCTCAAAGCTCAGAGTTTAATTTCTTTTGAATTTTAACCATCTTCCTAGATTTTTTTTTAACTACTTTGTCTAAGGCTGATTACAGATGAAAGAAATATTTCCTTGTACTTTCTTCAGACATTATTCAGAAATCCAATGGTGTTTTCAATATCAAGTATTAATATTAACTTTTTGATCACCTCTGAAATTACAGCATGATACTTATTCTGATTCTTTGTGTGCCGCTGCTGAGATTCTCATAGAAAAAATTATTGTTATTGCTGATGTAAATGAATTGCCTGGTTAAGAAAAAAGAACATTTATGTTCAGAAGATTATATCAGACTATAAGTTTCTTTTCTGCATGAAAAATAAAGAATGATGTGTTTAAACCCATTTTCTCTAAACCCAGAAATATTAACCTATGACTTTTAAATTAAACTTTACTTACACCACTTTTCTCAGGAAGCCTTAACTCTTTCAATTCATTGAAGACAGGGTTTCCTTTAAACAGTATTTTTAAAAAAATAAACTAGTCTCAATATAATAATACAGAAATTTTGCACTTCTGAAGGATATTTTCCTTTCAGGATTTCAAAGCAGCTTAGAAGTACTAAGTACAAGATTTTTTAAATGAAGTGATATTAGCTTACTGCTCCTGTTAAACTGGAAAATTCTCACTAACTTCAATCAAAGTAAAACCAGGCCAGTGCTGAGTGTCTTGGGATACCGTACCCCCACACTATCTACACCCTTAAATTATTTTAGATAGCTGATGATTTTAGGGAATAAATATTCAATATTCATACTTCAAACTGAAGGAAGAGCTATGATTCATTTAATCAAACAGCAAAGAACGATGGCAATCTTGTTTAGAAATGTGCGGTTGAATTTCAGAATATGTTGCTTTTGCGGTTTTTTAGTAAAGATTAGGAGAAGAAATTTGCTCCATGAAAAGGAAATAATTTTAAATTATTGTTTCTTACTAGAAAAAAAAGCTTCTAACAAAATTCAAAACAGGAATTTCGGAAGTTTTGAAAATTTCCATTTGTAGTTTCTCCATTTATGACTATTTAGCCATTTGCCCATGGGCTTCTGCAGAGACAGGAGAAAAAAATAATTTTTCACTTTCCCCAGTAGCTGCTGAAAGAAATGACCGCAGTTCCTTCCAGTGGCTCGGATCTGTTTAGTACTGGGGAAGAGCAGTGCCATAAACAGTGTTCCTGGGTCACCTTTCACTCTCTCACAGAGACACAAACATTTATGCACCTACCATGGGTTGTTGCAGAGTCCTGACACGCAACACAATCCTTCAGCCCTTATCAAGGATAGCAAAGAAGGTCCAGCCAGAGCTGCTCCGGGACAGGGATTCTCATGCCAAGTCTTGAAGGGAAGGATCACCAAGGAGGGTCATGTCACAGGTATGCCTACAGCTCAGGTCGGGCAAGGGCCAGCGCTGAGGGGCTGAGCTTCAGCACAGCCCTTGTGGAAGGCAGAGACCCCATGGAGGCTGATCCCAGACCTTCTCCAAAGTCACTCCTCCCTGGCAGCAGAAGTGGCCCTGAACCCCCTCCCCAGTCCCAGAAGAGGAAGGGAGGGGAATGGATTAGGATGGACTATGCAGAACTTGTTGCAGCCAGGGATGCCATAAATGTTTGTACATGATAAAACTGCTAAAATAAATCTCAGCTTTTCCTCCCTCAAATATGGAGGAAGAACTCTTACTCTTGTTATTTTCCTGCAACAAAGCAGAGTTTCATCCAACACTGTCCACTGTCTGAATATCGCATATGACCTCAGTTATTCAATCACACAATTGTGCAAATGACTGTTAAATCTTTGCACCACTGTAAAAATACAAGCGTTATTCATGCAAAAATCAAATTTTCAGTGTTTTGTATTATCTTTTCTTCCCACCAATGTGGATGACAGTGGTGATTCTCAGCTCTAAGCATCAGAAGAGAATCTGTTTTATACATTACTGATTAGACCTCTCTGCTCAATTGCATATGTGTAGAGGACTTAAAGAATGTAGTTAAATAATCTTTTAAACTACCTGAGGTACAGTTCTTGATCATGCTAATTTGAACTTCATATTCATATATCACATTATACCATTCATATTCATATCATATTCATTTGGATTTCTTGGCCATTATCCACTTTTTCAGATACTTCTAAAAACTGTCTTGGGTTCTATAGACAACCCACGATATGCATTAATATGAACGATATTTGTGATATATGTGTGATATGTGTGAATCAGCAGTACATCACAATCCTAATTCCCCTGAAGTATTTTCTAGTTTATTATCCAAAATTAGTTCATTGCAGAAACTACATCTGGTGAATATTGCCTCGGTGATTCACAAGAGTGCTGGCTAATGTTTTGATAAGTTGAGTTACAGGGGAAATATGACAGCATAATCAGCTGTCAGAGATTTCCTCTGCATGTGAATAAAACATTTGCCTGTTGATGCCAGGTATATCATGAACTGTCAATGAGAAAGATGGCTGTTTAATATGAAAGATGGAGCTCTGGAACATGCAATATTGTATTAAAATTAGAGGATGATTTTTTTTCACAATCAAAGCCAAGAAAAAAATAGTAGGAATGTTATAGAAAAAAAATGAAATATTGGAAGTTGAAGATGTTATGGGTTTTTATGAATTGCAGATTAATCAATGACTGGCTGTCATGATGCAAATTTTGAAGATAATATCTGATGTGTCTTCCCAGATAACATCAGAATTTTGAAAATGCGACAGTCAAAAGTGACAGAAATAATTTGATTGGAAGCCTTTTACTATATAATATGAGCATTAATATTTATAAGACAACGATGATTATAATTTTTGCAATTGGAAAATTAAAAAAAAACATTTTTTTTCTCCAATTCAGCAAAATAATCTCAATACATTTATAAGTCAGCACAAGTTGTGCAGTTTCTTATCCCCATTTTTATTCCTTTTGTTTCCTATAATTTTACATTCTAACATCAAAAAACTTCTATAATTATAGCAAAGTTTGCATGGCAGAAGGAAAGCATGCTAATAATATAAAAAGGCTTTCAAAATCATATCTTTGGTAGTATCTGCTTATCTTTTGACATAGCCTAAATTATTTTGTACACATACAGGAACTGGTCATAACACAACTGTGTTATCTCTTTCTCACTCTCTCTGTGTGCTTATAATAAATATTTCATTGCTGAACATTCTCTTTTGCAAATCAGTCCAAATATTTGATATGCTTACATGAATATATATTATGTCTATTTTTTCCTTTTTTTGTTCCTCCTATTCCCTACAGTGAAAAGGTTTAGCATAATTTGACGCCCCAGGGTATGTTCCATATTCACTTAAAACCAGGTTATCACTGAAGTCAGAGAGACACCGTATGTCAGCGAGGTTTGTTTGCAGAAAGCTGTAATCAGATGTAGAAAATGTGCAACCACTAACGTCCACAAATGACAACTCTGTTCTTTCAGCATAACAGAATTATCTGCAATAAAATCAAGTACTGCCTTTGAGAGAATCAGAACTATCTTAAAAGTCTAGTTCAAGGGAGCAAACTCTCACCTGTTTCTACCTTCACAAACTAAGGATAAAAGAATCTTTCCTTTATGCTCCATGTAGTGCAATTGTTAAGTTACATATATATTCAGAGAGTCATAAACAAACTTTGCCTCCTTGAAAGTCATTTCACAGTCAATATTTCTCTCAAAAAGAAAAAAAAAAAAAAAAAGAACAAACAAAGCATGACAGACTTAGTCATATTTTAAAAATAATTCAGGGAAGTTTTTCAGTTATTTTGATAATATTGAACCTATGTGGAAAAGGACATAAAACAATGGAAAATAGACACTTGTCACTAGAATAAATAGCACCAATCCTGGCTTGCAGTCACAGCAGTGCCATGTTTTGACTTGTTCACTGATACAGGAAAGCAGAGCAACATGACAGGTTTAGATTTTAGCAAGATTCTGCCCTGTTACCTCCTTAGCAGGTGTCGTTTGGTGAAAAGCAGTCTGCAGCTAAAAGTACAAGTGGCTCCTGTGCTCCCTTAAAGCGGGAGGAATTCAGACTCTTTCTCTTGGTCCCCCTCTGTGTGTCTCCTGAAGGAGTCACAAATACTGGAATAATCAGCCTGTCCTTGAGTTTGTAATCCTTGTGCCACTAGATGTCCCTGCACACCAAACTTTTGGAAGGTCTGACTGGAGCAGCCCGACGCTTTTCGAGGTAGAGCAGCAGCCGCAGGGCAAGCGAAGAGAGCCATAAAATTTGATTGAGTGGAACCTGACTATTTTTTTTTGGTTTTTTTTTTTTTTTTTAGGTAATAATTGCGGTAACTAGAAACAACGCTGAAGATTATCCACCCTGCACCAAACATTATTATTCATTGACACAAATGTAAGGTCCACAGCATGGTATTGACAGTGAGCATCATTTAATTTAAGTAATGTCTTCCCTCACAAGGATGAAAATGATGCACTGAAATCAGCCTGTAATGCCTGTTCATTCAATAAACTTGAAATGCCCTTGATGCTCTGTATGGAATAGAAGATTTAAAGCAGCAACCATCTTAAAGAAAAAAAGAAAATAGATGTAATTCTACATTAATTAAAGCACAATTTGCATATACTGATTTGAATGCAATAAAATAAGTATTTTTAAAGAACTGGAACAGGACATATATATAAAAAATTACTTTTTCTAAGGTAATTTAATTTTTACACTCAATTTGATCCAAAAAAAACATTCTCCTTGATCAATTAGGATTTTTTTAATTATTAGAAATACATCAGATGTTTGCAAAAAAATTGTACAGTTACATGCTGCAAGGATACTTGTGTTTGAGCAGCACTAGAAAACAGATGTGCAACAACTATTTTGTCATCTTCTGGAGATACTCAACTTGGCAAGAAAATCTTTACATAAAACAAAACATATTAGATGTCTGCTTGTTGTGGATATAATTGCGTTTGTTTTCTTGGAGAAAGCATTTAGGTTTGGCTCTAGGCCAATAGCAGTAGAATATGGCTTTGAATAATGTTCTTCCTGTAGATTCCTGCTTCAGAAATTCAGCTTCAGAAATAAAGTTGGGTTACCTCCACTGGCAATTTAAAAATACTGCTTCTTTCAAGCCTTCAAAGTTTGAGTCATATTCTATTTGTGGAGAAAATAACTAAAGAGTAAATTAGCTACCATTAAGTTCATAATAACTGAAAGAAGTGTCTTTTTTTTACAGAACAAAATCAGTACTATTTCTTGATTTTCTTGTGGTGTGCTGTTTCGGTTCATTCAGTTGTTGCAACTCCTTATTTCTGCCTCTTGGATTAGGGAAGCAGCAAATGATCAATGCTCTTTCCTCTACTGTGGAAAATGGTGCTGTAAGTAGCAAGCACTCTTCCCTAAAAATGGGATCTGTCAAGGATTCAGAAGCACCTGGATGCAGAATATCACACCCCTGACTCCTTTCCTGTTTTATAAAAAAAGTGGAAATACTTAAGTTTACTCTGACCCTTGCATCTTTCCTTTCTATTATGGAATATTGGGTGTTTGGTTGTTGGGTGTTGGTTGGTTTAGTTGGATGGCTGGGGTTTTTGGGGGGGCATATGAGGATGTTTGGGGGTATTTTTCTTATTTTTAATTTTTTTTTTTAGATAAATATTCCTTAGAAATACTCTCCCTTTTCCCTTCGGGGTTAAGACGATTTCATTGAAACCTTTTAAAGCCTGAATTACAAATATGTAAAACTAACTCTGAGGCTCTCAAATTATGGAGAGCATACTTGGAGAGTATCACTTTGCAATCATCCTGGTGTTAAATTCTTCCTTGGGCTGTCACTATCAGCAGTTGGTAAAGAGTGAATATATGTCTAAAGAAACCTTGAACAGTTCTTCCTATATAATGCAAGACACCTCACCCCTTTTTTTTTTTTTTTTTTCCCTCCATTCAGAGCACACTTTTTGCACAGATCTCATCTACCTGAAAGATTTATGGTTGCACATAACTGTCATGATTTTCTTGTTAGTCTTCTTGCTGTAAATGGAACTTCTACACACTGTGCACACAGAAGCTTAGTGATACTCTGAGTTTTGAAGTATGAGGATACTTCTACTATTTAACAGTGGGAAAGCAGACCAAGGGATTGATTGCTCTGGGGAAAAACCCCACAGTGAACGTGTGAGGGACAGAGATTGTCCACAGGGAGAGAAGTTTTAAAGTAATTATTTTCCACTAAGAAATTCCTTGTTTGGCTTTAGAAAAAAATGAATAGCTTTGTTTTAGTAAGGAACACAAGACATGTGGATTTCTGTGTAATTCACTGCTGCTAGACTGCCAAGCTTTCTGCTCAGTTTTGTTATAAAGAAAGTTACACACAAGTAACAGTGGTGTTATATTTATAGCAAATCCACAGCACACTGTTTTTTTTGTGAGGCTTTATTCTAGGCATTTCATCCTTTGTGAGCAGCAGGAATTGTGGAGAGATCAAATAAACTCATGACTTTGGGTTGGGATCCCCACTGGTGTGTGTACCATTGACTCAGGCAGTCAAATACGTGACAGCAACAGCACGTTAGGCAAGAGATACTAAAAGTATAAACCCCCTGCTCTTCCTTTTTTTATTTTTCCTCAAACAGCAGGACCATGTTTCAGGAATATGTACAGATTTATACAATCATATATTTGTCAGACAATTTTCATAGACATTCCTGAATAAACTAGCACGGGCAAATTTTACTATTACTTGTGCCAATTATTTCCATGTTTTCTAAGGGGTGTTTTTGACTGGTCCTAACGTTGTATTAGATAAACAGGGAAATGTGTTGGAGGAGTTGTACTGTAGAAGTGTAAGAGCCAAGAGTGTTTGAAGCAAAATATTCTTGGCTTTTAAATGGTCTTTAGGTTTAATTCTATGTTTGAGATAATCTTAGGCAAGTCACAGAAGTAGAAATAATTTAGATAAAACCTTCATGGAATTACATTGAATATCAATTTTTTTTCTGTTGTCAGCTTGTCAGTTTTGCAGGGAACACAATAACCAGGAGCACTAAGCAAATCAGCAAGTACAAGTATATAGACGAAACATAAGAATTAAATATGTGTTAGAATGGCATAATTATCTACCTCAAATCTGGCCAGTAACTAGGGACTAATATTGTTAATTTTGTGAAAGTTCCTGGAAATGTTCAGTATCAAAATGATGAAGACATTAATTTCCCATCATATAGAATATGTCACTTCCAGCAGCACAGCAGAAGGTGATTGATGATTACTTGCTAAATAGAATATCCCCAGATTCTGAATCTCTAGTGCCACTTCCTGTAAGTTCCACAATTACTCTTAGAGACAACCACCTAAACTTCCCCATGGAAGAGAAAGATACTTCCTGTTCTGATTGAAAAACAGGTATTTAAGAAGGAAGTTAAAAAGAATCACAAACAATGTTCTTCTCTTTTAATATCCATTCTGGCTACAAGGGAACAAGAAAGTCTAAAATAGCTTTGTCTGGGGTCACGGGTCACCATAGCCATGACTGTAGCAGTAGGAATGGAAGCTTTAGACTCTCATGATATTTTAAAATTAAATTCGCTACAGACACACATTACTATAAAAGAAAGGCTTCAATAAAGGCATAAAACTATTGAAAACTGTTGCAGGGAGCAGAAACCCAAACATACTAAAGCAGAAATAGGCCTGGAAAAAGGAAAAAGCTTCTTTCTCAAGCACTTTGTTCCTCAGAGTGGCTCATATTTGGATTTTTTTTTTTTTTAAGAAGCATAAAAATGTGGAATGTAAGTCCCTTGCTTTGAACAGTCAGGTTGCCATGAAGTCCGACCTTGTAGCCTCCCAGAGCCTGAGCACCTCTTGAGGTTGTGAGTAGCTCCTGATAAGCTGTACCAGCAAATGCAATCATACCTCCCTTTCATTTTCTTATTTTTATTTTGGTACTGACCCTTACAACAGGATAGAAGCAAGCACACTGAATTTTAAGGCAGACTCCACTAGAAATGAATGTGTCAGCAGTAAGTCATACACTTTTTAATGATTTTTGCACATTGAACATGCACAGGGAACTCATCTGGGGAAGGGACATCAAAAAAGAAGAATTTTTTATTCTTAACCTTTTTTGACAGGCAGTGATGGTAAAAGTATTGCAAAAAGGTATTACAAAAGTGATTCATGACAGATAATTGCTTATAAAAATACAGACGTGGGAAGCCAGGAATTTCAGAAAGCCCAAAGTTTGAAGCTCCAGAGAGTTTTACTTTCTTGGATTGGAAACTTGTGTGGCTATCATCTCAAGAAAGGTCATTCAGGTCTCTAGACTTTCCTTGTCAAAGAATATCAAGTCCCTTGACTCCTGGCAGGAAAGGGAAATACCAAAGGGTTTTTTTTTTTTAAGTTTTCTTGGGTCAGCATCCCCTGGAGGAATTCAAAGTGTCTCCAAACCTCTCACTCCAAACAGAGTCCGAGACCTTTGTTAATCCTCCTCCCACATGCTTACGTATGCATCTGAAGAATCTCAACGTATTGCTGTTTGCTTTATTGAGAACTCAGGGAGAGAGAAATTGCTTGAGTTTTGCTGGGTCAAGGGGCAAAGAAAAACACCTCTTGACAGCCCTTAGCTGAACAACCGCCCACCAAAGACATGTGCTTTGTACTGTCCAAAGTGACAAAGTTTTAGGTGTCAATGGGGGTCATTCTTTAACTACCTCAGTTTCTACTAATCTAGCTCATGTGATTTTAATTCTCCTTTTGGTCTGCTTTGTAGACATATAGAAATGTAAATCAGCACAATTCCTATAATTTCTTATTGTTTCATTTGCAAAAAGAATGTAGCAAACCTATACTCATATGCCTCTATCCTTGATTATGGCAAAATAGTGTTTTTGCTTTTCTTAAATGGTCTGTGGTTAAATAAGACATCTTTTTAATAAATACTTAGAGAAGTTCTTCTCTAAGAGATTTTTTTCAGTCAGATTGTCTTCCTTCCTTTTCCATGGATTATGCTACTGTATCCTCACAGTGACAGGAAAATAATGATCTATTACACTGGCATGTAATCAGCATGGTGTTTCTCCAGCAATACATTAGATCAAATCATGAGCAGAGCAGCATTACAGCAGTATCATTTTGACAATGATTTGAGCTAACATATCATCAGTGCTACTGTACATCACTTCAGAGATAGAGCATGGTAATGTCTCCTCAGATTGATGTTGCTGTAGCAAGAAGTATTAGCATAATGCAGGGGTGATGTAAGCAAAATAGGTAAGTTTTCTACTGCTGTTGTAATATTAACTATTAACATAATGCAGGGGTGATGTAAGTATGCTAAGTCCATTTTTCCTCTTAATCATTTTTGTAATTAATTTATCTGTGGAAAGTCCATGTATATTCACTTTACACAGGAAGGTCAGATTGTGCTACTCTGGTGCTTATAACTAATTTGATGGGGACAACCAAGCCTGATATTTGCACTGCTTAAGTGGATGAGAATTTTGCTCCTGACTTAAACGAGATAAAATTTCAGTTGAGTAAAACTGTCTTGCTCATTATTAAAAACTTTGATTCTGAGAGAAAGACTAGCATAATACATTGGCTGGAAATTCTGAGAGGTGCCTTCTGCTCCTGGTGGTTTTCCTATATGATTCCTGTGTTTATGATTGGATGCTACAGCAAACTGACTGAGTGATTTTGTGCAAGTCACTTCTCACTGGGCAGTCTATCTTTCCTGTAGCACCTGTTTACTTCTTGTTGATTAAAACACTTGTGTTGTTAGTTTTTTATCACTAGTATTAATAAAATGTGTATAGCACACCAGAACAGGAATCTCGGTTCTACAGCCTTCTAAATAGTCTTTTATTAGTCTTTAATAAAGATTTAATAAAATAATCCAGATGAGTTTGCACAGGTTGGGTTGTTTTTTTTTTTGGTTTTTTTTTTTTTTTTTTTTTTTTTTTTTTGTTCTCTACAGAAGAAAATTATTAATCAGCAAGATCAAAGAAAAATATTGACACCAGATTTTGTTAGCAGCCAGAGCAGCAAAAGTTTCTACTTCTCCTGTGACTGGATTCCTGGAAAAGCTTGACCCCCCCTTGATCTCCTCATGATCCGGGTGGAAGCTGGGGGCACTTGGCCAGGCAGAAAGGTTCTGGATTTTTTCCTGGCCTGAATACGTTATTGCTGGCTGTTTATTTTTCTCCCTGTAGTGGGAAGGTCATGGTCCATGTCCTTTTCTCCCATTTGGTGGCTGAGACCAACTGGTCTCTGAGGCTGTTACTTTGCTTGAAATGTAAGACAGAAAGTAAAAATATGGTGGTTTTGAGTAAAGGTACTAACACAGACTATCCCTCAGATTATTTAGAATGTGATAAGGATGTCTGGATTATTTCCAAGGCATAGATAATTTTTATCAAGTCATTCAAACCTGCATCAAAGCATCCACATTATTTACCCCACAGTTTACTGCATCCCATAATCATTTCAGAAAATTTGTTTCTCTGTAAACCACTTAAACACAAGATTCACTCACTGAAATTTATAAAAGAGTTTAAGCAACTTAAGTTGAACAAGTTTTCTGACTAGGTTGTCTAATTATGTTTATTGCCAAGAAAGGTTAGACCAGATGATCCGAGAGTTCCCTTTCAACCTGGTATTCCATGATTTAACCGACTGTGGAAAGGAATGACAGGGCAAACGCAGTTATGGCAGAAGTGCCTGAAAAATGTGATTTATAACAGGCTTCTGTGACTCAGCACATCAGTTTGTTATGTGACAAATACTACACGTGCAGCCCAGTGCCTTCACCCTTCCACAGCTGTGCAGTGACTAAAGTTCAGCAGGCTGGTATAGCAAGCCTGCACTGGAAATCGGTTCCTAAAAAACCATTAGCATCCCAAGTCACTGAGCAGCAGGAAAATTCTCAGCCTTCCTACGAAACACACCAAAACTGATTTAATGTTTTAATGCTAAGAGATTTTGTTGTGGCTAAGCAGTCCACGAGCATTTTGTCACCTACCTCACTGCCCTGGAGAGATTTGACGAGACTCGTCTGTCTGGTCCAAAATCGATGAGGGCTGCTTGTAATTTGACCTGCTGAATGATTATGCTCTGCATTCTGGTTTTGTTGCAGTCAAGTAAGCTGCAGGATTTAACATTTTATTGCTTTCACACAGTCTTCTCTCCAAACTGACCTGAAAGGAAATTCACTGCCATTCTTATGCTCTTTCTGTGGTTAAGTTTATATTAACAAAAAGTGAGATAACATTAACAGTTTTCACATATAATATTGTATTTACCATAGAAATTATTTCATCTATTAGACTAAACTCACAATTTCCTACATACCCAGTTAGAGATGTATGATTCACTCAACTTTCTATTAAAAAAAAAAAACTAATTCGCATAAGCTTTTTAAAAGTCTTACTTTAAAAAATAGTTTTCCTTTAATAACCTTCTTATTCTTGAGGGAAAATATGTGATGGTTTTGGCTGGTTTGGAGTTGGTTTTCTTCGTGGTGTCCAATGTTGAGATTTGTGCTGAACACAGGGTTGATAATACAGAGATATTTTTGTTGTTGTTGAGCAGGGCTAACACAGAGCCAAGGCCTTTTCTGTTTTTACATGGCCAGGCTGGAGAGGAAACTGAGGGCACATGGCAGGTTGGGAGGGACACAGCTGGGACAGGTGACACAAACTGTGGGGATATTCCATCCCACATGACATCATACTCAAGACATAAAGTGAGGGAAGAAGGAGGAAGGGAGTTCTTAGAGTGGTTACACTTGTCTTCTCAAATAACCACTGAACAGGATGGGGCCCTGCTCTCCTGGAGGTGGCTGGACACCTGTCTGACTATGGGAAGCAGTGAATTAATCCCTTGTTTTGCTTTGCTTGCATGTATGGACACTTTTCCCCCATTAAACAATCAACTTATGCATTTTCCAGCTTTTACTCTTCTGCTTCTCTCCCTGATCCCACTGGTGGGATAGTGAGTGAGTGTCTGCGTGGGGCTTGGCTCCTGGCTGGGGTTAAACAACGACAACATATTACATATATAAAAAATATTTAAATATGTATCACCAGAGATGAGGAGACAGAGCAGTGGAAGGTCGAATAGATAGTCCTATTCCTTCTGTTCTGCCCTGTAATGTGAAGCAGCTTGCACAGGATCCATTCCTGAGTCCTTTCCTCTCCTTTTATGATTTTAGTCCATCTTGTCTGAAAAAATGCCATGCATCAATGCATCTGAATTTCCTCTTGTCAGCTCTTAACAAGTAAAGAGAATGCTTTGACATGCAAGAATTTCAGAATGCCCTCTAGATTTCAGTTAGCATTTCCTGACAAATTTTGGGTGGAACAAGGAAGAAGCACTACAGTTCAGAGAGAACCCTGTTGAGATTTTAGTAAGATGACTCCTAACTGTACGTAAGTGTTGAAATACAGTACATCTGCTATAATTTAAAATGTAAAGTATAGATTTGATTCTTCCTTTACCTTTTAACACTCCTATAGAGCTCTGGAGAAACAGATATCTTCCACACTTTTCATTTTTTAAGGCTTTTTCTCTGTGTCTGTGTGGATTAATAAAGCTCACATTGACAAGAAAGGCCACTGTGACACAAAGTAGTTACAGGGTATGTTTTAAAGTACCTTTCTCATACGCCTGATTTCTTAGCTATCATTATCATGTCATCTGTCATTTTCAGCCAATCTGCTGTGGTTAACAGACTCAATGAAAGAGTGCATCTTAATTTGTCAAAAGCAATTAAAATAATTCACTACACTGGGACATGCATGCAGCCTGTGCACAGCTGAGGAACATCCTGTAAGTGAGAAGATTCTTTTATCCCTTCAATTATGATCTTGAGTTATGTGTAATCATTCCTTGTAACTCATTCAAAGAAATTTAAAGGGCCTGTAAAAATTTAAAATCCAGGCCACTTGAACATCTGCCAAACTTTATTTTTGTTCTGCACCTGATGGCATCAGACAAATGAACAGTAAAATTGAAATGGTTCAAGTGCAGAGGTTTATGAGGCATGGGAGTTTTGTTTCCCCATTTCACTTCCTTTGTTTGTGATGGAATAGTGAGTTTTGTCTGGATGTGTATTTTAACTCTGCTCATCCACCACTACAGCTACTGCAAGTCCACTGATACTCCCTGTGGGCTGCAGTCTACAGTCATTGACCCCCACATGAGCTCTGCTGCCCATAGCAGAAAGTGAAGAACTACTTAGTCAACAGAACTCTGATCCATCTAATTATTGAGCAAAAGCTGCTCCAATACCTGACATGTGTCAGAATATGTGTGATTACTCTTTAACTTAATCACAGAAATCCAGTAAAATGTAGAAAACTTTGGATTGTCTTCAACTCCAGTAGGCCCAGTATGAGAATTAAAGGTTCATACCTGACCAGGAAGAAGACACTGGTCTTTCTGGGTTGTTACTGCTCTCTCTCAGATAACTTCTTCTCATTTGCTTATCAATAAATGGAATTGGTGTTTTCCAGTAGTTCTCTGATTTTTGCATCAGTTCCCTCTGTAATCAGAGGTTTTTAGTAGATACTGACTGAGTCAAATGCCTACAGTACTTCCCTCAAGAAACTGGTGAACTGTTATGGACACAACTGGGTGAACAGACATAAATAATGTTTATTTTACCACTAGAATTAAAGTAACTGAAGAAAATAAAAAAAACAAACAACCCAGTCGTGTATACTCTACACTTATCCCTAGACTTACCGTCCCCTGACTTCAATCTGTGAAGATGTAACTTTATTAGAAACCATGGGCAGGTCTCTTGGTGCTAATTTGATTCTTTGTTCAGTCGCCCTCCGTCCTTTAGGCTATTAATTTTCTACATGTGGGATTTATTCTATAGCAGGCATATCAAATGTTTGTTGACACACAAATTGTCTGTTTACTGGCTTTTTCTTTCCAGTTTCTTTTTTCCCTTATGGCCCTACTAAACAATGTTTAATACATTTAACAAAGAAAGAAAAATCTAAACCTAAGACTGGATTGGTTTGGGTCTTTCATAGGCATAATGAAAACTATTTTAAGCACTTTTCATTCTTCTTGTGGTTTACACCAAAATGAAAATATATGTGTTTTGTGAAAACCGGGATTTTCTTGGTTCTTAGTGTTCAATTTGTCTGTCAGTGGTCCAAAAATGCTGAAACCCTTGTCACTGTCCTGTTATGGGGACCCTTCAATGACCAGTCCTGCTGGGTCTGAGGACAGTTTGAATGACTTCTTCTGGGGCACACACCACAGGCTAAGGGAGGCTCCTCAGCAGATCTTTCCACCTTATAACTCCTCAGTGGGTCTTCCACTTCATTCCAGTATGTTAACCATTGCCAGTGCCTGCCTGTGCACCAAGTTTATGGAATAAAACTCTTAATTAATAAAGAAGTGTGACAGGTTAAGGTTCAAGCATTGTCAGTGATAATATCTGACTGCAAAAATGTATTAAAGCAATACACAGGGAAGCTCCAATCCCTGATAAAATATTCAGTGCACACGGAGTGTTCTTATTCAATTGGCGTCCCTATGGGGGAGAACACATATTCAGCCCATCAACTGATCCCAGTATTTACAGGGGAGTCTTCCCTACTTTCTCCCCATTCTCAAGTTCCTCTTACACTATTTCTTTAACTTTAGGTGGAGCTTAAATGGAGATGCCATGGTTCCAGATTACGTGGGGAATTGTGGAATAGGTTTTGAGCATGCCAGCCACATTCCATCCAGTGAGTATCAGCTGCATTTTACAGCACACTTTTTGTTACAAATTCTGTTAGGATGTGAATACAGCTTCTCATTTTCCTCTAATTTTACTCCCAGCCATCTTTCCACAGTATGACACTAGTATTTTTTACCTAATCAGACTACAGTCTATTTTACACCTTTGGCTATTAAAAAAAAACAACCAAAAAAACCAGAAACATTTGGGTTCATGACTGGATAAGCAATTACATCAAATGAAGGTTGTAGAGATGAGGCAGTGGCAATATTTCTATGAAAGAGAGTCCTAGCATAATTGGATATGAAATTTCTAACTCTTGCATGAAAGTTTGTCTATTTAGAAATGTAGAAGGGAAAAGGAACAGCTCAGCTCCTTCCAATGGCCAGAAAAAATTGCTGTTTACATGTATTTTCAAAAAATCTACAGATTTCAAAAAATCTACAGAACATTATTATTACGTAATGCAGACTGAAAGATGTTTCCTGGTAACCGATAATGAACCTTAAAATTTTAATAAACCCCCAAAGCTTTAATTATAATATGGCATAGGAGGAGAAAAGGAGAGAATAATCAGCCAAGTTCTGAATTCTACTGTTATATTTCTTTAATGATTGAAATATTTACAAGTTCTTTTCTCCAACTATTTTGATTGATACTGTACCAAAATCTCTTTAAATTTTTTTCTATGCTGAAATGATGGAAGTTCCAGCATGGATGGATAAGAAGGACTATATTTTCATGTAGTGTCTCTTTTTTTTCAACAAGTGTTACTATGCTCTGTAGCATGGAAGGATGCACAGAAATATAAGTCAACCATACATCTGTGCTTACAATTTCAATCGTTATCTTTTAGACCAACAAGTGTTTCAGCATTTGCTTAAAATTTTATATTGTATTCATGTTCTAATCATAGTCTTAGAAGGTAATTATAATCATGTTCATTATCTTATTCATATCAAGATTTTTTTGTATGTTTCTGTTAAAAAAAATAAAAGTTCTAACTACTCTGAATAACTTCGCGGATTTTTGGTACTTTATGTTTGTGAGTAGTTTGAGTGTACATTTAGTTATTAATTGAAAACTGATGGTTTCATTTCACTTATGTAAATGTATTTTAGTCAAAAATAAATCATCATGACTTTAATTAGGGAAAGTCTCAGTGGCAAGAATTATCAGTTTTTCTACTGATTTGATGGCTTCTTTATAATGAGTTATCCAATCGCAAAAAAATCAAGGCTGAACACAAGTCTTTTTTTTTGCTGGTAACAGCAATTTAATAGAAATATATCCTCACGTCCCAGTAGTATACCGTTAACAAAGCCATAAGTTTTGATTAAGAAGAGAAATAACATCTTCAAAACACATGGAATTGGCTTTCTGAAGAGACAGACATGATATTACAAGAGCAAGCAAAGTAATTTCAGAAAAGAAATTTCAAAAATAAATATTTGGGTTTTAATGTATACCTTATTCAAATAGGAGCTACAATTGATAAAGTTTAGGCTTTTTTCTTTTTCATCTCCATAGAAAAAAATAACATTTAAGATCTGATGCTGGTCAAACCACAAATTATTTTCATAATTTAATTTTTTCTTTCTTTTTTCTTGATTGAAGATTTTCAACTTTCTCTCACTCTTTCAGATAATATAATTAATCAATAGACTTTGTAAGTTGTAGATTATGAAAAAAGTGAAGAAAAATAATTTATTTATTATATTTGTAAGAAATACTTAGTATTTAATGATTTCCATACAGTTTAAAGCAACAAATTTACTTACTTTGTCACATTTTTCTTGCTGACATCTCCCTATTCAGATTTCCATAAATCAGTAAAGTGCATCAATAAATGCACTTAGAGAACCTGAGATTGTCCTGTTTTCTCAGGCAGAAGTGATAGGACAAGAAAGAAATGGTGGAACACTTCTTACAGAAGTTAGACACATCTAACAGAAAGTCTTTTTCTGTGGTACGTATAATCGTTTTCGATTAAGGCTTCACTGCCTGTAGTTGCCTTGCCATTTCTCAAAATTTTACATCTTTATTTCATGTTTTTGCAGCGTTAGTTCCCTTAGCATGGATAACATGGCATGCTGCCTGCACTGAGGGTATTGGCAAATGTTCATTTTCACAAGGAGTCTTCCCCTCTTTGACTAGAAATCATGGTTATTTCATTTATCTATCATGAAGTATATTATTTTTTTTTTTTTTTCACACAAAGGGTGTTACTAAATTTGATTTTGGGTAGCTGTATTCTCAAGTGGTTGCAAAGAATAAATTGTAAACAACCTTTTTCTCCAAAGCTACTATCTATAAATATTCTTTGTGGATGTGTCCAGTCTATTGCCTCATTTAAAAAGTGGGTTGCTGAAGAACATCAGTTAAGATGATATAGACTGTAGAGTATTTAGCACCTTGCAGACACCCAGCTGTATTTCACCACATAATCTGACCTAACAACTTGATTTTAAATGTGAAATCAATTTCTTCCAAAGGCCAAATAGAATTTGAAATATTGAATGTAGAGTCATATCATTGCATTCATCAACAGTGGTGATTTTTGATAATCTAAAGGAAGAATTTTATTTCCAAAGAAAAGTAGGAATATTTTATACCTAACTGCCAGCATATTTATTATTTTTTGCATGTCTTTTGCTATGATTAGCATTTTGCTGGCTAATAAAAATATTATCCATTTCAAATAGGCAATCACTATTGAAGAGATTAGCAGAATATTTCAGTCACATAAGTAAACCATTTCCTCTGACCTAATAAGTTAAATATTTGACATAGATAATGGCCTTTAGGTTCTGTGCAGGAGTATGGTTGACCTGAATATTTAATTCCCTTGCAACTTCATTGAGCAAAAGCCCCATCAAGAAAAACATAAATTCTTCCTCCAGTCACAGTACAGAGTGCTTTTACTGTGCCACACATGGAGTCATTAATTAATGCCATGTTTTAAAGTGTCCTTTAGTCCTCTGCCATGACAGTTATCCTGTTGAGTTATGGTTCTCAGGTACCAGGGGATGGCAACTGGAGGCTGCTGCCAGGAAGTGAGTCTACAGAGTTTTGAAAATTAGTGAAGCTTCCCTGCATAGGCACATCATCTGGAAAAGTTAAGCTGTTAATTATTTATCAACTGTGAAGTGGAATGAAAGCATATTTATTATCCTTAATATGATTTTGTCATTTTTTTCCCTTAATATTTGCACAATGCTCTGCAGCTGCAACAGGATTGTTAGGAGATTGGTTTTCTGTCATCACTGCTTTGTCTGTGCCCACAATTAGTCATCAGAAAGTTGGCTCAGGAGTTCACGTGTTCAGTCAGACAGGCTGGCCTTTGCTGCCTTAGATGCTTCTATAGAATAGTGAAACCATAAACCCATCATTTGAGATAAGGACTTGAAAAATACAGTTTCATTTCCTTTCAGATACTTCAGCTCCAAGTAATCCCATTAATTTCTTTGGATTAAAACACACAGCAAATCTGAAAGCAGTTTAATTTGATTGGGTAGTCTCTTGAGCAGAGGGCTCTGGAATAGGTATAGGTCAGATACTTCAGTTAAATTGGCAAAGCTCCATTACACTGTTGCACCAGTCAACTCCGTTGAAGCCACTGATGATTTATGAACTCTAATAAACCAATAAAGGTACTGTTGTGGTACTTCAGGTCTGATCCATGAAGGAATTACCTTCTTCAGAAAAAACATTTTGGAAGTGCACCTAATACAATTTATATTTCTTGTATATATGTAAATCATTCCACTTTAAGACAGGAGAGTATCGTGATTTACGTTTCTGTTCTATAATGCTGTACGCAGTAGATGAGATTTACAGCAAATCTTAGAACTGGTCGTAGACTTAGATGTAGAAAGCCAAATATAACTGTTGCTGCTCTCTGAACACCACCAAACACACACCCAAGCATCTGACTCTAGAGTTGGAGCTGTTACGCATTAATATATTGTTCTCTCTGCTTACTCTAGCTATGTTGAGAAATTATTCATAACAACACAAGCTCATGCTGTACTGTATGAAAGGATTTTCATAGAGGCAATTTTTGAAGTACGCAGTAAATCATACCCCTGCTTGCCTACCACTTCATCATAGATGGAAAGGAAATGTATTACTTCGATTTTGTAATATATTAATAATCTTTAAAAAAAACCCACAATTTTCCTCTGGTTTAGGTCTCTTATCCAGTTCCACACTGATTTTTTTTTTTTTTTTTTTTTTTTTTTACAGCACTTTTTTTTAATTTTGGGTTTTTTTCCTTTTGGGGGAA
>VZRP01020355.1:402071-444137 GCA_013397995.1 Malurus elegans | reverse complement strand
AAAAAAAAAAAAAAAAAGAAAAGAAAAAGTAATTGCTCATAAAGCCTGAGAAATTGCATTAACTTTAACATTTAAGGAAATCCCCAAAGCAGACTGAATCCAGTGTTGTGGCAGCACTGCTCTGAGTTTTGCCCTCACTTTGCCCATTTCTCTAGTTTCAAAAACATCATTGTTTCATGTAGATTTTGCTCAATAAGGCTAAAGATTTATATACATTATTGTTTCATAGACATTTTCTGGGGTTTATAATCCCGCTCCAGTTTAAGAGCTTAATTTTAAAGCCCAGTCTTGTACCTGTTGAGACTGCTCCCTTCAGGGTCTGTGGGAGAACACAACACTCCCTTTTGGATACATTTACTCCTGCTTAGAGTATAACACAGACAGAGATTTTAGACTATTGTTTAGTGCAACAACCACACATAAACTAATTATAGAAACTGAACGTATGTTACAGATTTTGGGGGCTAAGTGACAATTCATTATCCAAGCTTAGAAAGAATTTGAGTTGGCTTTTTATTTCAGTGTCACAGCTTTTTGGCACATGACTTAAAGGCAGGTTATAAACATGAAAACAACCTATCAAGGACATAACCATGTTATAGAAGATCACAATGTCTCGTCAGGCAGTTGAAATTTTCTTCTTCTTGGCCATTCTGTAGATCCAATTTATACTTTGATTTTACAAAACCTTCCACTTTGAAATTAAAATGTAATTAAAAAAAAATCTAGCATTATAGTATCACTGCAGAGATCAAACACTATATCCTGAAAACAGACAATGAATGGCAGGTAAGAAAAGCAAGAATTTCTAGTTTAAGTATTTTGAAATTATATTTGTAGGGATTTGCACATACCAGCATGCATACCTATAATGTTATCTATTTTAAATTCCTTTTTAATGAGGGATGTAATAAAAATCTCACTAGTGCTTAGAGCAACATCTTTTCCATTGTTTTCTACTAGCTAAGCTTGACTGCTGGTGAAAATGCTGTGGAAATGGACTAGACTAGAAAGATACATGTGTTACTCAAAATAAACTAAAGCTAGAGTTATAATGACTGAGGGAAAACAGCCACGGGCTAAAGGATTAAAACAAACTGAAATCTCATTCTCCAAAAGTGATTATTTCAGCAGAAAACAATGCAATTCTTGTTTACTGGCTAGGAAACATGAATTTATAGTGATGATAGACATTAAAACCCCTTAGGGAGATCACTATGAAGTAAAACCCACATTTTAATTGCAAAGGAATGCAAACAGCTTACCTTGAAAAACTGCTGATATAAAACCAGTCAAATTTCATTGGAGATGAGATGCAGAGTTTCAGAAAATAATTTATTACCATTTTCAAGTGGTGACATGTTAAACATTGATGTCAGAAGGCAAATGCATTTTAAAAAAAAAAGACATTCGAATTCGGTAGTAAACCCTATATCTTGGATGGAAACACTGATTACTAGTACTAGTTACCTTTAATCCCTTTATGACCTAAAATGCTGAATTATGTAGTAACAGACAAGAATTAAATGCACTAATCACCAATCTATTTACCTGATACAACACTGATCTTTTATTAGAACTCCTTTATAGAGGTCTCCACCCTTCATGCATGTGGATTTAGGGTGAAATATTTATGTAAATATCATAGAAAACTCACTTCTAAGGGTATTCACCTAGCAAGATGTGAAAGCAAACACACTTTGTATTATGCTACCTGCATATCAATATTCCTGTTTCCTGGTAGCTGAGAGATCTGGATTCTAACCTTTGTTTTGACACAGTTCTTCTGTCATCTTGGGCAATAATTTGAGTCTAAATTTTCCAAATGAACCTGTAATAATTGGGTCCCTCTTCACAAATTTCTGAAGAAGGCCACAAGGAAGTTTGGACTATGAATATGAAGTATTTATTAAAATTGTCACTCAGTATTTTCCAACTGTTCCTTATGTTTGAGTTATTATGTCAACACTTATCTGTAGGAAGGAACAAATCCACTAATCAGACACCGCTAAGGCCCATGCATCTTTATTCATTAAATTCCAATGATTAGTTAAATTACATAACTTTTTTAATAAAGGATACCTCAAGGTTAAAGACATCCCAAATGATAAGAAGCTAAGACAAGAGAAAATCGCTTCAATAGCTTTAGACATAAACAGAGTGAAAAAAAACCCAAAAAAAACCAGCCTAATGATGACAAAGGAACAAAAATTTAATTCATTTCCCAGCCTGTTGAACACAAAGGAGTTACAAAAGGTGTGTTTAAAATTACCCAACTTCAGATGTCCACATTATACATAGACAATTGAATCTATACACTTTTACATGTCTTTCATACATAGCAGAAAGAAAGAGGTATTTTCCAGAGATGGTTTTTGATCCACATTGAACCTGATTAGGATGAGTGAAACTCTACAGACATTAATTTCCCCCGGTGACTACAGAAGGAGGTCAAGTAACTGGTTCTGACTTGGACATTCACCTTTTATCTTTTAGATTTACAAAGTCACATGAGACCAAGTGTCTTCACATTGGTTAACCTTGGGCTTTGTCTCCTAAAAACTCCTCCACCAATGTATAGTTTGTAATACATTTTTATTGAGAACATTTCAAAATTAGCAATGCAAAATAACAAATCTAATAAATGACAAAAGAAGAGCTAGGCCAAGAGAAGAAGTGGAAAGGGAATAAATAAAGGAGAGACATATGGAAAAGAACAAAGAACAAACAAAGTACAAACAGATGGGTAGTGAGGAAGAAAGGAGAATGAAAAGAAAGGAGAATGAAAAGAGGGGGGAAAGAAAGAAAGAAGGAAGAAGGAAAAAAGGAAAAAAGAAGACGAGAAAAAGAAAAGAAAGTGAAGAAAAAAGGAAGAAATAAAAAAGATGAAAGATAAGAAAATAAAGATGGAAATACAAAAAGAAAAATCTAAACTGTACTTAGTGGATATAACAATAAAGAGTAAGAAGTATTTTGTGTGCATTTAATTATTCTAAATTGCACAGCTGGCACAAAGATACTATTGTTAATAGGCACTTTGAAAATGACAGTGATAATATGCTAGATTAGACAATGACCATTTTCTGATCATTACTAGCTCTCTGTTTAGAGTAATTGCTAGTAGCGACCTTAATTCCAGAGAGGACTAGGTTTGCTGAAATTAAGCTTCCAACATCAATGGCTAAACTGTCTCATATAGCTGTTAATGTTTATACATTTATTTGTTCAGAAAAGGGAAAAAAAATAAAAGTGTCAGATAAATCTTTATCTGATGTAAATTACCACAGCCTACATGTTCCCTAAGTTGATTTACACAGACTGGTCAATATGTACTGCAGTTCACCAAAGGCCAATATTCACTTTATTTACAAATTGGAAAATAAGCATGCTTGCTGCAGGGAAGAGTAAAGCATGTCTTTGATTCTTCCTTGAACAAATAAAAAAATGAACTAGATTCTTTCAAATGCAGGGGTACTGAGTCATATCACAGTGTCATTTGCAAAAGAACCCTGAGGCTGTGGCAGGCCAGCTTATCTTACTGTTGCCAGGTTTATTACTAGCAGAGTTTTGAATGCTTAACACTTCTTGAAGGATTTCAGAATGTCAGACTCTGACTGACAGCCTTACTTGGTGACTTCCTTGCTTGTGAGTATATGACAGTTTGACAGGTGTCCTTAGGGTTCATTTAATTATTTTATGCAAGTCTCCTTACTGAATAACATTAATGATCACTTTACATTGTATGCAGGGCAGCAGCAAACTTACCCTGCCACATTGCATTCTATCCTAACTCCCCCACCTACTAGCTCCGGGCATTTTTGTGCTTTCCCCTCCTCCTCCTCCTCCTTTAGCCAGAAAAGTATATGTAAAATAACATAGTCACACAAAAAGGTAACAGATTGAAGACTAATGTTTACATGGTTTCTTATGAAATTAAAATATCATCAAGTGTTAAAAAAAATGAGCAGGTGTTTATACTGATATGAAAGATTTATTCTGGAAACATTCCTTTAAAGGAAATTAAAAGCAACAAAGGAAACACAGGGAGAGTAAATAAGAAAAGTTTCCAGTTCTGAGTAAAGCATTTATATATAATCATTAATACAATTGTTGTTGTTACTATTGTCATTGTTATTAAGGTTTATTCTCCAGCAGGTTAAAAGTATACATCTATCCTCAGAGATACTTTAATCCATGCAAATACTGACATTTTTTTTCTCGTGATGGCAGGTATGGTTCCTTTCTTAATAGTCAGACAGTCTTGCAGCAGCTGCCATCGATGTGGAGTGGCAGATGTGATCTATAGAGTCATTAAGTAGCTAACCTGCTCTGGAAATGTTCATTAACAGTTCTGAGGTTCAGAGTGGAAAGCTTACATTCATTCTGACTGGGTAGCGCTGTGATGTGGTCTTTTCCTGTGACTCACTTATCTTCTGCCTGCAAATTCCTTGCCATTTTTATTACAGCACTTGAAGAAGAAAGGCAGACCGTAGCTTGAAGAATCACAGACTTAAACACTACATCATTGACCTACCTAAGCTATCACCTAGTCTGATGGGAGGGGGAGATGGAAGTATTTATATTTCTTTGACCATTCTGAAAAGAGAGACAAATTAAAACATTCAATAGAGCAAAATTTGACAGAAAAATAATATTTATACTTCATAGGCTATCCGCATTGGTCATAGAAAAAGACTCTTTTGAAATAGACATATCTGCTGCTTTTCTGCAGAATATCAAAAATACAGAAAAGTTAACCCCTGAGTGCCCTAAAAATAACCTCCTGCTCCTCTTCACTTAAGAATAAAGTACTTAATCAGGGTTGGAGTTTCATTGATGATACTCTTTAAAAGAAAAAGAAGTATATTTTTCTGGCCACGGAAAGGATCTGACTTTTTTCCCCTCTTGTAAATGTGATTCAGTTCCTACATCCTGGTTCACAGAATTTCTATTTCTGTGATCTTCTCAGGGGGTCTGGGTGCCATATTGAAAGACATGGAATGAATCACTATTCAGAAAATGTCAGATGTGCATAAAGTGATGCATTAGCACTGCTGTTGGAAGTTCCCACAAGAAACTGAAATTAAAAAAAAAAAAAAAGATAGGGTAATTTTGTAGCTGAACATTATCTAGTAGAATTTAATATTAACTTGGCTTCATCAAAAGCCTAGTTAGGCTTCCTATGTAGCCCCAGAATAACTGTGAAAGGCAAAGTGTTATTTCATGAACTGCATGTTTGCTTATTTCTGGAAAAGCAGTTTCACATATGTACTTTTAAAATTATTGTTTATAAAGTGTTGAATAATTGTAGCTACAAATGGAATTGATGAAAATGCTCAGCATTTCTATGACTGGGGCAATAATAAACATAAAACTATGTACTGGAGACAGTTATGGCTCTTTCACTCAGTGTTGAAGAAGCAGTTCTGTGTTAAGTCAAGTGGCATACATATAATAATAAAGGGATTGATAAATCTAATTTTTGTAGGTGTCAAGATCAGTCTTTTACCACCTTGACCTCTGCCTACACTTATTTGAACAGCACAGAAGGCATCCATCTTATTCTACTATAGTTCAGGTCCCTTCTATGTTCTGAAAGAGACTTTTTATTTGTTATAGAAAAATTAATTTGGTTGTATATTACAGGTAGAGCTTAGAGTGGGAAGCCAGAGATAATAGTTCTTGATAAAAATTTGATGGATAGTCTCTGTGGTGAAGGCATCATCAGAATGTGAGCAAAGTGCAGCAATGATGATTCATTCAATTTTCTATCAGGGCAGATCACCACCAGCTATCATTATGCTGAATGTCACTATTTAATCAAAAATAGATATAAGGGTTTGGGATGAAAAAAAATATTCTTATGCCACCATTCTTGAAAAGACCTTCTACCCTTTGTTCCATCCCTTGTTGTCTTTCATGGAGAAAATAAATCAATTGTGTGAAAATAATAGATTATGCAGACTATTCATTATTATCATCACACTTTCTGGGCTTCACTGACAACTCCTATCTTGTGATTATGTTGTGTGGAGGTAAAAACATCTGCTGAATTAATGACAAATCTGTCAGTGCCTTTATCTGCTGCCCTGTTTGAAATGATTAAACTCATCGAGTGTTTGCTTAATCTATTTTTCTTTTTCATATACCATGCTTACTGCCTGGGGCAAACCCATCTAATAATTTTCAATTGAATAAAACCATAACTCATGACCCAATAAATTATTAAAAAACCCTGCATTGCATCAGATTCATCATTCATCTTACCATAGTGGCAGAAAGCCTACAGAATTCCTTAACAGTTCTTGCTGTGATAAATAGTTCTATTAAAATTTATGAATACAGTGGTATATATTAACGCATATTTTGTTACTGAATTATCTGTCATACCTTTTTTTTTCATGCACCAACATGTTGCATTAATAATTTCATTGGTCTACAAAACTCACAGTCAGCTATAATCATGTGTTTTATTGTTTTTTATTTTTTAACTTTACCCTGAGATCCCTTCAAAAAGAGGTAACAATGCTGTTCTGCATTGCTTTTTCTCACATCTTCAGTCTTAATTTCTTAAGAATTATTAAAATTTATGTCCATATGAAGGGATTAATTGCAAAACAGAAGTAGTACTTTCTTGACACACAATAGGAAGAATAAATAATTATTTACTAAATAGCTGCCATGAGACTGAGAGATAACATAAATTAGGTGAGATCAGCCTAGAAGTGAGTGGAGTAATCAGCCTAGAAGTGAATTTTTTTCTGCCTCACATTCTTGTGATTACACAAATTCATAGAATCATAGAATAGTTTAGGTTAGAAAGCACCTTAAAGATGATCCAGTTATTCCTCTGCCATAAGTAGGAGTGTCACCCACTAGAGCAGGCTGCTCAGGGCCCCATCCAACCTGGCCTCAAACCCTTCCCAGGATGGGGCATCCACAGGTCAACCTGTTCCAGTGCTTCACCATCCTCTGAGTGAAGTAATCCATCATTAGAAATTATATTGTCTGTCACACACAGTTTCCGAGAAGATGCTTTCACAGCATATTGAAAAGCAAGAAATTTACCATTTGTAAATAACTTCAGACTCTGTGTTCCTTAATTTGCAACAACACTCTTATTTCTCCCCAGTAAAATAAAAAAAGGTACATACATCCCTTCCCATTTTCCTTTACAAGGAGATGTAGCATCACTTTGGAGGCAGCCCTTCTTCCATGGAGAATATGACAGCCATCATTAATCTCATACCCTTTTATTTGACCTGGGCTGAGGGAATAAGGTAGTTTGCACTGTGAAATTGCATTGCATAGCTCTCGAGCAGCAGAACCTCCAAAAATCCCTGAGGATGGACTCCATGCTCATCAGAATAATGTTGGAAAAGCTATCCAGCATATGAAGAGCTATTCTGTTCCTACCTGGATATGCATTTATTTCTTCATGGATCATACTTTCACAGCATGATGAAAATATATAATCCTAAAATATTGTTTGATGATTATAAGTTTTGGTGATAGGCGTATTTTCTGCAGGCAATATCACTCAATACATAACCTCCCCTGCCTGGTGTCAAAACACCAGGTTTTGACTTGGACACAAATCCACAAAGATTCTTTTTCAAAAGTCTTACATGGACAATAAAGATGTCTTTAGAAAAGACTTTAAATCATGGAACTTAAATTCTCACAAAACCGTGTCATTTATTAGAGTGCAAAGACATCAAAACTGGTTTGTGGTAATGCACTTTGACCATTCCTGGTATTAATGATGTAGAACTGCTCTGTTTTGGTTTAGAAACAGCTAAAATGAGTAAAAGCATTACTGCTTTTTAAGGCTTAACACAGTGTGCTAGGAAAGAAAAGATAATAAGTATTTTTATCAAAGAGAACTTTAATGACAGAGCCACACCTGATAATGGAAGGACCATATATGTATTCAGCTCTTTGAGATGCCTATATTTGGATGCTCACTCCAGGGCCCAAAAGTTAATTGCAGGTCCTCATAAAAGCTGCATCTCCCAGAGTTTGAGAGCCAGAGAGCAGTCAGCGTGGGCCCAGGGACAATCTTTGCTGCTTCAGTACAGGGTGAGAGGAGCCAGTCACTTCTGCTCAGTTTGAGGCCTCACTGTGTTTAAGCTACAACTTCTTTTTAATGCATATAGTTGTAAAGACCTCCCACTGGTGCTTCACACCCTCCCAGAGGAAATGCTTCTTGCTTGCCTGTGGTCAGGAAGGTTCAATATCTGCAGCAGCACCATGGGGACATTCAAAAGGCACAGTTTTATGGATAACAGCACATTTAAGACAGATGGCTTTTTTTTCCTAGGGGTGTAGGCAGACAAAAATGCAAGAAATAATTGTGTGTTTATGACAGAGTGTTTTCTCTGAACTCAATCACCTCATCAAAAAGCAACTTTTGCCTGCAGTTGCAGTAAATTATAGGAGCAGTAGAGGAGCTCTGCCACAAAGTCTTACAGGTTTATCACTCTGTCTTGCCTTTTTTCACCTCTTTCCCTTTGTCCCCACAAGATTAATTACATTTTTCCTTATAAACCATAATATTAGTAATTATTTCCCTCTCTGTCCCAGAAGTGTCCCTCATCCTCAATGCTAGAACAGCTCATGGAAGAACACTACAAATAAGTTGCTTGTTTTGTTTTAGAAAAAGCTTTAATATAATTAAAATACCCAGAAGTGGGTATAATGGCACTCAGATGGCCTCTGCTATACAAAGAGGCCCTAGCTCTGCCATTTCAGCCCTATTCTGAATACTTGCCATTATCTCCAACCAGGAGGACATCACCAAAAGAAAGAGCCATGCTTGTTTCTCCAGGTATGATTCTGCTTACAAGAGAGCTGTCAGCTCAGACTGGATCGCAGCTAAGTGATCAGTGAAGAAGCTGAAAAACTCTTCTCAAGGAAATCCTCTCTGCTCAGACACCAGATACAAACAATATGGATCAATCAGTTTACTATCTCTGCCACAGTGCCTGCAAAACACTCATGTCTTGCAGAGGTAGAAAGGTGACTGAATGAGTCTGTTGTTAAACATGTTTTATTTAATCATGCTTCACCTTTTGCCACTTACAGATGAGCACTGCCATGCTGTGTTGCCATTCAGCTTCCTTCCAACCTGCATGGAAGACAGATCAGTCTTACTTAGAGGTTTGTTTGTGCAGCTTCTAGCAGGGCAGCTGTTCTGGCTTGGGGGGGATTTCGCAGTGCTACTGCTGTGGAAATTGGAGAAGATGAGAAATCTGCAACATCCTCTGCATCCTTAGAGTGATAACTAACTTAAACATAAGACTTGATTCTGTAGGCAGAAAGAATCAGAGCAAGGCCAACATATCCCATATCCAACACCAGCCCACATGCTACCCCCCTAAACACACCTGCATCTTTTAGGGAAAAAATGCTTTCCACTTACAGTTTTCTAGTGTTAGCATGTAGTTATATTTTGGGGACATACATCAACAACATGCAAATTATGATGAGGCAAATATATTCAGTCCCTTTGGCTTCAGAAATTTTATCTCAATTTTTTTTACCATATATTTTGTAGGAGAAAAATTGTATGCAGAGTGACAAAATTAAGCAGCCTTTATTTGAAGGATGATATGATCCAAATGGGGCATTATATGGACAAGCAGGTATAACTGCATGCAAGCCAGATCTTAAGCTGGTAGAAATTGGCAGAAATCCCCAAGCTTCAGTATTAATTGATTCTTTTACACCTCAGGACTTGGTTTCCACATATGGAACAGCAATGGAATAAAATTTGCCTATCTGAGCTCTTGCTTCATCAGAGTATTTTATTGTTTGCAGCCAGTTTTTTCTGCTTTACAGAGAAAGGAGTGAAAGTCTGCATTGTTTCTGTTTCAAGGTTCTGAAGTCTAAGTAAATCCCTCCATTTCAGACCTGGATTCTTCTGAAGGTGTAATTCCAGCCTGAGAGGTGGGGTGGGAAACTAACTTTAAAATAGGAAGATTTTAAGCTATCTGGCTCTGTACCTGACTCTATTGTAATCTCCAGCTAAGAAATATATACTAAGCTTTATCGCTGTACAGGAAGTATGGGAAATAAACCCCCCAAATAATCAAGGGAAAAAGTATTCCTGTTTTATTTTCTGAAGTACACTACAGTGTGCTTCCTTTTGAAATGCTGCATCACTACTAATGATATCAAAATTATTTTGGCCACATAATGATCAAAAGAATACATTTTTCTTTATCATTATAACCCTCTATCAAAGCTATATTAAGGCAATTTTGTGTACACAGAAGGAACTTGACTGCTCTCAGAAAGGCTTGATACAAGCTGGCATAATGTACATTTGAAACTAGTGTAATACTGGGACTAAAATTGTAATTGCCCTTTCACTGTGTTTGAAAACTGTACCACATAGAGGTATTGTATAACAGCTCAAATTTGTTTAGGATATAGATTTGGATAAGAGCTCATGTTGCATGAGCTTTGTCAAGGTAAGTAAATCCACTTGGCCCTATGAAATTTGAAGTCTATTAAAAAAAACAATAAAATGAATTGAAAGGTGGGTTATCTTCTATCTGTTGAAATATTCTTGTTCACTAAGTTCAGCTTGGAGAAGAATGAACAATTATATTCCTCACTTTTCAGGGAGCTGACCTGTAATCCTGTAAAACAATTGCCCTTATATATTTACCAAAACAATGTGCCTTACAAACTTGCAAGGTCTGTTCTAAGCTATCAACAAGTCAGGCTTTAACAAAAGCATGGCTAAAGGTGTAGGCAGGGAATTTGACTTCGGTGGTTTAAGATCTTAGTCACTTGGGAAAAGGGAACAGCATTTAAATTATCTCTTTTGTTTCTGTCCCAAGATTTCAAAATGTTGACATCTGAATTACAAGTTGTAAGCATCACATCAGACATTTAAGGAGGGAACAGATGAACAGAAGAAAAAAGCCCAAAAAACCCAAACTTAGAAAAAATCACCCCAAAAACAAACAAGCCCCACCCACCCAAAAGAACCAAAAGGAAACAAAAGGAAACCCAAAAGAAAACAAAACCCAACAAAAACAATAATGAAACAGAGTAGCTATATATGTGTCCTTCCAGAGAAGACAGAAGTGAAGGTAAAAGTAGTTGGATTATATGAAATTTAGGCATTAATAAAACCCAAGCACTTAGATGAGTAAAACAAAAAGCATTTTTAAATCTCTTTAGGGAAGAATAGTAAAGAAGTATAGTTGAAAAAACTTCTATTTGTGACAGACAACTAAAATATGGGAAATACTAATAGCTGTGGGAGCCCTTGCATTATGGTAGACTGTAGCTTCCAAAGATATATATTCCAGAAGAAATGTTACTAGTACAAAAAGTGCTGAATGTGATAGGAGGGAAATTTATTCCCCAAATCTTCATATATTCAAAGAAGAGGGTGTCACAAGGAAGGTGAAATTGGAGAAGCTCTGATTTAGAGAAAACATTAGGGAAAGGATGGGGAACTGAATAAAGAAAAAATTTCAGTGTTTCTAGGATGTGCTGGAAAAGGAAATTACCAAGATGCAGAAAGACTACCAGTTGTTTCATAGCAATTCGTGTTAAACTATAACATTTTCAATATTTTGAATATCAGTGAGATTGATGCTGAAAATATGTGTGTGCTAACAATGTAATTGGAGATATGTATTTTGGGATAATTGATAAAACAGAAATTATTTAAAAATAAAAAAGGATGGAGTGAAAGTTCAGTAGTATAAAATTCAAGGTCATGTATTTGAAAACAGTAAGATAAACCTCTACTAGGAGTTTATATGCTAGAACAGCCTAAATTTGTGCATATTTCTTCACCACAGAAGTGATGAGCAAGTATCTTTGCATGGTGCCATTCAGTACTGGAACAAGAAATACAATCTGACTCAAATATGGAAGGAGGATATGATCACTTTTCAAAAAATGTCCATTCAGGCAAGTAAAATTCCTTTCTTTTACTAGAAATTATACTGTTTCCTTTTAAATGTAATGAAATATTCTTCACTTATTGTTTTTCTTCAGGGTGCTGGAAAAGGAACATGTAGGTATACCAGTATGTAATTCCCTTCTTCCCAGCTGAATAGTCAAGACTATATCCTGCTTATCTTCCTCATCATACTGATAGGGTTCATACAGTTTTGCCACTTTTGGTCTCTGTTGATGGCTCTTTCTATGTGTGTTATGCCTTTTTTATTGTTTGTTTTATTCTATAGCAATAAAGCATGATACATAAGACAAATACAAGCTTCAACAGAAGCAACAACCAATGCTACCTACTTTATTATTCCTTTTATTAGCATTCATTTTGGCCCAATGATTTTATATTTTTTGCAAGAACAGCAAATATAAGCATCCTTTGAGTGCCATACTGACTCCACTCCTATACTTGTTAGTGATTGCACAGACACACATACAGAAGCATTTCAAATGTAATTTGCATGTTTGTGCCCCAATGGAAATAATTTAGTGTGCAATGTTATGTGGTAGGAAGCTGGCTTGTAACATGGGTTGGTTAAGGCCTGGTGCTTCCTGCCTTCATTGTTACAGTTATCAAAACAATACAATATGCTACAGTAGCAAATGGAAAAGGAACCATAAGAGTCATTTCTTCCTTAGCCTTCGCATTTCTAGAGATTTTGCAGAGTAAAAATGCAGGTAAGAAAAAGAGAGGCTGTTTAACTGCAGGCAATATTTGACTCTCACGATTCTTTATTTTTAATCAGAATAATTGAGCTACTGTTTCCTCCCTTGCTTTCATGATCCATTTTTGTGCCCCAGCCTGGTTGCTGCTGAAATATGAAGAATGTAATTATGAAAACAAGCATGTAATCACTGGAGCTTATGGCAAGAAGGAAAATGGGGACGGACTCTTGTTGTGTACCCAGTTACAGAATGAGAGAAAAGTCAGGAATTTAAATAAAGGAAATTTTGTTTAAGCATAGGAAGAAAAAAAAAAAAAAAACCTCAGACCCACCCTTTTTTATTGTGATGGTGGTCAAGCACCGGAGCAACTACAGATGTTTTGGAATCTCCATCCTAAGAGACATTCACAACCCAACTGGACATGGACCCTGAGCATCCTCTTCTACATGACTGACCTTATTCTGAACAGGGGCATTGGATGAGATGATCTCTGGACTCAGCACTTCTATGGTTCTGAGATGGTGTGCGTTCAGGATTGTTTTTCCTGAACAGGTGAAAATTGTCAAGCTCTGCTTCAGTATTTTGTGCTTCTTTAATTAATGTCTTCTTCCTGTTACTTTTGCTAATGAGGCATAGTAGCACATTAGCTGGCATGAGGTTCTAAAACCAAATATTAATCATGTGACATGTGATATTAGATTTTAAGGGGAAAATGACACAATGTAAATAAGCTCTAACTTATTATCTAGTTTGTAACATTTACCCCAAAATCTTGAAAAAATCTAAGTTATATGATTTGTTGATGGAAATCTTAATAAAAAATTGTCATATCATAAATAAGCCTGTGAGTTCTTTGTAGCAAATATTTTTATGGGAAGTAAACCTCTCTACTGATGGGAAAAAGGAAAAAAAAAAAAAACCAGAGAAAAAAATGACAATTGTTAATAATAATCATTCAAGTTTAATAAATGTTACAGCCCAAAATTGGATAAAATAAGTTTTTTCAGTTTCTTTATGAGATTCCACATAGAGCAATATTTTGACTTCATTTCATTTACAAGCACAGACAGTCCTGAAGTGTCTCATTTTGCATGTCAACTCAGTTGATTTTCCACCCACACTTCATTACTTCTGCCGTATAATGTCACTTTTATGATTTTGCTTAAAGTAATAGCTATGGTTGGATAACAAGGGAAAATGGTGCTTTCCACCTCTGCTAATTATATTTTTTGCTTTGTAAAGACACCAGAAATATTTTACTGTAATATTTGGTTCAGCAACTTATATACAGCAATAAGTATAAATTACACGCATGATTCTAGGTAGAAATGGTAAATGCATAATATTTATTTTTATAGTTAACTTATTTTTTAAACCAGGGGAGATGTTCATTTTCAGACTACATTAGTCTCATTTATCTCCATGATGTCTTTAATGTTATAAGATGTTACAGCAACATTACCGGCTCCTGCAGGCCTATATCAGCCTTTAGCTACTCAGGCACATTATTAGATTGTCAACATAATTCAGACATATCATATAAAAAGAGCCAACCCACCGGCTCCAGTCTTTTGTAAATGTATTTGCCTGATTTAATACCTTTAAATTTATCGAATGTTCTTTTTGATTTTGATTACACAGACACTACTTGGAGAATCTTGTTTAAGGCTGCTAAAAATACTAAGAAAGGCAGCATTTAACACAAACTCTTGCTATTGGAACATACTCTTCTATTCTGGTACATCACTGCACAATACCTGGATGAAGAAGAAAACTCAGAATATTTTTGAAACAAACATAGAGAAATATTTTGAGGTGACTTTGGCTAACTGATATGTCTGTTTAGAGCATTCTGATTTTTTTCAAGAAAGTTACCCATTTTTCATAGGATTTAATATCACTGAAATTTTTTTGAATGTGCTAGTTAATTTGTGCTTTAAAAAGAAGATATTTGAAAGAAAGAAAATTCAGGACACATTTGATTGTGAATGAATAACAAGAGAAAGGACGGATGCTTTTCAAAATGTCTTCTCTGATATACTTTTCAAATAAGTCACTTGAGCCCCCATCCTGCATAAATAAGACAAGTATTTGGCTATTCTGTTAGTTTGCAATTTCAATTATTTTTTTTAGTTATGCATTGAAGTAAAAAAGCTATTAATCACCAAAGTCCAAAGACAGAAAGGAGATTATCAATAGAACCTCCTGTATAATTGTGTGAAGCTGAACCATGCCATCTCTGTGGCAAAGCAATGTACACTGTTGGAGTTCAGTGCATTTTCACTTCTTAAACTTTCTCTAACATATTAGATAATGCTAAACACAGAAAGCACAATAAGTCATCAAACTTCAGTAACTCATTTTCCAAAATTTTATTCTTGTGTTTTTCTGTGTATCTGTACACACACATTCACAACTGCATAAGTCCCACCAAAGTTTTACAAAACAATATTGTTAAATTTTCTCAAACAAAAATATTAGATTTTTGTGGTCATTGCAACAGCTTTTGGAAGCAAGTTATTAAAAATGCAAAAGCTTTATAGGGATACCTGAATGTTTTAAAGGGAAAGATTTATACAAATTTGCTACATGTTTTATATTAGGCAAAACTAAATACAGATAAATCACATAAGCAATATAGTTATTCACCTTCCAAACCTCATTTCCAAGTACTGTAATGATGAACAGATCGATCATGGAACAGAACTGAGCAGACACTCTAAATCCATCGAGCTTTTGCATCTGGAACTGAAGTCAGTGAGCTAACAAATGAGGTAGATTCAAGAGAAGATGAGTGTGCCCAGAATGTTAAAAACATTGAGCAGGTGCTAAATGTAACTGGATAAAACAAAGCAAAATCCTTTTTTGAAACCTCTTTTTTTTTTTTNGGGGGTTTGTTGGTTTTTTTGTGGGCTTTAGTAAAAGTCTCTGTATTTTCATAATTTTTTCATGTAACCTAGATGGAAAGTGTATATGAAAAAAACAAAACCAAGTAGGCTAAAATTTTATGAATAGTAAACCAAATGTTTTGGCTAGGTTTCTGTCCCTTGGGCACTCTGTCCATATAGAGTACTGTGAGAGCTTTTTGTTTGTTGGGATTTTTGGAGTGGAGTGGGAGTATGACAGCAATTAGTCAAAAACTGTAACTTAAAAATGCCTTTACTATTGATTCTACTATCTCTATACATGCCAAGGGCAACTTACTATCCTGTGCTCTTTGTCAACATCTGTCAAAAGCTGACATTGGGCATATTAGTGTTTGTGGTAGAAATATATGGGTTTGCAAAGATTCTGATTTACTGAAGTCATCAAGTGGGGTAATATTCCTTAAAACTCCTTTCATTTAAATGGTGGAGAAAGTATGAAGGAAGACAGGAAGAAGAAAAAGAGGGAATGAAGGAGGGGGGAAAGAAACAGATCACATGCAGAGGTGGGTTTATGGTTTTGTAGCCTCATATGCATATTATCGTGGTGGTTTGTAATAAGTTAGCTGTTGATTTACTTACTATTTTACTGGTTACATTTACTATTAAGGGACAGAACTCAACATACTTCTAATGATGCACTTTTTCTTAAAGTTGAGTGAAGAATTTTCAGATGTTAAAATACTTGTGAAGTTCCAGTCTTTCAAGGGATGGAATACCTGCAGGTGGGTGTAGAACTCCCTGGGTGTCCATTTTCACTTGTTGTCTATGTCTTTGTTTCGGTTTTATTTTGTTATGCTTCTTTAACAGTGAATTTCTTTTGAAAGCCAACAAGACAAGAAAATAATTTGTTAATGTGTTCTGCCTCAGGAGCCAAACATACCATTTGATCCAAGGTAACCCAGAGAGTTTATGCTGTAGTGTTTACTTCTACTTTGTTTGAATCATTAAATTAGTGTGAAACATCACCGTTTTTTTACTTAAAGTCTACCTGTACCTATTTTGGCATTTACTTTGATAAATCAAACTCATTGATAAATCTAGTGATCTAGACCTAATTGCAGGCATCTGAAAATGATGTGATTTTTTTTTTTTTTTTAAAGAGTCAGTG
Organism: Malurus elegans; assembly: GCA_013397995.1. Classification (NCBI taxonomy): domain Eukaryota; kingdom Metazoa; phylum Chordata; class Aves; order Passeriformes; family Maluridae; genus Malurus; species Malurus elegans. The sequence goes on along the minus strand of VZRP01020355.1, from coordinate 427,451 downwards.
AAAAGTTCTGTGAAGAAGAAAAGTTGTAATTCCTAAAGAGGAATATAACCCAGGGTCAGTTACCATAAACGTCTTTGCAGACTGGAAGCAGCGTAACAGCTTGAACACGTTCTCAGTAGCAGGTGTTTCAACAAGAGGTGACATTTATTTGGGAGCCCATGAGTCAAGAGAATGATGTTGTTAGGAATAATACACAAAAATGCCTTTTTGGAAAGAATGAGGTTATTAATATTGCAGATGAAGACAATAAAAATATATAGTTGTCAATCTACACTTTCTTTTCTACATTATATAAAATGTTACAGGTTCAAAGTTAAGCCCTAAGATGTAATTTCCTAATGGATTAACTCAACAGAAACCTGTGGGTCTTTGCCTTTCAAAGGAAATTTTTTGAAAAAATGCAAATCATTGAGTGGGAAGGGAACTGCATATAAAGCAATGTAAAAGGCAGCTAATGAAAAGTAATCAGTCTTATCCTAGCCATGCTGCTGGCTGACTTCTCTGCAGGTGCAGAAGAAAATGCCTGTCAAGACTCTGTCCCTGGCTGCTTAATAGATCTGAAGTGATATGGTTTTACCAAAGGGCATATGTCCACTAAATAAAAAAGTGAAAGCTTCCTTTCACAGTGAAACTGCTTTACCTAGTGACAGAACTCTCAAATTGCAATTATTTTAATACTATCGTTTCAATCTAGGTGAGTTTTCATCCTTCAATCAATTTTTTTTTTTTTTCTCTTACAGAGATTCACATGCAGCATATGGAAAGTTTAGTAAGTAAACCAGAAAAATCTAGTCTTTGCATGATGTTTTACAGCCTGGAAGATGTAAAGTAACTACAGAGCTAAAAATAATGCAGAAAAACCCTTATATCAGTGATAGAAGTATGAGGGATGAAAATGTTTCTCTAGATAACGCAAAAGGAGGTCCACCTGGCACTCTGCAAGATGCTGCCAATTACACTGACTTTTAAATATCATTTATAAATGAAAGTTTGACCTTCACATTTTTGCAATTTTAATTAAGCTTTTCCCAGGGAGAATAAGAGAAGATCAAATGCATGAAGAGGACAAGATTGCATTCTTATGATGCTCAAACTCGTTGTAATGTAGAAAGAATTTTTTTTAAGCAGGGACAGTGACTGGTTATTGTAGCAAATTATGAGATAAAGTGGAGGATTTGGGGTACTTTCAAGACAGTTTGGATCCTTTCAGAAAAAAGAGTTTTATCAAAACACATATTATAAGATTCAATGACAAAATAAATTGGTCACATAATATGGTTTAAGCTATGCAAGAAGCAAATTAAATTACCTGATGTTTTCTCCTAGATGTAGTATCTGAGGGCCTGTTAACAGATGACGCAGGAAGATTTAAAAGTTCAGACAAGTAATTAATTGCCTGTAGACAGATTAACAGGCATAACATCACTACCATTTTCGTCACTCTAGAAGTAGTTTGAGAGTCATGCCTGATTTTCCGTTATAGAAATAAAAGATTGGATAAAAAATTAGGCAGCCTTGATTTCAAAAGGAATGACATTTTAAAATGGGAAGTAATTAATAAGTCCTGAATGAAACTGCAAGTGAGGTTCTTAAAACTGACTGGTGAGTTTCTCTTCTCCAATAAACTTCTGCACTGTTCCACATGGGTAGGTATTATTGAGTCCATGCATTCAAAAATGATCAACATTTCAGTTAATATACTTACTCCAGAATTTTTACTTCCTCAGGTATTTCTTCTATACTTGAACACCATACTTTTGTAGACTGTTCTTTAAGAAAAATCATTCATGTGTTTCTTCCACTGTATTGTCACACCTACCATAAGTTTTTCATAAATGATAGGTATTTGCTAATATTTATATATAAAAGCTTTATTTCAGAATAATTAATTGTAATCTTTATTATCAATAGCCAATAGAAATAATAAAATCCTGGAATCATAGAATACCTTGGGTTGGAAGTGGCCTTAAAGGTCATATAAGCACAATCCCCTTGCCATGGGCAGGGAGATATTTCACTATATCAGATTGCTGAACACTGCATCCAAGGGTGAGAACAGATCTAATTAGAGGATATCTACAGCATTAATGACAGACAGAGTTTTAGCATGGGAGAGGGGAGAGATGGAATCCTGACTCCTCAGTCTCTTTAGATAGTGGGAAAATATTGGTTCTGCTCTTGTTAAATTTCCCATTTGGGGAATTCTTTGCAAATTGAAGGGGTTCAAAATATCAAATTGTGAAGTGGTTTGCACTAAATTTATGTTCATTTAGCTTACAATTTTAGGAAGTGGAATAAGAATGCCTCTAACAGGTCTGCAGTTCCCTGGATCCTCTTGCCTTTGTTGAAGATAGAAATAAGATTTACAAGTTTTTAACCTCCTCTGATTGCATGACCTTTCAAAGTTAATTGGGAGTGGTCTTGACATTGATATTGATCAGCTTCATCAACACCCATCCGATCCAATGCACTGAAATTTCTTCAAATAATTTCTAACTTTCTCATCTGTGATTAAATGCTTTGCTCTCACAGATCCTAGTCCTAAGGACCCTAGGCTCTATTTTTACTTACTAGTAAAAATGAAGGAAAGACTTCACATTGAATTCATCAGGCTTTTCTTATATTTTGTCACTGAGTGTCTGTCCCCAATGCACAGTGGAACTACACTTTCCTTATCTTTCCCTTTGCATACAGTACATTCAGAAACTCTCACTGTCCTTCACATACTATGTGAGTTGAAACTCTGAGATTTGTCTTTTTTCGCTCCAATCCTATATGCTCAGGCACTGTCTCTGTTCTACTCCTCAGTAGCTCATCCCTCCTTCTACCTTCTGCACACTTCTTTTTTGTATTTGAGCCCAGCCAGGAGCGCTTTGTTCATCAGTGTTGGCCTTCTGCCATGACTGTAACTCTCTGCAAGTCGAAACAGACTGTTCTTGTGCGTCAGAAGGTCAGGTGGAATATCAAGTAGTTCTCCTGGGCCTCTTTGCCCTTCAGGGCAGTCTTCTACAGGATCCTGCCAAGCAGATTCTTAACACGCCAATATCTGTTCTCCACAAGTCCAAGGCTGTAATTCCACTATTAGTCTTGATGACTTCTCTCAGGGTTTTAAACTTCACAAAGTTTCTTCTGCCAGTGCTGAATTCAGCCTTCACAGCTCCGACTATTCTTTCTAATTCATAGTAACCAGCAGGGAACAGTTGGCTCGTTGATCCCCCGTTTCATCAACACACTCCAGAAATCTGAATCGCATTGCCATGTTGCAGTGTAGTTAAAGTCCCCTGCCAGTTCCAGTGTCTGTAATTATGAGGCTTCCTCCAGTTGTAATGAAGTTTGTCTATTACCTTCTCAATCCATAACACCTACCACCTACCATGATGTCTATGTTTTTTGTCTGCTTTTTGATCCTTATCCATAAGATCTCAGCTGACTCTTCACTTGTCTGAACACATTCAAACCCGTCCTTTGCCTAGAGTGTAACCTTTCCATCCTATCTTCTCTGTCTTTCCTAAAGAGCCTGAATCAAACTACATAAATCTCCATTCATAGAATTTTAGAATCACTTAGTTAGGAACAGACCTTTCAGACTATCAAGTCCAGCTGTTAACCCAGCACTGTCATATCCACCACTAAACCGTATCCCAAAGTGCCGCATTTACTCTTCTGTTAGGTAACTCTAGGGATGATGACTCAGCCACTTCTCTGGGTAGCTCATTTTATTGCTTGATAACCCATTCTGTGTAGAATTTGTTTCTGAAAATCCAATCTAAGCCTTTCCTTGTGCAACTTGAGTCCAGGGAATGGTGCTGTTCCATCAGCTCTTTTTAATCTCCATAAGATAATAGCTCTGGAACTGTGCACAGACTTCTAAGTTCTTCTTGTTGTTTCCCAAATTTCATGACTTTGCATACAGACAAATGTGATAGCCCCTTAGGCATGAAGCTTTCACAGAAGGTGCAGAAGAACTTTCTGCATTAAGCTGAGCCCTGGGGAGGACCTTCTTACTTTTGTCTCTTGGGTTACCATAAGCATCCTCAAATAAATCTTATTTAAAGCCCTCCTCTCTAGGTTAGCATGTGTGCTGGCAAAAAAAAAAAAAACACCCCAAAAAACAAAAACAAAACAAAACAAAAAAAAAAAAAACCAAACCAAAACAAAAAAAAAAAAAACCAAACCAAAACAAAAAAAAAAAAAACCAAACCAAAACAAAAAAAAAAAAAACCAAACCAAAACAAAAAAAAACAACAACAAAAAAAAAAAAAAAAACAAACATAAAAAAAAAACAAAAACGAGAAAAGGTCTTGACCCAGTTTACATCTTCCTCATGCATTTTTCTCCCCAGAAATCCTTATTTTTCATAAATGATTCTATGCTCCTAAAGTACGAAATCCTACTCCAGCACCAGCCATGCAGCCAGGGTATTCCTGCAGTGCATTTAACTATGGTTTTCTCCTCCACCAGCAAGACCAAGAACTCTGCCTGCATTCTGATGCTCTTCATTATTACTCCAAGGAACTTGATATCATTCATGCTGCACTAAAGGTCTCCCCAGTAGCATCATTTGTCTCTGTATGGATGAGGAGCAAAGGATGATAACCTGCAAGACTGAGTGAGCCTCAGCAGTTTCTCTGCAACATTTCAGACCCCAGCCGCTAGCAAGCAACAAACATGCCAGTACAACAAATCAGATGTGTTTCCGTCCCCTGCAGATGTTACTCGCCAACAGCTGGCAACTGTTTACATTTGAAGACAATTGATTACCCAAAAATGCTCTTGCAGTGTATAGGTATAGATGTGGATATGCATTGTTTGAATTTTAGTGACATTTTTGGTAAAGGGAAGATCAGGAGTCACAGCCCATTATTTATAACTTAGAGCTTTCAGTTTTCAGTGTTTTTTTCTTTTTGTTTGCTTTTGTTTTACTTAAGTTTATTACCTTCCTATACATTTCTAAGGAGACAAAACACTCAAGAAGCAGTATTGAGCTGTGGGAGCTGCCTCTTCTCCTCTGAGGTAATTGGTTGCTGTTGGACAGCTGCTCTGCAGCTCTCTCCTCTTAGTGAGCTGAATTGATTGCTGTGTCTCCTTGTAGGTAGGTACAAGACAAGTTTCCACTTCACAGAAAACACTACAGTAATTTGACTCTTATATTGGAAGTCCCCACAGAGATACTAGGAAATGAAAGGACTTACAGGAAGAATTATCCTGTCATCCTGCCTTGAATCAAGCCCTTAGGTCTGGGAAGGAGGTTGGAAGCAGCATGTGGACTTTTTTATACTCAGGCATATGCTGCATCTGTTCACTGAAGGAAATAACTTTTGCATGCTCTTTTAATTCTTCCAGTAGGGACCTAACTACGGTTGAAGGCACCATATTTCAATCTTGTCCAGTAAAGGTGTCCCAATTGGGAAAAATATTCCTCATCCTTATTTTATTATGAACCTATTCCTTCTCACATTGGATCAGAAGATTTCTGATACATCTTCAGCCAAAGGGTAATTATTTTCCATTAATTAATGGATTTCTGATGCATCTTCAGCCAAAGGGTAATTATTTTATAGTTAAAGTTCTGGGCAAAACTTTAATCCTGTCTGTAGCTTCTTCATTCTCATTCTTGAACATCCATACATAGTTCTTGATTAGCATTAATTCCTGAACTCATCCAAAGAAATTAAATCAAATATGTTGGCCAGGGACAAGGGGATCACTTCTCTCTCTCTCTCTTTCTGTCTCAGCTCTCTTCAACCTCACTCCAATCTCTTTTTCTTGTCCACCTTCTGTCTCACATCATAGTACAATTAATCAATCAATACAATTAATTAATCAATATGTCAAGAAGAGGCTTCAGAACCGAGAAATCAAAAATTTATATTTAAAATAAATTTTAAATATTCTAATATCTTAGATTTTTCAGAATAAAAAAAAAAAGTCCAGTCATTTTAAGCTTTTTCTTCTCTTACTCAAAAAAAAACCAACCCAAAAAACAACCTTATGAAAGGAAAAATATTTAAAACTGGGGACAGCAATCACATGAGGTCATAACACTTAAAAGAAAAAAACTTTAAGCTAAACCAATAATGACTAAATTAATCTAACTGAAGAAATTCTAGAAACTATGCTGATTATTTCTAGATAAAAAAAAAAAAAGTTTTGGGGGAAAAAAACCCTGCATTCTTTTAAGATCTTTTTCAATCAGTGCTCTTGAAAATTTACTTTTAGTAGACGTTAAAATAGATCAATCCGGAAGATTTGTTACACAGAAGTGTGGAAATTGAAGTACTTGGCTAAACCAGTCCTCTGTAAAAAGTCTGAACAGTAAATAAAAGATCAGATACAAAAGTTCTGCAAATCAAAATACCTCAGTTTTGTCCATTAAATTTGGCTGCTGCATCCAAGGTAACAATCAGAAACAGCACTTGTCTGAAATAAATAAATAGTCAAACAAACTCTTCTATTTTACCTAGGAGTTAAAATACCTTGATGCAATCATTACTAAAAAGAAGCAGTGTGGCAAATTCAGCAATGATCAGATTTCATTTCACTTCTTACCAAGAGTAGGGATCACTGGACACTTTTTATATAGCTTCTCTTATCAATGAGNCTCATCCAAAGAAATTAAATCAAATATGTTGGCCAGGGACAAGGGGATCACTTCTCTCTCTCTCTCTTTCTGTCTCAGCTCTCTTCAACCTCACTCCAATCTCTTTTTCTTGTCCACCTTCTGTCTCACATCATAGTACAATTAATCAATCAATACAATTAATTAATCAATATGTCAAGAAGAGGCTTCAGAACCGAGAAATCAAAAATTTATATTTAAAATAAATTTTAAATATTCTAATATCTTAGATTTTTCAGAATAAAAAAAAAAAGTCCAGTCATTTTAAGCTTTTTCTTCTCTTACTCAAAAAAAAACCAACCCAAAAAACAACCTTATGAAAGGAAAAATATTTAAAACTGGGGACAGCAATCACATGAGGTCATAACACTTAAAAGAAAAAAACTTTAAGCTAAACCAATAATGACTAAATTAATCTAACTGAAGAAATTCTAGAAACTATGCTGATTATTTCTAGATAAAAAAAAAAAAAGTTTTGGGGGAAAAAAACCCTGCATTCTTTTAAGATCTTTTTCAATCAGTGCTCTTGAAAATTTACTTTTAGTAGACGTTAAAATAGATCAATCCGGAAGATTTGTTACACAGAAGTGTGGAAATTGAAGTACTTGGCTAAACCAGTCCTCTGTAAAAAGTCTGAACAGTAAATAAAAGATCAGATACAAAAGTTCTGCAAATCAAAATACCTCAGTTTTGTCCATTAAATTTGGCTGCTGCATCCAAGGTAACAATCAGAAACAGCACTTGTCTGAAATAAATAAATAGTCAAACAAACTCTTCTATTTTACCTAGGAGTTAAAATACCTTGATGCAATCATTACTAAAAAGAAGCAGTGTGGCAAATTCAGCAATGATCAGATTTCATTTCACTTCTTACCAAGAGTAGGGATCACTGGACACTTTTTATATAGCTTCTCTTATCAATGAGGCTTGTTCATCTCTTCTCAGAGGTGCTTTGGAAAACAATCCCAGCGTATGTCCATAAGAATAAACTTCATCTTTATTCTTTCATGAACAGTATGTTTTGTCAATTTGAGACATTCTGGCTATTTTAATCCCAAATAAATTCCTAGAAAGTGTATGCTAGAAAAGGAAGATTACGGATTTGTATTTACTTGTCATAAATTAATAAAATAGAGATGGCTGTTTAGATCAGGTAAATGGATGGCAGATGAAATCTTAGCACCCTGTAAATACTGAAATTTACCTATATGCCTACATATTCCTGCAATAGTTCTTAGAAAGGGAAAACAGGAATAGAATAACATCCTTAATATTTCTGTCAAACAGATATAAGGAGTGAGAATCAAGAAAGTAATTATCAGATTACAGAATTAAACCACTAGCACATTTATGTCAGGAAGTCCCAGAATAATTATTTCTCTGTGTCAAAACTCTTTCTGTGTTAGTTCTTTATTCATTACTAGTTTGAACTAGAAAAAGACAACAAAAACATAAAATAGAAAAATGATATTTTAATAACTATAACCAAATGTGTGAGGAAACTAAATGTACATGCAGAATTTATCCTTGATACTGTATTTACAGATTCTGGGCTGTTGGTATCAGTGGGAGTTTTGCTGCAGATAGAGAGCTGTGTGCAGCTCGTTGTGTAGATTGATGGCCTGAGCAGACAAATGCTATTTAACCACAGGAGGTTTAGCTTGTGAGCTGAGATAGAACAGCAAAACAGAAGATAAAAGACATAGATGAATTAAGTCTACAAATAAATTTCAAAAATCATCTGTTCATCTCTTTTCTGTCATTTTAAATTTTACAAAATCTAGTTTTCCCTAAGAGATTATTTTTTTGTGGTGGTGTTGTTATGTCCCCACCTCCCCCCATCGTCCTGCTCCCTGACCTAGTCTTATTTCAACTAATATTTAAAAAAAAAAAAAAAAAATGGCTGACTATTGAGACACATGAGGAGAGACCATCTACCTTGTGGCTTATTCTTCTGGTAATTAGCCTAGAGGAAAGCATAATTCAATAATTCCTGTGAATAGAATAAATTCCTAATTGTTATTTTGTAATAAGCAATGAAAGATACATGATAAAAAATTGCACCCACATGCTATAATTTTATGAGAAGATAGAGGCTGCAAGGATTTTCCAGGTTAAGAGCTGAAAACTGAATCCAGATAAGGTGTTACAGTATTTTACAAATCACAGAATAATTTAGGTTGGAAAAGATGTCTGAGATCATTGAGCCCAGCCTTTAAGTGGTCACCACCTTCTCAACCACACCATAGCATTAAATGCTACATCCAATCATTTCTTAAACACCTTCAGGCATGGTTACACTAACATCTTCTTGGGCATTCCATTGAAATGTTTAATAACCCATTCCATGAAGAAATTTCCCCTGATGTCGAGCCTGAGCCTTCCCTGGCTCAGCTTGTGGCCCTGTCCTCTTGTCCCATCACCAATTGCCTGGGAGAAGAGGTCGACTCCCACCTTGCTACACCCTCCTTTCAGGCAGTTGTAGAAAATGCTCAACAAATAATCTACAATTTACAGACATCAATTAGTAAGAATCAGTTCAAAGTTTCTGTTCCTTCCTTGAGTTAAAAAATAAGTTAATTGCTTGCTTGCTCAAAGCTCTTATAAGGCAGACCAAATAACCTTTTTCACTTTGGAGTTTACTTACCTCTCAAGTGTTAAACTGCTAGACTTTGCTTTCCCTACTCTCAGCTGCATTATACAAGGATGAAAAATTCGTAAACCTCACAGTAAGTAGTTTTGACCTTTTCCTTTCCCTGGAATCCCAATTCTAGAGGACCAAGCCAATGAAAATACTCCTAGTATTTCTTTCTCTGGCTGCCTCAAGGCAGCACTCTATTTTTCAGAAAGTTTGAAGTATTCTGACAATTGCTTCTCAAGAAAAAGGATACAGATATCAGACATCCACCAGATGTAGACCCTTGTAAGTGTCCCTATGGTGTAAAGTCTGCTGGTAGAAAAGTTTGGTCAGCATCCAAAATAAGCCAACTGCTGAAAAATGTGGATAGTCACAGAAACAGGAAGAGGGCTTGACCAGGGTAGATGTAAATTGCAATAATTCACTGCCAAGAGCTGAGCCTCACAACTGAAATGTCAAGTATTGCAGGCAGTGCTGTTGTGGGAAATTGTAGTAAACTTTTTAGGAAGACATATGGAAATGAAAGAAATGTTAATAGATTCATCTAGCTTGGGGGAAGTCGTGCTTCTTGTCTGCTTTATCATTCCGTCCACCTTTCTCACAGCTTTCCTCCTCACACAGTTTCTGCCTCCTGGCCACTGAGTCTATAAACAGGAACAAGGTCATCAGTAAAATACAATTTAGCTCTTCTGAGAGCCTGATAATTAGTGTTTATGTTATTGAAATAGAACGGGCTGAATTTATTGTTGATGGTGTACTCTGTGTTGATTACAACAAAATCAGCTTCATCTGTCACCTTGCTGAAAATCCGTCATTCTGGGTGGGTAAATACGAGTAGTTCTGTGTTGTTACTAGCTAAAAGGAATCAGTGACTCCTGCTTAAAATACATAAACAAAAAGACCTCAAACCAAAACACAACCCCCTGCCCTCATCACTCCTTTATTTACTGTTTTCATTGATGGAGAGAAGCTACTGCAGACTGTAATCACACATTTCCCATCCCCTTTGCACCACTCAGCATTATGGGAGGACGGATACCTGTGGCAACTGATCTCCTTGTCTTTATCTCAACTTAGAAGCCTGCTCATCTTTTACTTCTGTCTTATTGAAAAAAAAGGAGTTAGGGAGTGACTAGGTGGGCATCTGGCAACCAGCCAACATTGTATTGTCATGTATGCAATATACACATTCCTATACACATTACTGGGCTTAATTGGCAAAGTTTCCATCCCAAAATGATACTCAGAGATGCTTAAAAAATCATATGATGAGATCTAGAGACTGCTGAGAATGGTTTTAGGACAGAAGAAGGAAAAACAGATAAATAAATCTCGTTAAAAAAAAAAAAAAAAAAAAAAAAAAAAAAAAAAAAAAAAACAGGAATAGGCTCCACTGCGCCACAAAAGCACCCAGATAAAAGCCAAAATATGGGATGGGGAAAGCATGTTTGCCAAAGCAAGGTAAAGCAAGAAAGTTGCTCTTGCTTCTTTGATTCCTCCTTTATTAGTCATACTTGTCAAAGTCACCTGACATTACTCTCATGAAGTCCAGTTTCGATTAAGAGCCATCTGCAAAACTCACTGGTTTTGGCTAGCCACTAACTCACTAGTTTTGGCCTAAAAAGGGGAAATTTGCACAATGTCCTCAGCAATAATACTGTTTGATATTCTTACTTTTCCACACAAATATAAAGATTGTTTCTTAGAAAGTATTTGCAGAGTTCTTTGTTATTTTTGAATTCTTAGGCTTTCTTTTTCAACAACTGAATCAGAATGAGGCCAGGGGTTTCATTCCATGAATTTGGTTTCACATTATTCCCCGTGCTGCATTCCTTTACATAACAAGAAATTTTCTTTAAATCTTTTTGTTTGATAAAGGAGATATTTTTATTACTATCATTTCTGTTGAATCAGACAACAGCCCATATATAATAAAGTTTTAGCTCGCTTTTCATATTTTCCCTCTACCTTATCACGTGTTCTCTTAAAATGTGACATACTTAACTTTAGATATAAAAAAAAAAGTGGGTGGCCAACTATGGTCTTCTTCTGGAAGGTAAATCAGCATTTAGAGAAATGAATAGAGAAGCTCCTAATTCTTAAGTGTAGCTGTTCTGAAGGGGAACAAAGAAAACCACTCTCAATTCTTTACTCACACCTGTGCTATATCCAGATGCACAAAAGAAGAGTTCTGGGTTACCCTTATTTCAGCTTCAGATAATGGGTTTCACAGTGAAAAAAACAAACAGAAAATAAAAAAGATGAATGCAAGCCACCAGAATTTTTGCTTTGGTTTGGTTTTTCTCATATCTACTTTGGTCACTTGGAACAATGGAAGTAGGTACATAATTTAAAGTGCATGCTGCACTTCAAGGGGAAACAACACTGAAACTTATGTTTTCCATGTATCGATTTCCTTAGGAACTTCAATTTTAATTGAGAAGTTTTTTAGAGATTGTCTTCATTGAACTGCAGTTGAGATTCCCATGTTAAATGTCTCTTTTCCCACTTCCCCCTATCTACCTGTCACAGATATCTGCTCTGCTTTTATGAGAAAAAAAGAGTGTTTTTTTAACCCAAGAGGCTTTGCTCTTCCTGAATGAAATAACCAAAAGCAAATTCTTTCTCTTTTCCTCTTGAAAGCACTTTTTTGGGGTAACACCTTGAAGATTATAATTCATGCTGAAAAATTGTCTTCCAAATTTAAAATGAATAAAGTAAAACCTAACATTTTAACATATAGGACCAGAAATCTATTAACAATGTGTCTCGGAAGCACTAGAAAACCATGTGTACTTCGAAAAGAAAAACCTAAGACCTGAGAACAAAAATATGTCTAAAGAACATTTTATATAAGGGTAGAAAATATTCACAGTTAGCCTGATGAAATCCCAGTCAACGCATATTAGTCAACAGTCTATACTATTTGGAAGGACATGACAAAAACATCACCTATTCCTAATCAATAAAATGTATTTGTAATCAATAAAATGTATTCAAATCATGTTCTACAATCTTTGTTAAGGTATCAGACCCTCAGTATCCCTCCTGCATGGCTACAGCAGGAATTGTTTCTGCAAGGCTGCTGTGTTTGCATATGGTAGCTTCTCCTGGAGACCCCAGTTGGTATTTGCCTGACTCTAACCAGTACAAACACCTACAGTAGTGCAGTTTAACAACCTTCAAACAACGTCCTGTTTCTGCATTGGATTCAGTTTTGGTTTATTTTTTATTCATTGACTTTTCTTTTTCTCCTGCGACTTCAGCACCACTTTTTGTGAATATTCATTCCTGAGGGTGTTTTTTCCCAGGAGACACAAAAAACAGTATGGCCTGATGGTTTTGAGAAACTGCATTATCTGGATAACCTGTGCCGGAACAAATTTGGTGAATTATTTTATTATTTACTGAAGAAAGGAAAATTTTTAAAGAAATTGAATCTTATGCTGCCATAATTATAAAATAACTTTTGTTTGCCAGATAAGTTAAAATATTTTATTTGGAGAGATGTTCTTTCAACATTTCATTTCAATATAATATTAAAAATACTTATGCATGAAAATATAATTTTTGAAGTTTAGATATCTGTGAAATAAAGAAGAATGTTTCATCTAAGGTTACTTCCTGCCGTTGACTCTGTTATACAGAGTGAAATTCTGGTCTTCATGTAAGAGTTGATAATTTGGTTCTTTTGGCACCACAGATACACCACCTGGAAAAATTTCTTTTTGAAGTTGTATTTATCAGTGATGTGTTCCCTTGCGTCTCATTCACTTTACCATGAATGATAAGTCTTACATTGCCATGAATAANGCTTTTTTATGAAAAGTCTGAAAATAGCTGTTGCAGGTAATCTGGCTGATGGAACTTGAGTTTCAGCTCAGGAAGGGAAGAACCACTCAGAGTTAAGATAACATTAGCACTGGATCTTCAGTATCTTCAGATCTTCAATAAAGGGTCAGCAGAACCTTAATTCTGCTTCTATGGAAGTTTGATATTTATGTTAATCAGAGTAGAACTAGTTGAAGAGCGTGTTTGTTCAGTCTTGTTTGTTTCTTAATCTAACCTATGCTGGTCAGATCTTCACTCTAAGATTTTGAAGTAATGAAACCATGCTGCATTTGATGTTGAAAGCAATTGCAAACAAACTCAAGTGCAAAGCTAGTCTTATAAATATCTGTGTCCTTAGAGACCGATTTTTTTTTTTTTTGCACAGCATGAGTGGAATGATAAATTGATACAAAATCAACTCTAAAACTGAGTCACTTGAGAGAGTAAGTGGAACTTTTCTAGTCCACATGAACCTGAGAAAGGATGCATGTACTCAAGTGAAAAAGAAAAAAAAATAGTAAAAGGGCCAGAAACTTTATATGCATATGTGAATAAAAGTCTCCTTACTGCTTAAAAAATGAATGTCTCATAACTGAAAAGGAAAGCAGTATTGGAGATTACATGTGTGATTTCTTCAATCAAAGTGATTTTAATTGAGCAGACTTTGGTGAAGTGCTGCAAGTCTTTTATTTGACTCACTTTTTTTTAAAATTATATCAATAAAAGCTCTTATCTACTATAAGGAAAAGCTGTGCAATGTTAACTGAGCAGGTACTCTGAGCCATTAAAATATATTCATATTTGTAACATTAGATAATTTTATAAAAATTCCTATATCTTAAGAATTCCAGCTCAAGAAGAATAGAAACTTGAGAGGAGATGGCAAAGAAACACTTTAGAAAGAGCATGAAAACAGAGAATCAAAGCCTGTGACAACATTAGGGTCAAAAAGCTGAACTTTAACACAATGAAGAGAAGAGGCTAAATCTGCACATAAAATTTAGCCAACTGCAACTAAACTCAGGTTCCATTTGATTTTGTAAAATGATTATATTTGGTCTATAGTATCATTTTTTCTTCCTCAGTTATTCTGGCATCATTAGATCAACACAGTGAATAGCAAGCAACATTAGATATGTAAACTAGAAGATGAAATATAGTGAGTGTTTGAATGGAAAAATTACTTTGAGCAGAATTTTATTTTAAAAAAAGTGAATGTGAAAGGTATACTATATCAAACTATCAGCTGCTAACTAAGGGACAATAAAGATTATTATCAGTTCTTCTTATATGTGACTTATGGTTAATTGGCTTAATCCTCTACAAGAGAAACAAATGCCAGGACCACAGGACATTGATATCCTCCACTCCTACCTTCTTGTATTTATAACCAGCAGCATCAAACTAGAGTAAGGAATGTTATGACAGAAGAAATAGGCATTTTTTTTCCACAGTATAAATAACCAAACCATGTTTTTCTTTTCCTATAACAAACTTACTAGTTCCTTAGGTTTCCTTATCAGGCTAAATCCAAAGGCATAATGTCACCAAGGATTTATCTACTGATAACATCCTCTCTGTTATGATGCACCAAAAACAGATGAAGTGTTTCCTGGCTACCTTGTATTTTTACGTGAAAAAATATTGGAGTTTTTTTACTGGAGATGTTAGAATATTAACAAGACTTATCCTGGCTTTATTGTAAAGAAAAACAAGATATAATGAAAGATTCTACCAAAGAATCAATACTGAAATTTTATATTCATCTGGAAAGAGAGGGTATTTCTGTACCTCAATGGACTCTTGTTCAAATCATAACATGTCCTGCATATGGTGGCAGAAGCAAGTGCTCAAATAACACTTATTCTTAAAATAGATCTATATGGAAAATATTTATCCCCTGTCAAGCCCTAAAACTGTTAAAATATCCATGAAAATTCATTTACTAAGAAAAAAGAAGGCAGGCAAGTCCTTTTTGAAGCATGATTTGACCTAGTCAGTCTTTCTCAAAAAAATTATTTTCATATGAATGTCTTGTGATGCTCAAAGAATTCTCTGTCATCATAGAGGGAAGAGGGTAATTAATATAATAAAACTAAAATTCCAGTCAAATATCATCATTCTTGAGCTTTATGAGCAACTGAAATGAGAACCTTACTGTTTTGCATTTTCTTGTGAAGGTTATTTATTTCTAACCCAAGCTGTATACCAAGAGCAAAGTATTAACATGTGGCATGTTGTTACACAGGCAACACTTTTCTATTATGAATAAGGTTAAGACTTGCTGGCATTTAGAGAAGAAACACTAGTGAAACCTTGGGACAGACAGGAACTTGAAATAATTACTCAAATGCAGTACATACTTCTCAGTCTGGACAAAACAGACCTTTAGCAACACATTATTAGTCATCTGCTAGTCAGCCTCCTCTTGTCTTCGGCTGCTAAACTGAAAGTAGTAAATATTGATCTGTAGTCACAGCAGGTGAGATATATTCTCAAGAAGGAAGAAATAATCTCAGATATAAAGCTGATATTCATTATTTCTATGTATTTTAGGAGTCAAAAAAGACAACATCCACTGCATTTTATTAAAATTCAGAATCACAGAATCAATTAGGTTCAAGTGCCACATCCAGTCTTTCCTTTAACACCTCCAGGGACATGACTACCACCTCTCTGGGTAGTCCATTACAGTATGTAATGACCTTTTCTGTGAAGAAATAATTTCACCTAATATCCAACCTCAACCTCCCCTGGTGCATATTAAGACTGAGTCATCTTTTCCCATCCCTAGTTAACTGGGAGAAGAGGCTGACATTCACCTGGCTACAACCTCCTTTCAGGCAGTGGTAGAGAGTAGTAAGGTCACCCCTGAGCCTCCTCTTTGCCAAACTAAACAATTCCTATCTTCAACACATTTACTGCTGCAAACACATGAAGGTTCCTGAATCACTTGCAAACAATGATTGAAATGAGTGCTTAAAGAGTTCTATCTGTCTTAATGCTCACATCTTGGGAACAAATTACATAAACATCAAAACTTTCACAGAATGAATTTGAGAGGGTACTTTCTTCCCCAGCTATTCTTCCAACTGGCAATGCCAAGGAAAAACTATTTCAATGTGTTCTTACTTCTCATTCTCCCTCTCAACTTCTACCATTTGGGTTCTCATTGCAATTCAAATGCCAAATTTTGTGTCTTGCCTTTATAAAACCTCTGAACATTCTTGTTATTCCATGGTAATGGGGTGTTAATTTTTCAAATGCAGCTTCTCTGATGCCATAGTCCCTGGGTATAGATTGCTTCAGGGACTCTTCGGATGCATATGCCTTTATCGAGTTAATGTCACCATTTGTTCTGAATGCCTCTTTAAGTGCCTTCTTGTGTTCTATTCAGGGTATTACAGATTCTTATTGTTTTCTTCTTTTGGGCAATTTTACTTTAATGCTTTGTTTGTTTGCAGTCTCCCTGATTTGTACAGGAGCTTTTGCCTCAATTTTCCTTCAAAGTGGATTCCAGTTGTGTTATTAGGTGGAGTACAAAGTGGTTTTCCATCACTTCAGACAGTTTTATACTTGCTTAATGGGGTTCGAGTTTCTGTTTTTGGGGATGTGACTTGACTTATTTAGTGGGGGTTTAGTCATACACAGTATTCAGTGACTTTGTTGGCTGAACCTTTTCAATTCCCTCTGTGTGTTTGGTGGTTCTTGCAATATTGTTCATTTAGCTGTTTGGTGGTTCTTGCAATATTGTTCATCAGCTTCAGCTGTGTGATTTCATGGTTGAGATTTGCAGAAAATTCTGTTTTTCAGTAACTTCTTAAAAGCTGAGGAACTTTATTTTTGAATAGCATTAGTCTACAGAATTCACCGAGCCCCCATAACAGATTTTGTTTTGATGTAATTTACCTGTGGATGAAAGAGTAAATATCATTTTATGGAAATAGAATGTCCAACTAGAAAGGCTGTGTTTCTCCTAACTCTGCTCCCTGGTTAACAATCACTTCATATATTGTAGTGCCCTCCTGAGAAACTTGGATCTATTATGTAAAACTCTGCTTTAGACCTCTGGGTTTGTTCACCTTGAACAGAGGTGAGTTGAGACATTATAACTCCATCCTTCAGGAAGGAAAATATAACATTTTCAGCAACTGACTACCAAATTTTCATTCTGGATGTGTTTATGGATGGAATATTAAATTTAGAAGGAGATTAAAAAACCTAATTACTATTAATACTCCCATGGCTGATATTTAAACTACTAGATTTTTGGAAAATGAAGATTTCACAGAGTCCAATACATTATGGAGGAAAATGGCCTAGTTTCACTGTGTGGCTTCCAAAAGAAGGTTTGATTCATATCCACAGGATGGATGCTTCTGACATGGTCACCACCCTTCTGCCACAAAGTTAAACCAGATAAGGCTCCTCTGTGACAATGGGATTTTGACACTCTAAAAGCTGTTTATTTTTTTACCTGTTTTATGTTAGCTCAGCTAAATGTATTAGTCTTCCAAATGTAAAAATATAGTGAGGATAAAATAAGATAGTTTTGCTTTGAGGCTAACTTCAAGTACTACACCAGGTGATGTATCATATCACCTAAGGTAAAAAGCACAGCATTTACTGCTTTTTCTTCTTTAAAGTCATGAAGCCATGAGACTTGATAGCTGTAGAGATAAATTGTTTCAGTTCTGAAATACTTCAGACAGAAAAGCTTCCCATAGCTACATTTTAAGGATTATTTCCAGGGAAAAAGAAATCTGTCTTGGTTTATGTTTCTTCATGGCTTATAAACAAGCCTGAAAAGTTTTGTTTACATTAAAGGAATGATTAGTGGAGTCCTCAGTATCAGAGACTAACTTAAAAAAAAAAAAAAATTGAATGTTTGAGAAAAAAAACATAATTTTAATTTTCAATTCCCTATTGCAGATCTTTGGTTGCAATAGGGTCATATTTTAAAGGCTTTCTCAGTGACTGTCAAAACAAGAAACTCCCTGAGGGAAAAAAATGGTTGTAAACATGGGATCACTGCTGTGGGGCTTCCAAGTAGGTAGTTCAGTGGTCTTCCTCATGAATGGGATAATTGCATTATGGAAGTATTGCTTGGAAGAAGCTTTGGAACCAGCATCTGAAACACAAAACCCATTTCACCAGCTCAGATTCAAGAGTTTCAATATTAGATGTCCAAAATGCAGGACAAGACATTTTTATTGCTCTGCTAGTCATTTATTCAGAAAATAGTAAAAAGTATTTCCAGGAGATGGCTCATTCCAAACAAATATAGTTCATAGGTCAGATGAATCACCCTTTACCTTCTTTTATCTATTGGCTATTAGGGAAAATTAGATTTATTTTCACCACAAAGAAAAAAACAATAATCTAACCATTTTAATTAATATTATGTGATTAGTCGTGACATCCTAGACTAACTTGTTTACTATCTTGGTAACAAATCTATGAACCACACCTTCGAAAGAGGAATTATGAGGTGTATTGATGCATGTATCTGGGAACAAAATATTACATGTTTAAACAGCCTTTTGTAATTGTCAAAACAAGAGAGTATAATTGTTGTGAAGATAAATCACAGCTCAATTTGTATAAGTATCATTTATGTTCTTTGCCGCTCAGACTTGCAGGTATAAAATTCTGTAATCACTCAATGTTCTGGAATCAAGTACTGTAACTGAAAATAATTGTTTTGTCATCAGAAGTCACTAACTGTTAATCTACCTTGCAGTCTTTGGAAGATTAGTTCAGGTTAGAGTGATTTTTGAATTTTTAGCCTTATATTATTGAAAAATTTGGAAGACACTTTAACAAATCTTGAAAGGTACTTTTTCACTTCTAGCAGTCAAAATACACCTAGAAGTTCCAACCTTTATGCAGGTTTGTTTGACATCGTTTTGAAGATTTATGCTATCAAAACCCAAAAAATTAATTACCTATAAGATTTGATTGAGTGACGGGTCTTATCAATAACAATATTCCTCTTAATTCAGTAACTAGTTGCAACTCAATCTATATTCTGACATTTCTTTAATATCTTTTAATAATACTAAAAGCCTTGATCTCGGTTAAGAAGTTCCTAAAAATGAAAAGATGTGTAGGCATAAACTTTCAGTAATGAAAGATGACACTCTGCAGAACCTTGAGTTCACTTAAAGAAACACCTACTGAATTCATATATAATAGGATAAAAAAATACAAATTACTGTCTGAATTAAAATGTTGGAGCAATGTTGGAAAAATATGAAAATATTATAAAGATAAGTGTTTACTACAGGGAATAACAGATCAAACAGATCAATCAAGTAGAATATTAATGTTGTCTTATTTTTCATTCCTGTGCATATCAGTGCATGGTAAATGTCTGGTATTTTCCAGCTTTCTTTGGGTGCCAAAGGTGAAAGCAGCAATCCTATTGTGAGTTCAAATCTGCCTAAATGATGTGAATGTCGTTTTTTACGTCAATGCGAACAAAAGCAGATTATTCAAATGCCAGTGGTCTCAATACCTTTAGGTGAAGTCTGAACAAAGTGAAGAGGCTTTTTTCAAAATGTGTTTCTTCCCAGACCCTCTGCATTCACCTTGGAATGCAAAATGGACATTGGAGAAACAAAGCCAAACAAGGGGGATTTCTAGGCTCATCATTCTTACTGAGGCTGTTACAAAAAGTGAGACCTCTCCCGTAACAGCAGCAGCCATTATTCATAGTCTCTGACCTTCTCCTCAGGATCTGTTTTAGGGAAAAATAAGCATTCCGGTGCTCTGGAGTACAGGAGTAAACTGAGTACCACTTTACACATTTTGTTCCCCTTGGCAGCAAATTTGTCTGCGTACCTACTTATCTTGCTTGTGTCTGCAGTTGATCTTGGCTGAAAAGTAATCACAAAATATTTATTGTTGTAGAGGGAAGAAGGAAAGATTCTTTGCAAAAGCAAGAGAGGTGGAGAAGGAAGGCTACAGTAGTCGATTTGTGTATAAATACACGTATACCTAGTAATTTAGTTTCTCCTGGATAAATATAAATAGCTCTTTTTCTAACTTATTTTAATGTCATATTTATGACTCTCCACAAAAATAATTTATATTTGCAATTTATCACTTCCTTCCAAATAATGATTCTCAGAATAATTTCTAAATATCTTTTAATTAAAATTTTCCAAATATTTCTTCTTTATCTTATGAGAGCTTTGTGTTTGCATTTCTAGGTAAAGAGATTTTGACAACTGATTTTGTATACACTATCCATGTGATTTTTTTATGTGCTGTTTATTAGTATTTTCTCTAGATACATTTCAACCACTTGCATAATTTGAATAAAAGAGATTTTTTTTTTTTTTTTTCTCACCTGTGTTCTTCCTCTATAATTCATTTGAAACTTTCACAGATTTGCATTGTTTATTTGTGTACGGACTAAAGTAATGTGAGTAAGAAAGATTGTTCATCATAATTACATTGCATGCATCTTTACCTTGTTGGAGGGCTTGATTATTCCTTCAGAGAGAAATGTTAATTATAAATGATGAAGATTCCTCCTTACTTTTCAGAATATATCTATGGACAAAGTATTGGACCAAACTGTTTCTCTGATTGTTCTTAAGAATCCTCCTGGTCCATCCCATCAATCCGTTTCATAAAGCACGTGTTGCAGAAGTCAGTGATATTTTCATCAAAAGCCTTGCTGATTTTTTCAGGTATGACAGTGTTTCTTGTTTCTTGAAGTGGTTGTTTGGATGCATGCTTTTAAAAATAAATCAAACCTTGAAGTAAGGGATAAGTCCATAAGGAAACTGCATATTTATATTTTTGTCCTTATAATTGCTCATCATCTGGTAATGCCGCTCTGCACATAGGCAGGTTTAGACTCTTTGAAGTGCCATCCATGTTTATCTTTCCTCAGCAGTGATGACTGCACCCCAGAATACAGGACAGTATTTTAGTAGAGCACATTGGCAGAATAGCTTCATGAAATTCAGAGCAAGGATTTTGGGAAACTGCACGCGCTGTGGTTTTTGGAGAGCTGGAAAGATTTTTCTTCCATTTGACAATGACATACATAAAAAGTGTGGTAGCACAGCTTGAAAAAAGCTGGGTCATGCCCTTGCTCTGTATTTATCTCCACACAGTTCTTGAAGCCATTAATAAAGACAGCACTGACAGAAGCCCTGCTGAGCATGCAGCTGGACATTTAGCACAGGACTTAAAAGTTTTCAATATGTTTTGGCCACATCATTGGACACAGAAAGTTCAAAACCAGCTTTTCCTAGAGAAATGGAAAAAGCTTTCAAGCCACTGAGGAGCCACTGAGAAGGCTCCTGCCATGATGGTTTCTGTTTGTCTTCAAAGGACATTCATCATCATCACAAATGAGAACAAGTCAGTTTTAGTGCTTCTTTCCTGCCAGTGACTAGTGGCATTGGACATTTTTTCATGACTCATAAATTGATGTGCTCTTTAAAGTAGGACACAGTGTACACCTCTGAGTGATAATGCATATGTGATGGATCACCCCGCTAATTCATAGAATAGCTCAGCTGAGGAATCAGTAGAGTCAAAATTCACATTAACCTCACTCTGGCTTAGGAATATCAAACACCCATCAAAACAGCAGAAGCCAGAGGTTGCCTGTTATAAGTAAAGTTGTAGAGCATGTTGAGATAAAATCAATGATTTGAACCCTATTATGCCTTAACCTGTCCTTGCCACATCATTTGTAAAACGTGATTCTTCTTAACATAAGCTCCTGTCACATTACCTAGCTCGAGTTTTCAGACAAAGACTAATAGGGAAAGCATCAATATGGATGACAAGAAGGCATTTAATGATGAATATTCCATATCAGGCATGACATGTAGTTCATCTTCCAAAATATTTCTAAAAGTATTAAAATTGATATGTCCATTGCTCATATTAGAGAATGCTAATTCAGAACAAATCTATCTCTGTCTGAAACATGGTTTTAAGTAATATTAATTAAAATATCTCAGGAAAGTTGTGCAACCTAAACTCAAAATAAGGTTTTAAAAAGTTAGGTACAGCAATAATCCAGAGGCTATACAGCTTAAAAAACCTTGTATTTTTTATATCCATTTGTAAAAGCAATTAAAAATATAGTTTGAATTTATTTGACACATTTATTCCATGTGCTTCATGGAATAAAGTTATTGAAAGCAAGTATAACAAATTTGCAGAGAATAATCCTCAACATATGAGAGAATTGTCCAAACAAAACAATAAAATTTAAAAGCAGGGTTAAAAATTTATGTCATTATAGCAATAATTTGATAATTGGGACAAATATGCATTAATCCCTGACTCTAAAGAGCCTTGAAAAGTTAAATATAACTGCAACATCAAATTAATTCTTGCTGCTTTAGACTGTTAATATTTTTTAATTATTAATACCTTTTTGTGGAAAAATGGCCTTTACATTATAGTGACAAAGAAGCATGCAGAGATTGCAAACATAACTAACAGTTTTTACAGTCTGTTATCACAAAATATTCAAAACACTGATGATAAACTTAATTCTAAAAGGTCACGAGTAAAAATTGAAATGTGAAGGTTTAATTTAAAAAGAGGTTAAACTTTTCCTCTTCATTAAACTGTGATTTCAGCCAGTTTAAACATCATTAAATGTTCACTGGGCTTTCTGTGTTATGCTGTTTCCCATTCTCTATGGGTATGTGACTGTTTTTCATCTTATCAAGAAAAAATTATGTTTCCACTCAGAGTTGATTCTCACCTAATCTAAATGAAATGTTCTGGTTTACTACAATATTGTCCTGCTCACATGATTTTTTTGTCTTGAGCGTTTTAACTCTTTTATGAAACTTGACTTCTCCTACCAGTGTTGCCCTAGTGAGTGGTAACATTTAATTGTTATTCTGTCTCAATATAAAGAAAAGAAAGTAAAGAACATTTCTGCTTCATCTTTAAAAATTATTAGCTGGCCAACTTTACAGCCTTTTGTAAAGTTGACTACCCATTCCTAGTGAGAAAAATATTTTACTCAGGGGTTGCTTTTTTAAAAATTATGAGCAAAAATAGAATGATTTTGAAGCTAAATCCATGATTCAGTTGCCTACTCTAAAAATAGGTAACTAATCTGTGGGAAAAGTTGAAGTTCTCTGATAGAATGAGATTAAATTAGCCTGATTGGACCTATTAAATTCTATTTAATTCCTGATGAAAAAATAAACCCTCATGGCCAATATTATATAATAATGACAAAAAATATTCCCCCCAAAATGTTTTCATTGTAGCTGCTGACAACAGCTTCGTTGCATTCTTAGCAGTTTTTTTTCCTTTTTAAAGAATTTAAGTAAAACCATGGATATACACCTTATATTGAAAGAAAAATAATCTCCAATGACATGTAGGGGATATGACTTTTTTTCTGGTGTATTTTTAAAAATGAAAACAGAAAAACCAACTATTGATACAAGACGATAAAAAGATGAATGTTCAGAAAGCAATGACAAAATTAAGAAACTATAAGTAAAATAGTTTACAAGAAGAGAAACAAAACACCAAACAAGTACACAAAAAAAAAAACTTACGGAAAATTTGAATGAAACCACAGAAGAGCTAAATCAGAAAAGAAGAATACACCCTGGGGAAAAGCAAAACCAGAGAAACTCTCCACAAACATTTTAAATTTAAAAAATTAGAATTAAAAAAAATGGATTATAAAATTTAGGAGGTGCTGAATTTCCACATTTGCACTAATCTTTCATTGAAACAAGTATATAAAAAAAGTTTTGAAAATTTATTGATGTTTTATGATTAGAAGAAATTTTATATTTCAATCACAGGTATGTATGTTTTAGATATAATGCTAGAAGGTCTTTGAATGCTTCAGAAAGTGTAAATCTGTTGTTCAATTGTGCCATATGCCAAAGGAAATTTTAGTTTCATATATATGAATTATCACTGAACAAATCTTTAAAAAACTCAATAAAATTTCTTAATGATTGCATCATTTTATTGTTATACTAAAATATCAGAAATCACACACAGAGAAAGCTATTATTTTTAGATGAAGTATTGCAGTTATTTTCCAGTGCCAGAGCCACAGTGCAAGCTTGTCAAATTACTTATACTGAACAATATGCCCTTGTAAAATCTATGCGTATTTAAATATCAAAATCTTTTTCTTTGGCATAAACACAAAATGCAGGTGAAACTTCATTGCTACATTTCACACAAGCTGGTGTGATTTTATACAGCTACTTTTGGAACAGCACAATGTCCAGTACTTACCAATTCACTCAGTAAAAAACATAGCCAGACACTTAGCAAAAAGTTGTAATATTAAAAAAGATTGTTAGAACATTTTTTACATTTTTTCTTAACCTCACTGCTTGCTGTTGAAACTGTAGTAGAAAGAATATCTGCTATTCTGGAAGACAGCACCTAATGAGTGACAGTGGTACTGACCTTGTTCCGCTTCCTTATGTTCAAATGGTCTCATGTTTTACTTTCACCAAAAGCCATTCTTCTGAGATTAAATTTCCTAACAGAGAACCTTAAATATGAAAACTGAGGAAGTCTCTCAGTTTTCTGAATTTCTTTGAAGGGTGCTTTGAGGACTGCAAAGGTGTTGCAGCCTCCCTTCATCCAATAGACAGGAACAATCTGGTGAGCCCTGTATTTCAGTACCTTATCCCACACACAGAAAGAGGACACGAAGGCTTTCACAAAAAAAAAAAAAAATCTGTTCTAAACCATGATGATGAGTAAGCTACCTGGGAAACAAGCACTCCAAAGCTTTCTTCTTCATCAGTTTCTTTTTCCAGAGGTATCAAAGTCCTTAATACCTGTGGATCAGAGCAAACAGCTCCTGACACTCCATCAGTCAGTGGCAGCGTGGCATGTCTTGAGCTGAGGGGAAGTCAGCTCCAGAAGATTTGTCAGAGGCATATCAGTTTCTTGAAACCCAGAGGTAAACATAGAGAAGAACATGCAATGATTCAACACAGCAAGAGGAAGAAGGTCCCCATTAAATTTTTAGAGTTACTGCCTGAGCACCAGTGCAGAGGGAGACATGTAAAATCTTATTTATTAGATCTTGACCTAGAATTTAATATCCAGTCTGTGAGTTTTGCTCTAGGCACGTAAATCCCTTTCTTTGAGAACACATGCAAATCATTTTCTCCTAATGATCATGCAAAAATCAAAAGCTCTGATTAATTATCTCCTGGTCTAAGCCATAAATGACTGGCCCTCTTATTTTCTTTTTTTTTTTCTTTTTTTTCTTTTTTTTTTTTTTTTTAATTTT
>VZRP01020355.1:307997-402046 GCA_013397995.1 Malurus elegans | reverse complement strand
TTTTTTTTTTTTTTTTTTTTTTTTTTTGAGAGAGAGTACTTGTTTAGTTTAAACAAATACAAAAAGACTGGCTAAGAATAACTAAAAATGACAAAAGAATTGTTAAAATTAACATTAGTTGCTCAAACTAACATCTCTACACAGATCAGCAGAATAAGGTTGAAGTCTACTGAATTGTAGAAGGTTTCATCTAATGTAAATTTCTAAGTGCTAATAGAGAATCTTCACAGATGATTGAGAATCAAATAATTTAAATGATTTATGTAATTCCTCACACAAAATTTTCTATAAATTCAAGATTGTATTACATAATCGCAATCAAAAGCATACACAAATAATTACTTTGTATAAAGTTTTTATGATATCTTCTTACCACACAGGAGTCAATGAGGTCATGTCAGGGACACATCAGGTCCTGTGAGTACATCCAATTTCTCAGTGCTAGGGTAAATTCCTGGTTTAGAGTATTTACATTAAGCTAAAATGTATTCCATCACTCACAAACCAGTCTTGAGCACATACCAAATTTATCAGTGCTAGGGCAAGTTCTAGGATTATAGCACTTGTGTTAAACCTAAAATGTACCTCATTACTCAGGCTAGACATATTCTCAAGGCAGAATTCATCCCTCATAGAACTTCATCAGCATCACTGGTTTTACTGACCATGAAAGAATTTGCCCAATGCCCTTACTATTGAAAGTTTTAATAATCAGTTGTCTTGTAGCAGGGAAAGCTGAGAAAGTGACCTGTTATTTGCTCAAATTGATATTGAATGAAACCAGTTAGGCAGAATCAACTCTGTGCTTACCAAAAATCTGGGTAATTTAATTGATTTAAATAACTCCAGTTGATAGCTCTAATCAAATAACTCAAATTTAAATAGTCTTTCAGAATATTTTCCATTAAGAACACCATCCTAGACAAGATAAATTAAATTTATTACAATTTTTATTTCCAATTTAGTGGAAATATTTATTTTATTAATATACTTGTACAAAAAATAACAGTAACAATGAAAAGCTAAAAGCAATCAGGCCTTGCTCATTTCAGCTTAGCTATTTTTTTAGTAAAGGGCAAGGCAAGCAAACTAATGAATGAATTATCCCTTAAATAACTGGATTTTCTCAGATTAAGTAGTATACAGTTCTCTAAGTTTAGAAACACTTGAAAATCACCTTGATATGCTTTATTTAGCAGAACCAATGTTAACCCCTGAGACAAAGCCACCCACCGTTTTCCTCTTTTTGGCCACTTGGCTGGCATTTGTTCCCCCACCCTGGAATTTTGGGTTTGTTTGTTCTGTTGTGGGTGGGTGTGGGGGAGTAAGGTTCTGAAGGTTCAGTATATCTAACTGTTATTCATTTTTTCTCATGCCCTCTTGGCACCTAGTTTGTCAAATAAATGGGGTTTTTTCACTTTCATCCAGAAAATTAATTTCGTATTGGTAAGAAGGGATTGCTGAAACCGTTTTTTTTTTTTTTTTTTTTGAGGAAATATTCATTCTTCACGAATGAATGGAAAAGTAGAGAACATGACAGAAGCTAAAATGCACCATGATGATCAAGAAGAAAAAGAAAATTTTATTTCTGGGTGTCATGGTCCGATTTTTTTGGTGGTGGGGGGATGGGATCAAGAAACCACAAAGATGGCTCCTGTGAGAAGTTCTAGAAACTTTCTCCTTCTCCAGCAAAAGGAGCCCTACCCCCTGTGTTTCAGAGCCAATTCATCATGGCTCTGAGCGTGATGGACAGGCTGCCCATCAGGCCTGGGCCAATTGCACAGGTTGGTTACACCTCTATGATGACATATTATTTAGTATTTAAGAAGAATTCAAAACAAGATAGGGGCAGCCGCCATGTTAGTTTTAGGTTGTTAGTATGTAGTTTTAGTATCATGCACTGGGAAAAACAGAGCAGGAGGGTGAGGAGATGTAAGAAGAAAAATGGAGACCAAAAAATCACAGTAGGGAGAAGATGGGATTGGCTTGCTGTGTTTTTTCCTGTGGTTCTCGAATATGGAGAAAGTGTTTTCGAAAAAGGACTATTTCATCATTGAGAGAGACCTGAATAGGAAAAAGAGAGAGACCTTGCTCTGAGGAAAAAAAACCCTGGCTTTTAAAGACTGGACTAAACAACCAGAAAGGAGGAAGAAGCTTGGCCCCCCCACAACGTCTGAAGTAAATAGATGCATAGAAGAAGCTGTGCTTTGCCAGGAGGATTGTGAAAATAGTCTCATGCCGCTGAAACAACGCAGTTTGGCCTTGAAGGACATTCTTTCTTTTCTCCTATGAGGTAAAGGAATCCTCCCTCGTTATTAGCTGGTATGCACTGACTGTTAGTGGGAAAAAAAACTTCCACAGCTTGGAGCTGTAAGAACACTTCTCCTATGATGCTGGACTACAATTAATGAGTGGTTTGATCTGTGTTAGACTTTCATTCCTGTCCCCCTTTGTGTGCGGGAAAACATGGGGGGGTGGAGAGGGATGGACCTGGGAAAGAGACGGATCCCCGGAAAGGATAACAGGTATCTTAAAATGTCCGGTTTTTATCTTTCTTCTCCTTGTAAACTTTTCCCCATCTCTGGTTTTTTTTTGTTTGTTTTTCCTTCTCCCTGGTGCCGTAGTATTCTTAGTAGTTTGTAGTAATAAATCTATTTTGCAACTTAAGTTATCCAGCCTGTCTGACTATTTCTCTGGAGCACATCTGTATCTTTCTCTCAATTATGTTATGTTATCTGAAAGCCATAAATTTTCGTGTTAATTGGGCTTTTGCTCTCCCTTCTCCCTCTCCGGTGGGGGGGAGAGGGAGGGAATATCGTGGGTGCAGTGCTTTTAATTTTCAGCACAGTTTAAACCACAACACTGGGGGAATTCACTAGACATGAAAAAAAAACTGTGAAAGGAAGCAGGCCTTACATGTTCAAAATTTAAGGGAATAGCTCAAGCATAGTTTTTTTCCTTATAGATTATAATTATGTTTATTTAACTTTTCATTCATAACATAAATATGTCTGTTGAAGTAGATAAGCATATTTCAAGAATGCAAGCTTGGAGATAATTAAAGGTATATCTTGAAGCTACAAATACCAGAAATTGAGTTCCCATGGATTTCTTCAAAAGAAACATTGGAGGTGTGTAACAAAAAAGCTCTGATTGCAGTGAATGAGCAAATAATTTATTTAAAGTTTGAGACAATGTTTTGAGCTATGAAAGGAGGGAGTAAAATAATGTAAGACTTAAAATATGACTGAGAAGATTTAATGAGAGGTTTCTCAGTCATCTAAGAAGCTATTATGTAAAAGCAGGAATAAGTCAGTGAGAAGACACATACTCATTTAAAGATTGTTTTAAAATTAAATCTGGAACAAAAGGAAAAGGAAAAAAAAAACTGGGAACGCTTGAAACAAAAAAGAATGTTAATTGGGGAGAGTCAAACGTGTGTAGACATAGATGTTATATTATAATCAGCAGATTATTCATCTTTTTGGTTTACACATCTGTCAGTTTGCAAGCCCAAAATTGAAATGGAACAACAAACTGCAAGTTGGAGAAACATGTAGGTTGTTAGTTGTGTTAATTTATCAGTGTAAGTGGGTTGCTTAGATAATCTAGTTATATTGTGATTAAAAAATGACACTGCCTTCCTGTGCAAACTATTTTTCACAGCCCAGACCCTGAGAACCAGGATAACTGGTTATTACTGAGCAGTGCATGAAGCATCAAGGCTGTCTCAATGAGTTATTTCCTCAAAATGCAGTCATGAAAATAAAATATTTCAAATAAAGTAATTAATTTGAGTTTTAAAAAAAAATATTCACAGTGTATTTTCCTCTATATTTTGAAAATACTAGAGATTATGGTACTTATATCTCCAGCAAAGTAAAAATCACTTGTAGAAAAGATCAGGAGGCATTTCTGATGAAAAGCCCTTGAGATTCAGTGTTTGCAAATTAACATGGAAGCCAGAGGCTAACATTTTATGCTGCTGGAAAACCCCAGGGGCAAAAAGAATATAGTAATTCTTCATTTAAAGTTAAATGTATAACCTGAGGGTAACAAGCAAGGATTACTGTTTGCCTGAGGTCAAAAAAACAAAAAACAAAAAAAAAAAAAAAAAACCAACAAAACAAAACAAAACCAAAAACAAAAACACCAAAACAAAACAAAAAAAAAAAAACCAATGAAAAAGCAAACAACCAGCATGTTAAATGTTATCTCACCAATCACAAGATAGTATTGGCAATACCACTGCAGGCTGGAGAAGAAGGAATTTCTTGTCCTATTCTATGCACATTTCTTGTCCTATTCTTTTCAACTGCATCAGGGAGAAGTAGATAGAAAGCTTCAGAATTATGAGTTAGTACATACAAGCATACAAGGAATATTATTTCCACAGAAGGATGTGTGAGGTTGAGACTGAAAAAATCTTGGTGGAAAATGAAAAGAGGAAAAAATGTATTGTCAAAAAATTCAGAGATATTAAATATAACTGATTTTTTTTCATTATGTTTTATGCTTTTGCAGTGTCTGCTCAGTAAAAGAATGAAAGGTTAAAAAATACCAGAGTCTGTCAACCTTATTAAAATGTTTGCATTTAAACTATTCAGCAGTTACAGAAAGCCTGAAACTCACTGTTGCCATTAAGGCAATATATAAATATGCATACTGAAATTCAGTCTCGCTTTCTCACGTTGAGTAATTTGAATGAAATAACTTGGAAAGCAGTTCACTCAGAAGTCTTCTCAATAACATAGAGGCAAATTTCCACCATGAAATGGAAATATTACAAGTGGCTGAAAGGATCATGATTTCTTGGCTGTGTCACCTTCATCCACAAAATGGAGTATTTCTGTCTACACACCAAGGGTCTTTATGCATATATGTATATATGTATAATCATGTCTGGGAGGTTTTCAGTCATATTCAATTATTTGCTGGATGTATAAACTTAACTGGCTTTTAAAATTGATTTTTATCTCTATTTTTTGTTTTGTTTTTTTTTGTTTTGAATCTAGCTTTTCATGAATAATCTTTCTTCTC
This sequence comes from Malurus elegans, assembly GCA_013397995.1. Lineage (NCBI taxonomy): Eukaryota > Metazoa > Chordata > Aves > Passeriformes > Maluridae > Malurus > Malurus elegans. The sequence continues at coordinate 397,006 of VZRP01020355.1, read as the reverse complement.
TATGTTAGAATTACTTGGGTAAGTTATGCAAGGGAACCATCAACTCAAACCCATTGCAGTGCACCCAATTAGATATTAAAACTAATTTGTCTGAAAACTCCAATGGATTCCTGCCTGAAATTTCCAAAGGATTTCTGATTTAATACTCTAAGTCTAGAAAACTATTGAACACAAGTTAGTCAAGATCACCATTATCAATACCGCCAATCAAAAGTACTTTATGTTAACAGAATATTTCATTATTTTTCAAAATAACAGGTAAGTCCGGCAGTTTTTGGGTAAATGAGTATTTAAAGAACATTGTTCTTATCACATATAAATATAATATAAGGTATTATACCTCTACATTACATATTGCATTCTATATCCTTTTCAATATATTCCTGTAACTGGAAAGGTGTACTGTGAATAAAAACAGGAGCAGAAATTTTAGCAGACATCCAAGATGTAATTTATTATAAGATTTAATAAGAGAGGAAAAGACATATTTTTTAAAGAAAACACTTTTTTTTTTTTTTTTATTTCTTCCTGAAACAAATTGTTTGTACTAAGGTGTTTCTTCAAGGTCACAGAAGTAAAAGTTTGCTTTTTTTGAGCGTTCATCTTTTTGAAGAGAAAATTCTAAGAAATTCCCTAAAGGAAATAATTACTTTGATAAATAACCTTTATTGAATATAGTTGGAGGAGTATTTCTTCAGGGTACATTGAATTTGAGGTATTTTTTCAATAGAATTAATTAAAGCCCTGTTCCAACCACATTTCTTTATTTTCTAAGCAAATCATTTGCTGTCCAGCACAAAATCGAGTGTAAAACCAAATCAATTTGTCTGACAGTGAAATCATGAAAACTCATAATTAATTGAGAAGCTTTAGTTTTATTTATCTTAAAAAAGCCATATACTAAATTGGCTAGGTGATCCATTTCTGGAAACCTTGGCTCATATTTGAGCTAAATCACAATGAAAAAGATTTTTTTATTATCTCTGGACACTGCTTGGAAATATTTGTGCCTTTTGCTTGAATTCAGGGACAGAGCCATCAGCATTTTTAGCCATGGTTTGGAGAGTCAGATTATTATTGTGCCCACAATGGGTGCAACGTATCTACAAATATGTGAGGACCATCATCATGTCAGACAAGAATATTCACACAACCCTATGAAGAACCTGTCTCCAAAGAGTGGAGTTTCTCCAGCCTGGGAAGCTTGTGACTTCATAATAAATGTAGTTCACTGTGTGAGTGTTTCTATATTTGTTTATATATATATGACCAAATGTATGTATACATATAGATATATGAATTTTAATTAATATAAATATAATTTCAATTGACATGCACAGATATTAAAAAGGTAGTAAGTATTAGTTAAATAGATATATTTTAATGCATTTTAATTCAAATATAGGTAAACCAAGGGAGACATAGCCATTGATACAACAATATATTAATTATTTGTAAATTTAAAGAGAGTAATTTAAAAATACGGGAAGTCTACGACCTCTCTAAAGATGTTGAAATGTTCAAATATTTTGACATCCAGCGTAGTACCAACATTGTACACAAATACAGTCAATAAATTTTTTTAAAATCCTTACAAATTCTCTCCTGAAAATTGGATATTTGGGAATGTGGACCAAATCTGTCTTCATCATAGCGGTCTTACTGTGATTTGGCTTGTGCTGACATCAAACATACCTCAATGTCATACAATTTAAGATCTCTTTTTTTTGCACCAAAAATCAGGAAGATTGTCTAGAAGTTTTTTTTGATTAGTGCCAAAAAGGAAGGATGCACACAAATGCTTGCAGGTAAATGGAAAAGATAAGTAAATGCTAAGAATAATGGTGATAAGAAAGAAAAGAAAAAATAGTTTTAGGGAAATTTTAAAAGTGCTGGATGAAAGCATTCAGTGCAAACCTTTAAAATCTGAGATTAAGTACTTAAACCCACTTAATGTAAGAAGCGGGATTGAAATAAATCTCGATCATTTTTGTTGGATCATGCAACAAAGGTTCTAATCTCATGCTCTGAATCTCTTTGCAAATATATGCAGATAAAATTTCTTCTATCATGAAAGCGTTAGGCATATAATTTTGCAAAATATTTCTAGTCTCTGAATTGCAGGATTTTGATCAGGGTTAGAAGTAAGCTGATGAGGAATATTGGTGTGGCCATTCAAGAGAAAAAGAATTATCACTTTTGTAGTAATTGTATCTCATTTGCATATATAAGATCAAAAACCAGCCAAAAATGAGATGAAGTTTTTCCTAGTTTAAATTTTGAAGATCCTCCTTTTTTTTTTTTTTTCCTCTGGAGCATGCTATTGATCTTTCTTGTAAGAGTTCATATTTCACCAAGAGTCTTCTGACAAGGAAATGAAGGCCTTTTCCACAATATGGAAATAAAAACCAAGTATTACAACTCAGAGGTAATATTTAAAGAATGCCCTCATGACAACAGCATATTTTGTCCTTTTTTTTTTTAATGTGTGTTGGGGAATTCTGCCAAAATTTAGCTAATTTAAATGCCTTTGAAAAGTCCCTGCTCTTCAGAAGGTGTTGTGAATGCTGGGAATTGACACTTTATACTGCAGCAACTCTAATTTCTGTAAGAGTCACACATTTCACTCATGATTCCAAAGAATGGTATCTATTCAGTTCAGAGCTTCTGGGGCTATTTGAAACATGTGAATTATAAATAAGGAGCTGATACTGTGGAGGGGGAGACTGGCTGAAGGAATGAATCTGTTTCGTTGTCTTTGGATAAGGAGACCAAACAGGATGTAAAGGACAAATAAAACAAGGAGCTTTCACAGAATGAGGGGATCACAGGGCAGTATTAAAAAAAAAAATTACTTGGCAAAAGGGGCAAAAGAGACAGGTAAGTACAGTATGAACTTTGGGAGAAGAAACAAGGACTTGAAAGATATGAGAAAATCCTGCTTGACAGAGAAGGTTCCCAGAGGCTGGGAATGTGAATGCCATTCCAGCACAGTGTTTGCAAAAGTCCTGGGATGATCAACATGAAGAGGCAAGTGTTCAAATTCACAAATGGGGTTTTGAAAAGCCTGACCTAGAGGAAGATGTTCCTGCAAGTGGAAGCAGGGGGTTGGAATAAATGACCTTTAAAAGTCTCTTCCAACACAAAACCATTCTGTGGTTCTGTGATTCTATGAAGTGCGGGGGGTCTGCAACTGCTGAGGTGGGAAGATTTGAGAGGGTGAGAGAAATGAAGGGGAAACATTATGTAGACAGTATCAGGCTGGAAAAAGACTGAGAGGAGGGAAAATTGTGAATTACTTTTTGAAAAGTAAAATACATAATTCTTGAGTCTGGCACTTTTTTGAGTATAGTAGGAAACTCAAATAGTGTGTGCCTCAGGAATGTGTTGCATGTTATTAATCCTTATCACATCATTCATTGGATATGTTTTTTGATATTATTTAATCATGGATCTAGAAGATCTAGAGATTCTGGTGACAGTTTAAGAACTCAATCTGTGGAAATTCAGTCTTTCATTTTTAAAAAATATTTCCTTGGCTAGGGAGCCATAGAAGCATAGTAAAATTGTATTTTCATCTGTTCACTACATTTGTAAAGAACAACATTTTTGGTTGAAATGGTTGAAACATTAGGCACTTGAAAGTTAGAAAATGTCTGACGGTGAGTTTCCTGTGCTTAATATGACCTGACCTCACTTCCACCTTTTTGGGAGTGTGGTTTCCAATTAATCACAGTGACAGCTCAGGCTCTTGTGCTTTCAAAGCAAACTTTGAAGATATAAAAAATGAAAGCAGCTATGACCTCAGTTTGATGGCACGTACACTGTATATCGAATGCATTAAAGTTAGCACTATACAGAACAATACGAAATACTACAGGTGGAAGTGGGGAGAATAATTACAGATGTGGAAAAAGGAGTTCTTTTAATTAACCACACAAAGAAGTCTGTAACCTCTCTCTCCTCTGCAGTGCTGCTACCAGCTTTGCATACTTGACTACAGTGTGAGCATAGCTCCCACAGCTTGGAGGGCAAGGAAAGCCGCTACGGTGGTAATGACAGAGATTGCATTCAACCCTCAGTGCTAATTGAGGGCTGTGTTCAGTAATGGATTTGCTGTATTCCCACACTCACAGCTTTTGTTTCATTTAGACAGCCGGAGTTGAAACCTTTTGCAATCTGATGAGAGAAAAATGTTGGCTCTCGTTTCAAGAAAATGCTTAATCATGCACTAATTTTGAGCATGTTGTGAAGTTCTCTGAATTTAAATACCTGCAGTGTGGAAATGAGTCTTAATAAAAGTACAGCTGAGGATGAAGGAACTTTTTCACACGTTTCAAGGACAATCAGAAAATACACACAGGTCATTTACAGACAGACAAGCTTGACAATTCAAAATAATAACATTTACCAACATTTTCACAAAAAAATAATTTGCCATCCCTTACTTGTGGTGGAATTAACCTCCTTTCATTTTAGATTTATAATCTCAGCATTTAGTGGTCATGATTCAAAAATACATTTCTAGTCAGCAGAGAAAAACACCTCCAGGGAGAAACTGATGGGGAAAAAAAAAGCATCAATTGCAACTTTCTGGTGGATGGAACACAGCCCAGATTTTTGGCCTCAATAAGACACCTAGACCTCAGCTAGCTAAATCCCACCTTGCTGTCCAAAAAGAAACCAAGGATAGATCTATTCTCAACATATAAACTCTCTATTTTGACATCCAGGTCAAATCTGACCTGTAAATCTGGTTCATTGATCCTGAAACTGTTTGGTATAACTGTAGTTCAGATCAAGATTATAAATCAGGTATGCAGGATTACATAAACCTGATTTTTTACCTATTCAACAGTATCTGTGTAGGAAGACTTGCTGTCTGGCTGACAGTGAAATACAGATAACCCCAAGTGCTGTCAGAGTTCCTGCCTTTGGTCAGGACATGCAGTGTGCCACTACTGAGCAATTTACACATTGAAAAGTACCTGATATTACTGCTCTGGTTGCATGAAGTCAATAGCAGCAGATAATATCACTGTAGAAACTGTGAATCACTGTAGAAACTGTGAAAATGTGTCCCCAACTAGATCTCAAAGTGAGCAGAGGGAGAAAGGGGATATTTACTGGTAAAAATTGGTAGTATGAAAATGGATAAGTGATATATATAGATATATATATATATATATATGTTGTGCACCTATGAGGTTAAAAATAATAATTAAAAAAATCTTTTGTGCATATGATATAATTTAATGACTCACTGAAGAGAATTGCATATAGATGGTCTGAAAGATCCAGTTGTTCAAATCAGCCTTGTGTGCCTATTCTGTTTCTTGTTGTAATAGCTTGCATTCATCACTCATAATTAAATTTCAGGATCTATTATGAGACAAAAAACACACAAAAAGGGAAAGCAATTCAATTCAACAGGTATGTGTTTAATATAGCTTTCGGATTTAGTGCAAGTATTCTCTTACTTTTTTATTAAATGACTATTAGAAAAGGAATGTAAAAACCTGTATTCATAGAAAAGCAAACAAAAAAATCAAACGTGCATCTGTGTGGATACAAATCACTAATCATATTTATAACATTTAGTTAGTGACAGGATTGAAAAAAACATGCTGTATGAAGTACTTTGTAATATTGGATTATTTATTACTTTTTGTAGGCCAGGACTCCATCTCCTGGTCCTGCACAGGACACCCAAGAGTCACACCATGTGCCTGAGGGCATTTTCCAATCATTTCTTGAACTCTGTCAGGTTTGGTGCTTTGACCACTTCCCTGGGGAGCTGTTCAGTGCCCAGCCACCCTCTGGGTGAAGAACATTTTCCTGATATCTATTGTGTGACCCAAGCTTCCCCTGACACAAATTCATACATTCCCTCAGCTCCTGTCACTGGTCACCAAAGAGGTGTTCTTGGATCTGCTTAAACTAAACAACTCTCTTCAGAAACTGGAGTTTACACATAATTCTCTGAAATCCAGAAGTTTGGGACTGAGCAACAACAGATAGTATTTTCAGGTTGATATAGGAAAGAAAAATAGTATTGAATGTACAGATTTCTAACAACACATAGGCAATTACTGCATCTAATCTAATTTATTTGGTACTAATTAGTCTTGATTTAAACAACTAAGTTTATATTCTTGTATTTCTTTCACTTAATAAATATCAAGTCTATTAAGCCAGGTTTAATTAGTAGAATTAATAGAGTGTCTGTATCTAAAAGTCAGAGTCAAATGAGAAGACATTATCATTATCATTTACCACATTTATTTTTCTTTTAATACCATCAGTATTTCATAGTTCATAGTTAATAGATTCTTAGTCTTAACAACTAAGCTGTTGTCACCTCTGCTGCACACTTTTGACAGGTCTCCTAACTTCCTTCTTTTTGATGACTGTATTTGAAACTTCTATTTACTTTGTTTGATATTTGGTATTCTCCCAGGGAAATAAAAGTTTTAAGAATGTGCATATGGGCAAAAACTTTAGGGAGTCTTTATAAAACTCAGCTATGTGTTTATTAAATTTTAAGAGAATGTGGTATCAAAGTATCTTATTGACAGAAATGGACAGAGACTAGATTAGGTATCACAGCAGTCACTTACTACTATGCAACAGAAATGTCCTTCAGGAAGGTACTGCTTTGTATTGCTCTATTTGTTAAAATCATTTACTTCTGACAAAGCAGCTGTAAACATTTTAAAAAAAAACAGCAAAAAAATAAAAGCTCGCAATGAACATTTAAGAATGAAAAAATGACTGAATGTCCCTTACTAATTCCTGTATTTTCTCTCTACCTTATTCAGACTTCTATTGCATTTTTAAGAAGCATCCCCACTGGGATAGACACTCAATGCAAGTAATTAATACAGTTATTTACCTAGATGAGTTTTCTTGGGAAGATTTAAGAGTCACAGGACTTCTTGTGTCATGCTCAGTATACATCAAGTTTATTATTTTTTTGTCAAACCTGTCCTAGTATTTATTAAAGGAATAATTACAGGAATAATCATAAGACTCATAGGAACAGGAATAAGCCGTCTATCCATATCAGCTTTGTACTTTACATTTTCTTCCTGATGTGCTTAAAAGCAAGATGATTAAATCAAAACCATGGGTTCCGAGAGTCACTTGATTGCATCAGCAGCTGCAGAATTCAAAACACAGCCTTCCTGGTTTATACTGCTTAAACACTACTGAGAAGAACATAGATAACAAATGGGAGCTATTCTGAAAATTAACAAATAAATTTGGGGAAAATTATAACACTCCAAATGTATATTGGGAAACAAACTTCTACAAATCTCATTTAAAAAGTGCTTCGAGTGAGGTAGCGCTGAAATGTTTCTTACAGGAAAGAAGGTTAGAGAGTCAAAATAATCAGAGACAAGAAACACAGTGATTAATTAAAAATCAACCTTAACCCATAAGTGACGATAGCTGAAAATTACTTGCTTTTTTTCAGTTGATCAGAATGAAGTTCTTTGAAAACCTGTACATTGTATAAACTATATTTAGTCTCTTTTGTGTAAGACTGTCAATACTAATTCACTTTTAAATTTTCTTTTCATTAAAATATCTGTAACATTTATACCATCAGAATTCAAATTATATTCCCTTGTTATTTTACAATTTATAATGTTATATTTTCTGTGGAAACCTTTGAAATTTCATTTCAATTAGAAATTTAAAAAAAACAAATTGATTTTTTTTTTCCCAAGAGGAATATTTTTTGTTTCTTTTAATTTCTAAATAAGAAGCTATTTCTCATTGAATTATTGAGAAAAAAGAAGGAAATTTCCTATTTTGAAAAAAGTACACTGAAAACAAAATTAAAACGTAAGCATACAAAGACAACTACAACATTAAAGTGATTAATAAAAGTCTAGTGTTGAAAAAAATAGTTTACTGGAAGGGAAATGGGGATTTCATGTCTGCATGCTAACTTTTATCTTTAATAATGTAAGCTTAGATGTACAGTCTTCAAAAAAAATCAGTAGCTGTCTGTACTGAATTTATTTGGATGCAATTGCTACCAAGCATCCCAATAAGAATTTCTCCATGTTCAATACTTCTTGTCTTGTGCAGTGAGGACTGATGATTTAACATAACTGCAGAGAAGAATAAGGGCATAATTTACCAGTTCCCACAGAACAGTCTCTTTGAAGGGCATTATAGCACTTGATTTAAGATCCCTTTAAATGGTGGGATTGAATGTGCAGGTACCAGTGTCATTAGGGATGACCATTCTGTTGGTCAAAAAAAAGAATATTAAAAATAAGACAAATTGGTAGATAAAAAAATCATTAAACACAGTGAAAAGGTGAAATAATGAACAGTGAAGTAGAGCTTCCTCTGATTGGGAACAATATTGGTATTGTGCATTCAGGCCGGATTTTGAAGGTCATGTGCGTATGGAAGGTTATTACTGCAGCTGGGGTAAATTTTTGGCTACTGAGCCACCATTCCTCAGAGAAAAAACTTCTCCAATGCAAAAGGGCATGCAAACACCATAACACAGCAGCAGCTGCAACTCAGCAGTCCCACGACCTCAGTGAGTTTCCATCCTTGATGAGATTTGGTGTGTAAATATTTCTGCTGAACACTAAGTAGAAGTGAATATTGCTTTCTGACCCTTTCTCTTTCAAATAGCCTATTGATGTCAAGAATACATGTCATCTTGTCATAATATGAGCACTAGGTCACACTTAGACATGGCTGCTTAAGGCAAATTTAAAGATCACAGTTATGATCTTCCGTGACCTTAGTCTAGAATCAAGGTCAAAGCAGTCCCCTGTAATAAGCAATTCTCTAAATTTAATAAATTTAATATTGTTGACCTAGATAATTGTTATTTTAATCTTTATCATAATGTAAATTTTCAACTAAAATTCCATCACGTGTCACCAACATACCCAAATTAAAGTGAAATTCTCACTTTTCAGGCTTTTACATGCTGATTCTGGAAAAAGATAGGAAAAGAATCTTCAGCTTTCATTTTACTGAATGAATTTATTACCTTTGGCAAATATTTTTATTTGTATGTATGTGTACTACATACTGTCCCATAAATATAATTCTTCTAATTTTAATCCATTTTATTTGCCCTGTAGATGACAGGTCAGCAAGGATTTAGTGCATCACTTTGCCTCAAACACCAATGACCATTCAAGTGGGAAAGTTAGAACAGGATGTGCTCAGGAAGGGAGGCAGTATGAAGGCATGACGGAACTTTTCTGGAGCCAATTTTCCTGTTCAGGTCCACGATGACAGCACAACATCCAGCACAAGAACAAAAGTGGGGTCAAAGAGCAAGCAAAACCAACAGGGGGATTGAGAACACCTAAAGACCCTCAAAGCCCCTCAAACCATTTCCAGAATGGTCCAGTAGAACACACTGTGCATGTTAACTTATTTCCATGAATAGCTAGAGATGTAATCCCAGAGCAAGGAAAATGTACTTTAAGATAAAACCTCACAGAGCCTGTGTTGGACATCCCAGGACCCTGGACACCCTGGTGAACCCAGGACTGGTGGTCCTCTGTATCTCATCTGCCTTTCATTGTTCTCCTTCTTCCCTCTTTCTTCCCTCTTCTCCTTTTAATTGTTATTATTATTATTACTATTATTATAATTATTGGTAGTAGTAGTAGTATAAAATATATAACAATTTCCATGCCAGGTAGTAGTGTGATAATAAACTTTGTGAATTTTTCTTTTTTTTTTTTTTTTTTGACCCTTTTGTCTTTTGTTATTCCTTTTTGAACCTGGGCATATGCAAATCTTATATGTTCTTTCCTGTGTAGGAGTGGGAAGCAACATACACATAACTTAAAATTTTCCTGGTTTTATTGTATTTTTGGCCATCTTAATTCAGTGTCTCAAAACTAGCTGGACTGTTTTCCTTGCAGGGATTAGAAATGTTCAAAAAGTGAAATTAAATATACTGAGGTGTAGGATGATTGACAGGGTTAGCATGAACTGTTTTCTCCAGGAGTTCACAACCACCCCTCATTCTTTGAAATGTAAATGGTAGAGCAACTTCTGCATCCAAAGATTGTTTGATCTGACACATGTTCTGAGACAGCTAAAGGTCTAGAAAAGGAAAGAAGCATAAATTCATATATTCTATCTCCTTAGAAACCCTTTTATTCCCTCTCTATAAAAGGAAATAAAGAGTAGCAGTACATGTAAATGACCAAGAGTTTTGGAGCAAGAGCTGCACTCCAGCTCCTGTTACCATGAGTTGCTACTGATTCAGTTTGGTGATGGGCACCTGAGTTAGTAGGAAAAGGAAAGGATTACATCATAAGGATCAAATCCCACCACTGCCATCAGCCTAGGATTTGAAGGTGATACTAACAGCAATATGGATGCTAAACTTGTCGGAGAAAAACTCATTTGGAAGAAAAAGATCCAATACATTCTTGGCAGTAGGGTCCAACAACTGGCTACAGCAACACTGTGATTTGTCCTATGTTCCTAAACGAAGAAAACTGTGTGTCATAGAGAAAGACTTGTTTCTTGTTTCACTAAATATCTAAATTCCTGTTTCATCTAAATATCTGGTTACTGTTGTCTCCTGACCTGGATAGACTGAGTCAGGCTGATGAACAAGGGAAGAATTTGTTTTATTTTCATGTCTAGCTTTTGTAGACAAACGAGGTAGATCATCCTACTCTTCTGACACAAATATGCAGTAGACACTTTCTAACTCTCTTATATGGTAGAGGATTGCATAGCATGGAGTAGGTAATGGGTAATGGAAGCAGATAACTTGGAATCTTCCCCATGGCATATCCATAAAATAGGTCTTTTTAGGATGATCAAATTTATTTTTAAAAACATAAAATAAGGAGAAAAAAATCATGCCAACCTCTTATCCAGCTCCTCCTAAAAATACAAGGATATTTACTCTAAACAAAAAAACAACCAAACAAACAAAAAAAAAAAACAAAAAAAAAAAAAACCCATATCTAAAAAGCAAACAGGCAAAAAAGAAATCCCAAAAAAACCCAAAACCGCTAAATTGTGGGCAATTAGTTTTTCTTGAGAAAACATTCTAGAATCTCAACATTTTCAAGTTTTGCTATATTGAGACATAGGTTCTTATGCAGAAGATGCACTGGTAATCTTTAAGTGCTTTGTGCCAAATGTAGTAGGAATGGGGGAAAAATGGATAATTAAATTTTTATGCATTATCATAATACTAGTCACTTGATGTTGGTATTAGCATTAATGGTAATGTTAATGAATGTGGCTTGCTACTGAAATCCATGGATATGTACATTTATTTTGAGATAAATGTTATATCATAGAACTCTTCCCTCAGTTTTTTATTTACTTTTTAAGTCCATAGCTAAACAGGGAAGGCCTGGCTAATAATTTTCTTTTGTTTAGTTTCTTTTTTCCTCTCTCTTCTCCCATGTTTTAACAAGAAATACTTCAAATTAACTCAAAAGATTCTAACTAGTGTATTTTGCTGTGGGAAGGTTAATGTTAGGAGGAAATTCTGTCTTGCACAGTTAAGAAAATGTCACTTGGCACGAGAGATTAGAAAATTTTCATCAACCCAGTCTAAAGAAAAGGGCTGCCATATGTCAGTGATGGATTACTCCTCCAAAGTCAGGCAGAGTTCATTAGTTCTTGTGCCTTCAGGTCCTCGTTCCAGGTTTTAGCTCTCATGTGACAATACAAATTAGGGATACACGGAGTTGTAATGGCATATTTAGTCCTTGCTGTGCACAATAGCCATGCATCTGCAGCGAGTGGCAGAACGTTTGTCAGTTTGAGGAGGCTTTGTGACGCAGAGAAGGCGTCCTGCAGCCAAGTCATTTGGCTGAGCTGACAGCTACTGGTGACTCTATTGCTCTAATGAATGTTTGATCCATCCAAACACAGCCTCCCATTAAGATATAAGGCAGTTTTAATTTTTCAACTTAGCGTTTATTAAATATACCTGGCTGAGTTCAGTGCCTTTACTGATGAAATTTGCTTTTCTGTTGTGTGGGATTTTTTTTCTTGCAGGGTGGGAGTGTTTGGGGAGGTTGTTTTCCTTCTTGGATTAATTATAAGAGAGTCAAGTTCTTTTTGCAGTTTTACTTAAGAAAAAATGAGACACTTGGAGGTTTAATAGCATGCAAAATTCCTGCCTTTGCTAGGCTTTTCAAGGTGCATGTACATATTTACTTTTAAGGACTGATTGTAGAGTCACTTCTAACAAACATTTTCACAGGTTATAGCAAGGCCCCTTTATACAAGTAATGTTATTGATCCCATGAATTCTTAAAATACAGGTTGAATACATCATTGTGTTCACTCTATCTTTGTGATATAGGTCTTAAAACAAAAGGTTTTTCTCGAATTTTCTAGTTTAGTTCACTGTAGAGTTTTATCACATATGTAGAGAAATGCAATTTCTTGGTCTCCAAATATGATTCTTTTGAGCTATGCTCATTCACTTACTGAAAAAGAATTTTAAAAAAGTGTAAAATCATAATCCAAAGCTACTTGCTTTTGAACAACCATATAATTTTAAAGAATTTAAAAATGTGGGTGATGAAATTAATTAACATATAAACCACTTCTTAAGCCTTCAGTGCAAATTTTTAGGTGAATTGACGCCTATGTGAACTCATACAAAGAAAGTTATTTGGCTCAGAGGTGTCTAATCAACTAAATTTGCTGTTTCAAAAATCCACGAAAACCATATACAAAGGCTAGTTATGCAAACTAGAAAGGAAGAACTGTTGTTTTTCTCTCACTGCTTTCATCTGTCTTGAAAATGACCAAAACAACTTTAAAAGACTCTTCCAAGTTTATATTTCCTTCTTTCAGTCTCGAAGTAAAGTGATATTCCCCATGGTTTCCTTTGAAATTGGGAAAATTAAAACTATTTCTAAATGAAAGATTATATTTGAAGTCCCAAGCACAAGAAATATATATTCTTGCTGAACATTTTGAGATTATATAACATGAAGGATATACATTCTAACCTAAAGAGCACTGTGCTAAAATTATTGCATAGAAACTAGTAGTAAAATAGGAAACAAATCAATAAAATATGGAAACTACGAAAAGGTGTTATTTTGAAGGAAAGTAGCATACTATGTACATAAATTATTGTTTTGTGTTTGTCAGAATATAAAGTATTCAGTTGCTCAAAATGTCCCATTCATAATGCTAATAATTGATGACTCTGTTTACTTGCAGTTTAAACAGTTCTTTATTTTTCCTACAGCCCTCTCGTTATTTTGTCTAAGAGTACAGTTTTCTAAAATCTAAATTTCTATGTTTCGGTGACTTTCCATATGTCATTAGGAAAACTCCTTCTAACATCAACAAATGGTGATTCTTTTTGTTGTGAGAGTACCATGATAATTCAAAACAAATATCAGAGTTTTGTTTAAAAAAAAAAAAAAAAAAACAAAAAACCAGGGACAGTCCTTCCTGTATTCCCAGATAATTCTTGTAATGGTCCTAGACTTTCTCCTTTAAACACTACATTTTTCAGATATTTTTGTATAAGTTTCTTTACAGCCCTCAAACAAGTAAAAATTATCTATGACTTGGAAGTATTGAGTTCCTAAATTTAGCCCTCCAACTTCCATGTCTGACATTAAAATTTTAAATTTCTTTGTGAATCAACCGCTTCTAGACTCTGAATAAAGCACTGGAAATGGATATATAAAACAGCAGGTAATGTAGCTGCAACCCATATAATCATTCCCAAAATTTAGCCAGATGAAAACTAGCCCAGGAAAGAAAACCATGCAGGAAAATGACTCAGCTACTTAATTGGATTATTAACTGTGTTTTCAATATCCTAAAGGGTTTGATACTGATACAACTGTAATAAAAAAAAAATGGATAAAATAAATCATCATATCTACATTATTTTCTTTTTTTCCTACATTCATCAGTGTAAATTTGAAATCTAAATTTAAAACACTGAAGAAAGAAAAAGAAAGAAATCAAGAAAGAAAGAAGGAAGGGAAAAAAAAAAAAAAAAGAAAATCAAGGTGTGTTAAGAAAGGCATAATTTGTGCCAGAAGAATGTGACAAAGATTCTCTCAGATCAAACTTCATGATGTCTCACAGGATAGCCATGGCAAAATATCCTCACTGTACAAATTGCTAGTTTATCAAAACTTATTCACAGCTGATCTGGCTGGCCGTGTACAAAAAGGAACATTAGTACTTTCTCTGTGGTGTCGTATCAGTGCTGTCTCTTACTGGCATGTTTTTTATTGAGAGACAGAAAATTTTTAGTAGGATTGCAATCATCCAGTTTCTTTCTTCCTCAGCCTTTACCTTTTTTCACCTTGAATCTTGTACTGTTCTGACTTGGCTTGTCATGACCCATATTTTCTTGATTACAGCATCTGGGACATCCTTGCTTCTCACATGAAATACACTTTTCGTCCTCTTTGATGGTTTTGTGTCTTTTTGAAGATTTAATTTCTTATGAATAAAGTGGTGTCAAGGACAGTTAATATATTTATTTAATTTTTCTCAATTACTTTTAGTTTCTGCCTGATTCTAATTAATTAAAATATTGGGAAATTATCTATTTTTTTCTGAAATAAAAAATATAGGAACTAATTAAAATTCTCATGATCAGGATATTCATCCAAATGAAAATTATAATTACTTGTAATTGTATCTTATTTATGCATAACCAGTGTCGTGAAAACTTGGTTAAAATCAGGAAGATGTCATGATTTCTGCTGCAGCTGATGAAAGAAGCAAAATTTCTCAGATAAATAGTCTATCTATAAAAAAGTTATAGCCATAATCCGACATACTTTAAAATAAATTAATTTAAGGTGTCTCATTCACACCTCAATCTGTCAATGTTTTGTACATTATTTCTCAAACCAGCATCTCTCAGTCTATTATCACTTGCTACCACGATAGCATTTCCACCTGTAATTTGTGGCTTGTCCTGTGATGTCCTCTAGCTACGCTGCTGGGAAGAAAAACAGTTTTAAGTTTTTGTTGCTTCATCAGCAATACCAAATCCCATGCTACATAGTTAATTTCTATTGCAATAGCTTAGGTTATGAAATCACTGCATTTAGGTCGTCATTCAGTTCCCGATTAGCAGATCTTTGAACCCTACAGCTGCTGGAATTGCCTTGTCAGTGGGAACAGGCAGGAAACTTTACAGATGACTTAAAGTTAAGTCTGGGACCCCTGATCATGCAGAACTGGAGATTTCCTTCAGATATTTTCTCTCCAAGTCAGGGACTAATTAGTTCATATTCTTAAAGGCAGTTCTGTTAATCTTTAAAAAAGGCAGTATATATTTAAGATAACATTTCTTCATAGTACTAGAAGTATTGTCAACAATGAAAAATATTTTTCAACTTGCAGAAAATAGCAATATTTTCTTCCATGTAAACTGCTGTAATCATAGTGATGCCATGATGACTCAGTTACAGCAGTATTTCTATAAGGTGTGACTTTCAGAAAATTTTCCTTTTTGCCAAGTTTTGTGAGGTGTGGAAGATGTAGAAGTATCATGCACACAGAGAATCCCACACTGAAATACATGTAAATGAATATATGTATAAAAGAAAAGCAACATGAAAATAGAGTGTGAATTCTGACCAAGGAACTAAAATATGTATTGCTCCTGGGAAAAAAAGGAAAATAACATCTTCAGGAAAACATTCATTTGAAATCCAGGAAAAGCATGCCTGTGTACAGGAGGAAAAAATTCTTAGAGGAAAATGCAAACTCCTTTGCCCTTATAATACATTTAAACCTTCAAATTTTTTTTACTGTTTGCTTTGGAAGAAAATTAAGGATTTTACTTTTTTTAATTAAATGAACAATGTGATAAAGAAGTATTTCTGAAAAATTTCAAAGCCATAGACAGCTGATAAGATACTGTATTATTAATTCAGAGAGCTCTTTTCTACTATAATAGAAATTAAAATTTTATCTATGATAGCCCAAGTGAGCTACCAGCAATCATGTATTATGAGCACACAACTGTACCAAATTATCAAATACACTTTGGACTAGATAATCATTACAAGGGACTTAATTTAGTCTTGTAGGTCTGATATGTAAGAGAATAGAAGAAAACTGACTGTTGAGTTGCATATCAGACTCCAAGATTAAGACATAAACACCCAAGAAATATGTTGACCTTATGGTCAGAGCATAATGGAAACCTCACTTTAAATTTCTATTTCAAATATAGTTTCAAAGTCAGCTTTTTAAGTTATGTATTTGTCTCTTTGGATGAAGTTGTGGATATCTAATGAATATTTGAACAGAATATTTTCATAGAAGTTCATCTTGACCTTGCATGCAATATGTTAAGGAAAATATCTTGCAGTAAGTAAAATGTACCTGACTGTCTTTACTTATTTTAGGATGCATATCTGTACAAATAATCAGTCCATGAGCGAGATATTGTCCTTAACAAAGCAGAGAAAGGGCTGTCAGAATAATGCAGCATGAATATATATGAAGTTCCAAGCATATTCTGTCTAGAGTGTCTTTTTTCTCTAATGTTGCAAACCGAAGGACAGCAAGCTCCTACCTTACAATAAAATAGTTTATGCCTCCAACTACTTTTTTTTTCTCCGAGAAAAACAACAGGAAACATTCTGATGGCTTTTTGTCGTTTCAGTGTTCCCCTTTGACTGAGGAAAAAAAAAAACCCAGTGTCAGGGAAAACAACTTTTATACAAGTTTTGTGTCAACAGATAAGCACAGCACTCCACAAATGTGAGCTCTGGGACACTGTATTATCTACTGCTACTCTTTTCAGATGGTTAAAAACAATATTTTTTTTTTTACAGTTCTGACCTTGTCCCAGAACAAAATTTCTAAGTAACTTCTGTGGATTTCTTTGTTTAAAGACATTAATAATTATGAGGATTTTTAATTTTATAGTTAAAAAAAAGTATTAACTTTTAACTACTACTTTCTTGTCCTNTTTGAATAATTGTTATTATTACTACTATTGATGAAAGGAACAAGGTTGTAATTTCCTACCTGCTTATCCCACTATAAGTCAAACCCTTGCTTTTTAAAAACAAAATTGTTATTCTCTTGGTATTTGTATTCACAGCACGCATGCTTCCAAGTGACTATAAAGCCATCGTTAGTTGTATGATTTAAAATATAATAACAGGAAAACACTGGAACTCAGAGTGTTTTGTGAAAGTGTTACAGAGAAGCAAATGACATTGGATGTAGCCCTCACAGTATCACCCTCGCAATAATGGAATTGACTGATTGCTTATTGTCATGCTCTCGACTGCACATAGAATGTAATTATCTACACAAAGCTGCTGGGATTTGAAGGTGCAAGAAGAATAAACATTTTTTTTTTTTTTTTAATGGGAATAAGTCATAGAACTGACTGACAAAAAGTTTTAGCACCCAGGCTTAACATTCGCTTTCTAAAAGAAATGAGACCAAATAACTGCACCTTGCTCTCTCACCTAAACAACATAAGGATAAGAGGATAAGAGTCAAGGAAAAGTTTCTGTAACAAAACCCACCAGATGTATGCTGGGAACATAATACAGCAGAGGAAAACTTTTAAGAATTTCCAAAGGTGTGCAGACAATTACGTTGTGATACAGCTGGACAAGAAGCCCACAGGCAAAAATCTTCTCTGGATCTACTGTTTGTGATCAGAGAAGGACTAATGGGTGATATGATGGTTGGAAGCCATCTTGGGCACAGCAATCACAAATTTACAGTTTTTGATTCTTGGAGCAGTAAGGAGGTGGGCCAGCAGAACTGTCACCTTGGACTTCCAGAGGGAAGCTCTTGGGCAGAATGTANGATGTATGCTGGGAACATAATACAGCAGAGGAAAACTTTTAAGAATTTCCAAAGGTGTGCAGACAATTACGTTGTGATACAGCTGGACAAGAAGCCCACAGGCAAAAATCTTCTCTGGATCTACTGTTTGTGATCAGAGAAGGACTAATGGGTGATATGATGGTTGGAAGCCATCTTGGGCACAGCAATCACAAATTTACAGTTTTTGATTCTTGGAGCAGTAAGGAGGTGGGCCAGCAGAACTGTCACCTTGGACTTCCAGAGGGAAGCTCTTGGGCAGAATGTAGAGAGAGTCCCTTGGGAGGCAGTCCTGAAAGGCAAAGGACAGGAAGGCTGGATCTGCCTTAAGAAGGAAAACTTAGTGTCATGGTTTAGAATGCTGGCTAAAAGCCAGGCACCCACAACACCTGTTCATTCGCTCTCCCCCACCACCACACTGGGTAGAGAAGAGCGAAGGGGAAAAAAAACTAACAAAAAGGTTCATGAGTTGAGATAAGGAATGGGGATGAAACACTTGATGGACAAAACAGGCACTACTTAAATAATCAAGTGAATTTATTACTAACAAAGTCAGAGGANTGGCTCTCCTGCTGGACACAGCCCCTTCTCGGCATCCGCCCGCTCCGGCGTGGGGACCTCCCTCCTCCACGGGCTGCGGGTGGAACTCTGCACCCTTTGTGGACCCCATGGGCTGCATGGGGACAGCCTGCTCCACCATGGTCACCATGGGCTGCAGGGGGACAGCCTGCTCCACCATGGTCACCATGGGCTGCAGGGGGACAGCCTGCTCCACCATGGTCACCTTGGTGTCTGCATCCCTCACATATTTCTCAGCCTCCTCCACTGGAAAAACTACTGTGTGCCCCTTGTTTTGATTTCTTCTTAAATATGTTTTCACAGAGGCGTAACCACTATCTTTAATTGGCCCAGGTTTGGTCAGTGGCATGTCCATCATCCTCAGAGTCAACAGCAATTGGCTCTGCTGAACATGGTGGAAGCCTCCAGAAGCTTCTCACAGGCGCCATCTCTTTGGCCCCCCCACTTCCAAAAACTGGGCCAAGCAAAACCAACACACTTGGTTACAGGGACAGGCCATGCCCCATGTGCCTGAAGACAAACGAGTGAAGAAGACCAGCCTGGCTAAACAGAGACCTAGTGTTGGAATATTTTATTTTAGGTTGTGGCACAGATTATTTTGAAATAATCTCTACCATGGTACAATATAATTCAAATATACAATCGGGATTTTTTTTTTAATACAATTTTCAAAACCAAATATGAGGATGATTCTTGGAGAAATCTGTAAATAGTGCAAACACATATTCAAGATATATCTTAAAATCCTCATATATTGTTGTATAAAGAATACTCTTTGAGAAAGCCAACCATGGCCTTCTTTCATTATTCTACAACAAATTTGCTTTTGTTGATAGATGGCTGCTCACTTTTGGTTTTATATCTGGGCAACTTGAAGTCCAAGACATATGTTAAACCACTCATTTTCAACTGTTTTTAATAATACTTTCCAGGTAATCAGTACCATAATTTAATAGGAATATGTTCATTACCATGTTCACAGTGCGGCTGAGATGGCTTGCTCAGTTCCATAATTTTTAAAACCAATTTAATTTAAAAATAATTTCATGATTCAGACATAACAAAAATATTTATTTCAGCTAATAATCACCATAGAGTTAAAGAATGGTTTGGGTGGGAAGGTACCCTAAAGATCGCATAGTGCCAATCGCCTGCTGTGGGCACAGTCACTTTCCATTAGACCAGGTTGCTCAATGCCCCATCCATACTGGCCTTGAATGTTCCCAGAGATGGAGCATCCACAACTTCTCTGGACAACTTGTTCCAGTGCTTCATCACCCTCACAGAAGAGAATTAATTCCTAATAACTAATCTAAACCTACTTTCTTCTAGTTTGAAGCCATTCCCCCTTGTCCTGTCACTACATGCTCTTGCAAAAAGTCCCTCTCAAGCACTCTGAATCCCCTTTTTGTACTGGAAAGCCCCTTTAAGGTCTTCTGGAGCTTTCTCTCCTCCAGACTGAGCAACCCCAGCTCTATCAGCCTGCTTTTGTAGGAGCAGTACTCCAGCCCTCTGATCATCTTTGCATGGTCCTCGCCTGGGCTCACTGCCATAGGTCTGTGTCCCACTTATGTTGGTACTCCCAGAGCCGGATGTAGCACTCCAGATGGGATCTCGTGAGGACAGCAAAGAGGGGCAGAATCACCCCCCTGAACATGCTGGTCATGCTGCTTTGGATGCAGTCCAAGATGCAGTTGGCTTTTCTGAGCTGCAAGTACACACTGCTAATCTCCATGCAAAGGAAAAAATCTCCAACTTTTTTTTTTTTTTATTACTTATAAAAAATATATGAGTTTTGAAAATATCCTAAAGGTGCACAAATTGAGGAGGCTAATGTCTAAGAAAAAGCAGCTCTGTAAAGGAGATTATATAAAACAAGCAATGTACCAAAAATGGAGATAATTTTAATGGTGTAACTTGTAGAAGAGTAATTTCTTTTAAAAAATCATGTTAAATTATTGAGGAAGGGATTTCAAAAGGGTCAAGGAACAGACACCCATATTCTGTTGAAAGGCAACAGGTTCTCTAACTCATTTTTGTGGATTCCAAAACCTACACTTCTGGGAGAACTGTGTCAAAACCAATTAACTTGTAAAAACACCGTAGAAACTAAGTTAAATAAGTGTGGATGAAAGATCACAAGTATAATCCCCTTAATAAATTACAACAGCTAATAACTAACCTTTTTGAATTTGAACAGCTACATTTTCTAAAAAGCATTGAAATCAATCCTGTGTAGATCATTAGCCCAGAAATAAGGTAGGCAAACATGACTGCAGCAAGATCTGTATCATAAAGTAATTCTCATTTAAGACAGGTAAATGAATGGAAAAAGAGAAGGAAAAGGAAAACAAAAGGGAAGAACACTCGACCTGTACCTCTATACAATTTCCCAAACACTAGATGGAAATTTAACCAGTTCTCTACATTTCATTTTTAAGTAAATTTGCACACCCCCATTCAGCCGTGAGGCAAACACATTGATTCCCTTTAACATCTTTTCCCTTCTGTCACCTGATAGAAAACCCTCAAAGAATTCTAACTACCAGCTATGCATCAACTCATACTTGACAAGGGTTGAGAATGTCAAGAGCACCAAGTAAACCTGATAAAAGGGAGCCATTCACTTTGGAGGCCCTTGTCTTTAGAAATGTAATGAAGATGTGACCAAGAACTTGGTGAAAGAGGAAGACAAGAAGGATTTTTATATGTGGCCATGTAGGAGGTTACTGTGTGAAGAAAACCAGTCAACAACTTACATATCATGAAAATGTCTATCTTTTAAAATGAATGAGTGTGCAACCAAACTTCTGAGTAGCTCTTTATGCAGAAATTAATTGAATAAAGTCTATCTAATGCAATAGACATTTCTGAATCATCTTGATTGTCAATTGTTATATAAATGAAAAATAAAAAGATTTTTCTCCACTGGCTCAAACTTCTGACATCTGAGAAGTCATCTGCCATGAATTGTAACAATTGCTGATGTCAAAGGACCAGAATTCAAATGATCGTTTAATGTTGTTTGACATGAAAGAAAACATAATTGAATTATAAACTAGTAATGTCATATTGTGTGAACTGATTGCTGCCTGAATGACAGCAAGAACCCCCCAAAGAGTTACTGCATTTCACACAGAAAAAGGTGCTGGAAAATAAATCAAACATGTTTTTGTTTAAATATGGCATTTATAAAACCCCAAACCAATAATTTAACCTTCTTTCTTTCCTCTCTTTTGCTGTCTTTCTTCTTTTTTTTGTTTTTTTTTTTTTTTTTTGAAAATAATAATTAAAAAAAATAAAGTATGGACTGTAAACAAGGCAATTACAGATCCATAATAACCTTTCTGAACATTTAAAATGTAAGAACAAATCAAGAGATCAGGAGGACTCCTCATTTACATGGGAGGCCTCTTTAGGGTAAGATCTTGACTCACATTGCAGTATTATTAAAAAACATTTCAACAGCTACATTTTCATGTAGCATTGCATGAAAATTATTCATTGCAGTATTATTAAAAACATTGCAGTATTATTAAAAAACTATTAAATTATTCAAGTCAAATACATATTGAAAAACTGTGCCATAATGGTTAGGTCTTTGGTATAACATGAACATTGAGATCCTTCACTATGTGTTGGAGTACAACTATGTTGAACTCCTGTTGTGAATGATCTGATTGTTTACAGGTAAACCAGGCAACTAAGAATACATTAATTTTGAAAACATTAATTTGTAGGTATCCATTATAACACAGGTTGGGCCACATATTTAATAATATCTCAAAAAAGAGGAAAAAGAAATAAGAAATTTGATGGAAAAAAATTAAAACATTCAAGCATGCAGAATTTCTTAGAAATAGACCAATTTATAGTAATTTCAATATAAATATTTGTTCCATTGGCTGAAAATGGTCATACATAATGTTTCAGTTACTACCAATTTCCTTGTTTAATTAAACCTGGTTGTTCCTTCCATATCTCTCTTTGATATTATTTTTGTTACTCGTGGACAAGAAGGGATAATTCAGGGTTAAGGTGATGGAGTAATTTAGAGAGATATGCTTTCATTTTTAGATGGATTCTGTTTTAACAGCTTGCATGAAAAGCTATCTTAAAAATAGAAATTTTTGCATCACCATCATGACTTCTTGACCACTGCAGTTCTGCATCGGCATTTCAGCTCAATACATCTTAGATATGACTTCAATTAAAGTTAATATGTCCTCATTATGCTTAGAGCAAAACTCTCAGAGACAATTTCTGTTGTACCAAGACTAAATTAATTTAAGAATTTTGTTTGATCCGGAAACTACTATCTATGCAAAAAAAAAGGATTTTTAAACAAAGATCATAAAGTTAAATGGATCATCATCCTCAAGACAGAAAATATACTATGGTAGTGACTTGAGAAAGAATCTGGAAAACAAAAATTCACATGCACTCAAGTGCACTTAAGGAATAAAGAAGTCAAGTGTTAAATATAAGGTTTACACTCTATATCTTCTAAGATGCCCAATCCAAAAGACCATTCAGAGTATTATGGCTCAGTGTATTATGGCTGTATGCAGATTCAGTGTTGCACTGCATAAGGAGGAAATGTACCTTTTATATAGCAGTCTATAGATTGGAATATTATGGTGTCATTCCCACAGAAAAAGAGAAAATATGATGGTCTATTCTCTGTTGTTTTCTGTCAGGTAAGTAATGGCATAAAATTCACTTTGGGGAGACTTATCTGTTTATCAGATTTTTTTATATACAAATAAAAATTACATGGTAATAGTTTTAGAAAAGCAAGCAAACAGAAAAAAAAATAATAAAACCACAAACTAGGCCACCTTCACCACACCTTTGAAACAAAGACTGCAGGTGATTGAGACATATTCAACAAATTATTTATGGTTACTGATAAGTCTTCCTCAGCCTCAAGAAGCTGTGTCTTGATCCACACAGGGTACCCAGTGTTTTGCATACACTCTGCTCCAAATTCTGCCCAGGGGCTGGGGTCCGACCTGTGAGCAGTGATGTGCCCAGGAATCTGACAACTGGAATATGGTCGAGCATGAAACCATGTGGACTGATTCTGAAACATCAATATATTCATTGACTAATATTAGGGAGATATTTTTGTCCTGTATTGAATACAGATGCTTTCCTAAACCAGGAAAATATTAATATATTGTTATCAATATATTAGGGAATATTGAATTATTCGTGTCATAAGAGGCCTCCACCAGTAAGCAAAGAAAATAATATGATCTTGAATACTAGAGTCATCTTCCTTCACTTAGGCACAACTACTAACTCGTACGCAATTAAGGACATTTATAAATGCTCTCAGAGTATAACACAGAAATGGTCACACCCTTTCTAAACAAATTATTAGTGAATATGACATGGGATGTATAACTCAAAGAAGAGCCTCTTCTCCTCTTATTTGCACTTCACACTTTTCTGACTTGAAATATCTATTGTCCTCCAATTTTAATAATTTCTCTTTGAGTATTTGCCTAGGATTAATTTCTTTGGAAGTTAATTTTTCATATATACATCCCAAAGTATTTCAGTCAAAATCTCAGTGTGATATGCAAAAAGACTGTCTCCTACGTTAAACTCTGTAAATCAAAAACCAACTGTACATTTTTATGGAAAAGATTTATGTAAAGCAGCTATTTGATCCAAAATAATGATCACATGAGAAAGAAACAATGGAGAAAGAGGCCTGAGAACACATGGCAGGAACACAAACGCAATTACAATCAGCTTTTATTTGTCAGACTTAGAAAGACAAAATGTGCACTCACAAAAATAATCATTAAACAAAACATCCCAGGGTTCTGCTCAATTTTATCCCATTTGTTTCTGAGGAACACATAGATATGAAAAAAAAAAACTAATTCAAGCCCAGAAAAAAATGTGAAAAATTGTATAAGATATAAATCATGTATTTGAAACATTCAATTGCTGACCCAGTCAGATTTATTTAAAGCAAAACACCACCTCCTGCATATCCAATTAATGGTTACCATGGCAAATAAGAGTTCCCACTGCACTGTCTTATTGCAATATGCATGACAATTGCAAGTATATCACTCAGAAATTTCCATAATGATATTAGCTGATCTATCCAGCATGAGACAATTAATTTTGTGAAGCATCAGGTGCTCAATATTTACTCTCATAAAAATTAAATGCAAACATTCACATGCTATATGGAAATGGATTCCTTTATAATCACCGTCCTCCTTGCTCTCATTAAATATTTTTCTTAAAATTTAGATTAGGCTGGCAGACAGATTTTCAGTAAGTTTTGTGTGAAATGGCCATGGTCACTGCAATATCTTAAGCTTTGAACGACAGCTAGTTTTGAGTTCAGATAAAGAATATGTTTTGTAAAAAATGTCTCATCAGTGAGTCTACACTTGCTTGTAAACATGTTTCTCGGGGAAATACAAGTTCATTCTACACGGTTTTTGTAAGGATTTTCTTGGATAATAATGTCTGTATGAGACACATACAGCACTTGCACAGTCAGATTTTTAAGGCCGTCCTAGCACATCCATCCTTGCACTGCCAGATTTTGCAAGAAATGAGCAGAAAGAGTTTGCTGTCCCCTCCAAATTACATGTTAATACGGAATACATGTAACAGAAAAGTAAGGACTAGCTTATGTTTCCTCATCTTGGAATATGGGTATCTTTAAACTGTTATGACTCAGACCTCAGAGCTTCTCTTTGAGAAATTTTATAATAGTTTTATTTTAAGCAACTGATTGAGGTGTTTTATATAATCACCATCTGATTCACCGTACAGTCCAACCTGGGGAGACAGCTGCCTTCAGGACACTGCTCTCTTCTCTGGGCTATAATCTTATTTTTTAGTGGGACTCATTTTCCATCCCTGTGAAGGTGAGTTTTGTGCTGAAACAAATGCTGGAAGTAATTTGCCCCAAAGAGACATAGAAAAATAAAAGCAGTAAAGAAACCCTCTGGTTCAGAGAATTTGGGACCAGGGAGTTCTCGTTAAGTCCATAGGAAGGTTTCTGGGTTTCTACACAGTCATAGTTTGAATCCCACAGTAATTCTGAGAGAAGGTACTGAATATTTAGCCAATTTCTTCTGTTTGAAGTGAAGAGCTTTCTTATAACACTATGCTCAATAACATATATAACACAGTGATGCTCTTTGAATTTAACCTTTTAGTAAAAATGCCTTTTTACAAAAAACCTTCATGTTTGAAAGTTCAGCATCCAATGGGTGAATAAGGAATCTAATTGGGGTGAGGGGGAAAGTAGAGAGATTTGGTAAAGAACTAGGCATAGGAACAAACTCTTGCTGAAGGACCAATAATGGAAGTGAAGGACTGGTAAAGTTAGAGTGGACAAAATTATTATTATTATTAGCACCACTAGTAGTAATACCAATCCTGCTATTTTGGCAGTTTGCTTCTGATAAATTTCAAGAAACAGCTGTGTTTAGCAAACAACTCATGTGGTCTATGAAAACAAATTTCAGAGCTCTTCACTTTTACTCCTTTGAGAATATATTTTTATGTCTAGTTTCTGGTTTGGCTTGGTTGGCTTTTTTCGTAGTGTGTTGTTGTTGTTTGGGTTCCTTTATTTTTTGTCCCCTCTTTATGCACAGGATCTTTGGTGTACAGCTTGAAATGTAGTTTTACATGAGAAAATGTGATCGTAATCTTTTTGGTGTATTTAAGGCCATCCTATGAAAAAAATTGAAAATTAAGAAAAAAAAAAAAAAAAAAAAAAAAAAAAAAAAAAAAAAAAAGAAAAACAACCTTGAAAGGGTTTTCTTTGGTATGAAGTGCTTGTTAATAGTACAACAAACTCATTAAATAATCATGATCTCTTTGCAGGGGAGAAACAAGGAGTTAATTAAAGACAGAGTAGAGAGTTTGATTTTCAGATAGGTTTCTGACTATATTTGGTCTCTGTAAAAATAAAACAAGCCAGAGAGCAAAATTAATGTTCATATTCAGATTCACAGCACTGACCCCCAGTGCAACAAAATCTGAAGCTGGCTGTAGGCAACAGAAGTAGCTTGAAATCTGGACTCCTTCTCAGCATTTTTAACACAGAATTTTGCAATGCTTTTGTTTTTCATCTTTTGGCACATACTGTAACCAATAGCTTCATTTAGCAATATTCAGCAGTTGGATGGATTAGAATATTTTTTAAATGAATGAAACTAATTTTGCCTGCAGTAACTTCTACCACACCAGCTGTTACTGTTATCACTGTTGCCATCATCATCATCATCATCATCATTATCAGCATAACTATAATTACTTTTAGAAAGATAAATCAAGGAAATGCAGCAGTGGAAAGACAAAGTGACAGGACATGGGGTTGTCCTTTGTTTGTGAGTCTTAGCAGTATTGCTTTATTGCAGTCTGCATTGTGACAAGTTTACTGCAGCAGATTGTTTACTGTCCTTGATTAGATTTGCTAGAATTAATGGTGATTTCTTATGTTTCTCTTATGAAAGGTGTAAATAAATGAAATTAAATTATCTGTTGACTTTTTCTACATACAACAGAAAATAATTTTTAATTATATGATAATTGAATTTGCATTTTTCATTAAAAGGGAACACCCGCAACTCAGCAGATCCTCCTATTGTTTCCATCTAATTTGTCTTGGTAAATAGACAGTAAAAGCCAAGCATAGAGACACTCTATTCCACTGAATATGAATTAGGTACCTCTGAACTGATTATATGGTTAAATATCCACTAGAGTTCAGGTATCAATAGAATATGATCAAACTATACTGGCTTGGCGTGAAACTGGAATGGGAAAGGAAGGGGAAAATGTGGTTAATATCATATTTGTTGCTTATCTCACATTTAGTTACTCTGTGCATATAATCAGCTGTCCATTTATAGCTGGGTAATGTGAGAATATCTGCAAAACAAAAGCATCATTAAAATTCACTTCTCTGAAATCCTGGCTTTAAATGTCACTACAAATGTGAATTTAACAGCATTTAAACTGACTCCTTGATTCTCAGTATCTCCAGAGGTAACACAAGCATAAACAGTTTTTGCTGTTGGAGTTTTTGCAATTGAAAAGGAAAGCACGCAAGCCATAAAATCCAGTACCTTGGATTACTTCAAATTATCTCCCTTTATTAATTTTAAAAATCCAATCTAATATTCAACTGACATTTCATAAATGCAATGGCCATAGTAGTGTCCAATCAAACCACCCAAACACTATGGAATTTCACATATTTTCTAGAGACAGGACACATCAAAATTTAATGTGAAGTCTTTCATGGGTCTGTAGACCTAATCACCCATTCACACATTGTTTAGACCTCAGGGATAAGGTTATAAAAGAGGCATTTTGTATTCCAACACTTTAATCTTCCAAGATACAGATCGATAAGACAACTATTTGGAGTTAGTTGTTTTGAGCCTAGAACAACAGATAGTTGTCTTAATGATCTCCTAGAGCAAGACTTAACTTGAGAATAAATGTTTTTCATGGTAAGCGGAAGTATTCTCAAGCCAAAACATCCCTCATTACTCTCATTACACTTCTCTTCATATCATAACTTTGAGACCAAATACATTCCTTACCTATCACTCTGCAGTTCTGTAATATAAAACTTAGACATAGAATTTTAGTTATTTCCTCTCTTTTTTTTTTTAATAACTTTAATAGTTACTCACATTTCCTTTCACAAAAGGCTGAATTTAAAAAGCCTTAATATTATGATAAACTACTAGCATTTTGCTTCATTTTAAATGCAAAAGTAATTTTGGTGGGAAAGGAATTTAATGTTAACCATTGACAGCTATAAATATGCAGAAAGGTTGCCAAAATTATATGAAAGAACATTAATTAGAAAACTGAATAGTTTTTAATCTGGTGAAGTCTTTGTTTCTACAGATTGACAAAGTCACTGTTTGAATGTTAAACAGAACAATTCCTGATAAAGAACATGAACATCTGATCTTCGTCTGAGAAAATATTTTTGAATTAATATCAAGGCTTTTACTCAGTAACATATTTAATATAAATTTAACATATAAAGTGCTCAAATGCTGAGGAGTTTCAACTATATGTTTACACATCTTGTCCAAAGGGATTAATTTATGTAAGCAATAAATATTTTATTGTTGGCCCTAGTTTTCTAGAAATTATTGAAAGCAAATCACCTGGTACACTTGTGCTCTTTTCTCACTTGCCTATAAGGAAACAGGACTAAAAGCTGTCTAAAGTCTGTTCACAAAAGGATATTGAATACAGTGCAAGAGAACATTTGGATCATGAGCCATTGCAGTATGAAATGAAACTAGACCTGTTACGGCAATAGTAGAGCAATAAATGAAAAATGCACAAGGTTTCCCTCCTTGACTGGAAGTCCTGCTTCTGTTCTTTTACATTTTTTTCTTGCCCTTTTCTTGATTATCCCCTTATAGCCTTCAGGGCTTTTCCCACCATCAAAAATTAAAATATACCATTATTTATAGCACTGGGAGGGGGCGGAGAAATGAGATAGGAACTCCTGGACATACTAATGTATTTTTTTTCTTTTTCATTTGAGCATTTACAGTCCATTCCCTAACATCAAATTTAGCCACATGAGTTAATGCTTCACTAATATGAGAAATGTCTTCTACAGCACTACAGTGCTTTCACTTTGTGAATTTTCTGGTCTACAGAGAACTCTTTTGAGGATCCCTTTTCATTCTGTTAATAGGCAGTAAAGAATCATTTAAATATGAATTAAAATAAAGCTAGTAAATCTACTGAAAAGAATTAAAAGGTTTTCTTAAAAAATTTAAAAAAATTAAATTGATGGGAAGGTGACTGGCCGGGGTAGATCATCCATCTATTAACATCTGGATAATACCCCAAATGGGTCCACAAATTGATTGCCAGCAATGACTTCCCAAAGTAATCTGATGGAATTCAAAGAGGGAAAAATTAAAATGAATGAAGGAAGAAGTGAACTATCTGTGTTTAATCTTCAGTTTCATCAGAAATCGATTAACTAGCTGACTTTGGGTCCAAAAGAATTAATTATACTCAGTCTCCGGTATAATTAACAACACTATGGCCATCTCCCAAAATATTCATTAAACAGTCAGGAACAATATGAAATTCAAATTAAAATTGGAAAAGAGATTAAATAGAAGTAGTCATCTCTAAAAAGAATCATACTACATCTGAGATGAAATCATTTAGGCAATACAAAATATGGAAATACATTTTGTGTTACATTCGATTATCATTAATTCCAACACTGCAAGCTGGCAGCTATTTTAGGCTCATTACAAAGACTAAAATGGGCTGGAATTTTAATAGAAATCAATCCTCATTGGAATAATGGGAATATGATTCAAACTTACAGGAAGTTTAGTTCTAAAATTCAAGTTTTCTTTTTAATTTCTAAGTTTAACTGAGGAAATTTGCATTCTGATGTACATCTACCATTAATGCAAAATACTAAGAAATATGAGCATAAACAGGAACAGAGAGTAGAGGGAGGAAAAAAGATGTAGCTTAAATATGTTTTGGAATCCCTATTTTTTCAAATTTTCCAAGCCTAGTTATCAGTATCATGTGGAACTGAATAATACTGCCATGTGCAATCTGAAATTTACTTTCAGTCTTCTACATATGAATTTTTTTTCACCTTCTGGAATGTTACCTTGCTATATTTAGTGTTATTCTTCTGAATTTCAATACCTTTTAGCCAGTAAAAACCAGGATTTTCTTGCTTTACGTTTTTAGATTTTTTGTTTTTTAATTCAAGTATCACAAATCATCTCATTTTAACAATTTCTGTAAAAAGTAATTGCAGCAGAGCAAAAGTTACTGCATTTAAAGTAAGCCATCTTGGAGGGTTTTTATGTCTTTTACTAAAGGTTCTGTAGAGGAAAATACTCATGAGCAAATTGGTTAGGAAACAAAAAATCACGTATGCACATAATTATAGAAATTAAATCTTCTATTATTTTATGATTTTATTTTAAAGGTTTTTTCAATCAAAGGCATGAAAGGCTCTTGCTTTTAATTATTGATTCCTTATGCAGATCTCATTTTTGCGTATTACTGACACCTTTAATAAGGCTGTTTAATAAGATTGTATCAAGAAATTTCCATTTAGAGCAAAAAACTCTTTGATTATTTAATAGTTTGGTATAATCTCATCATTCCACATGTCAGCTCTTCTCTTCTTCAGTCCTCCTGCTGGCTTGGCTAGGAACTAGTCCACTGGCAGAATTTTAACGTTGCACGCAACTTTGATTTTTGGTTCTGTGGCAGGTTGCTGCTGGCTGGACATCAAATGCTCACCATGGCTGTTCTCTCACTCCCATCCTCAGCTGGACAAGGAGACGAAAAATGATGAAAGGCTGTGGGTCGACATCAGGACAGGGAAAAATCAGTCACCAGGTTATGGTCACAGATGGAAATAGACCTGACTGGTAGAAAAATAATTTAATATATTACTGGTTCAACTCAGAGTAGACAGAGAAATAGAACTGAATCTTAAAGAAACACATTCCTCCATGCCTCCCTTCTTCCCAGGCTCAGCTTCGCATCGGAATCCTTCTTCCCTCCAGCAGTACAGGAGAATGGGGAATGGGAGTCGCAGTCTGTTCATTACACGTTGATTCTGCAGCTCCTTCCTCCTCAGGTGGAGAACTTGTCATACTCTTCCCCTGCTGCAGTGCGGGGTCCTCCCACGAAAGACAGTCCTTCAAAAACTTGTCCAGCATAATTTCTTCTCCTGGGCTGCTGTTTTAAACAACCTGTTTCAGCATGGTGCCTTTTAAGGGGTGCAGCCCTTCAGGAACTAACTGCTCAAACTAATAGGGCATTTCAACCACCCGGATGTCTGCTGGAGAAGCAGTACAGCTGGCTGGATTGAAAAGAGACACAGGAGGCTCCTGAAGTGCATCAAGGATAACTTTCTGGTCCAATTATTACACAAACCAACCAGAGAATAAGTGTTAGCAGACTTGGTGCTCACCAGTTCAGCTGAGCTCATTGAAGAGATTCAGATTGTTGGCAGCCAAGGCTGTAGTGACTGTGCCGTGGTTGAGCTCATGATCTTGAGGAATGTGAAGCTGGCAAAGTCAGAACTCTTAACATTAGGCCACTGCTCTTAGAGCACCAGAGCTCTTCATCTCAATGTTCAGAAAGTAAGACAAGGAAAGCCATAACTCAGTGTGGCTGAGCAAGGATCTGCTTCTCACACTGAGAACTAAGGAGGAAATGCATGGCCAGTGGAAGTAGAGATATGGAAAAGAACAGGAATGCAGTTTGAATGTAGGGATGGGGTCAGGAAAGCTAAGACACCATTGGAAAGGGACTTATTTAGGGATGTGAAAAATAATAAGAAGGGATTCTCTAAATACATGGGTCAGAAACAAAAAACCTAAGGAATACCTAAGCAATGTGAAAGAGTGAACTGAAATGAGTGAGAAGGGAGAACTGGTAATTACAGATATGGAGAAGGCTGAGGTACTGTCTGAGTTCTTCACTTCAGTCTTCACTGACAGACAGCTTTCCCACGTCTCTGAAGCACGTGAACCTCTAGGTGGGATTTGGGGGGGTAAAGCTCCTCTCACTTTAAACAAAGAACAACTTTGGGACCTCTTGATGAAAGTGAATAGTTAGGGTTCCAAAGGGGATGGCTGATGTTTCCCAGACACTCAAATCCCTGGTGACTGGAAAAAGGGAAGCATCACTCTGTTTTTTTAAAAGGAGAATAAAGGAATACCCAGGGAGCTACAATTCAATAAGCCTCATGTTTTTGCCTGGGAAGTTCATGGAGAACATCCCATAAGATAACTTAAAGTTCTCACAAGATAAGGAGGTAATCTGAGGCAGTCAGCATGGCTTCACTAAGGGTAAATTGTTCCTACCCAAACTGGTGATCTCCTATAATGGACCGACTGCAATGGTCAAAAAGGGAAAACTGACTGATATCACCTACCTAGGTTTCAGTAAGGCCTTTGACACAGTTCCACAAGACCCTAACGCAGAAGGAGCAGTAGAGACAATGTCTGATACCCAACCCCATTTCTGTCCCTTGGTGTCACTGGGGGGAAGGAGTAGAGAAATTGGGAGTGATGTTGAGCCCTGGAAGAAGCAAGGAGTAGAGGGAAGGTGTTAGTTTAAGATTTTGTTCTATTTCTCATTACGTACTTCTAATTTGATTGGTAATATATTAAATTATTGTTCCCCAAACTGAGTCTGTTTTGCTCATGACCATAACTGATGTGTGCACTCCCTGTCTTTATCGCAATCCATGGGACTGTCCTTATATTTTCTCTTTTCCAGCTGAGGAGGGAAGCCTTAGAGCGACTTAGAGAAGCAGCTGGTGTCCAGCCAGGGTCAACCCATCACAAGGCATCAGAAAATTGCATCAGCAAGTCTGCTCTCAAAAGGAAAGTATTCTCTACCATGCCATTGCAGTGGTTCTCTGCAAGGACTTTTCCATTCAAATCTTATGTATTATTCATGGCAACATTTGAGAAACTTTCCCTGATTAAAGATAGATCCCTGCATCACTAAACAATAAGACAAACTTACCAGACCTCTGGAAATCTTCTAAAAATGCTTATTTCACAGAAATTTAATTAGATTGATTAGGATTATTGAGCTGTGCATGTGATGATCCCCTAGAGGCCATTCCTTCTCATGACTTTTCTGCAATAATTAAACTATAGTAGGACACTCAACTGTAAGTTTTAATTGTCACCCATGCCAAGTAAGTACTGGGAGGGAAAGTGGAAGATATATATTCTGAAAGCCACACAAGCAGAGAAACTCATTGTTTGAAGCAAAGAGATGACCGAGAAAAATATAAAAGATGCACTGATTTTTTAAGTATTGGAATCTTCTGTACAAAGAAGTATGCTCTACAGAGGTTAATTAATTATCCAGATTTTCCTCAGGGAAGACTTATTTGAATTTTTTAATGAATGCCACCAAAAAACCTCAGACAAATAAACAACAAAGAACTAATCCATTCTTCATTGTGTTTCTGCGTTTAAGTATCTAAAAAAAAAGTCAAAATCAAAATAATTTTTAGATCCAGAGATCTAAAAATGCATCGAGAAATATTTTTGGAGTGTGTCAAGACAACTTCAGATTTTTTATTATTATTTCTGGTTTAGGATTTATGAAGACATTTACATTATTCATTCAGCCTTCACTTGTGTTCAGAACTATCTGATTCTGAGAATATACAGGTCTCTTCACATACGGTGTGAGATTCACCGTTATGTAATCTTTGTCAAACTATTCTTTTCTAAGGGTAATCTAGACATAACTGTGCTGTGTACAGAGTCACAGAATTGACATAACTACCAGATGATTAGAACACTACATTATTAATGGTCTGTATCAGAATTGGTTGCACGAATTAGGTAGTAACACCTTCTAATTTCCAAAAGGCATCTTTTCAAGGGAAGTCTAAATGGTGAAATCCTGGCCCCATTTAGTGCATTAGCAAAATTGACAAGGTAGTTTGTCAGTCTAACAATACCCCCATATCTAAGTCTTCTAAATTGGAAGCATTAACCATAGCATTGGACGTTTTCGATTGCATATTACAAAAAGCAACAAGTATTACTCAAGCATACTTACCCTGAGATACACAGATTTCAATTAAATATTCTTAACATATCCCTTTGACTTTATCTGAATAGATTTCCCTGTCTTTCTGGAAGCATATTTTAAAATTAACACAGTATACAATACATTCTCTTTTTACTCTAATTTACTTTGATATGAGACAGAATTATTTCCCTTACATTATTGTTAATAACATGGAATAAATCTATCAATAGAATAAGAAAACTCATTGTTTCCTAATCAACAGCCTAAAGCAATGAGGCAGTAATTTCACAGTATCATACAACCTACTTATAGGTGCTTCAGCAATGCACAGACTTTTTAATACATGGCAGGTAAGGTGTGCCACTCTATCTTTTCCATTTCAGGCTCCTCTCAGCACCAGATAAAAGTAGTCATATTTTCGTAGAACCCAATCCTGGATGAAGAGAAAATCAAGAAATCTCAGATTTTTACTGTGGTGGTAGATAGTCCAGTATGAGCCAGTATGGCCCAGAAAATTCTATTCTAACATTAGATGTAATATTTCCCAAATCCTATTTAACCACAAAATGACTGCACTGAAATATCTTTAAAGCAACTTAACAGAATTTTTCAGTGGGTTGTCATTCTGATGCAACAGAGAACTTAAAAATGTTGTATGCAGCTCCAGGGTAGGAAACAATCGAAGCAAAAATGCTTTGTTGGCTTATTTTCTGTTCATGTTGAACAGAAAAGCAGAACTATGAAACATATTTGCAATCTTTTTTTTTCTCACCCCTAATATATAATTTGAATGGTCATGTTGAAAAGTAAATTATCAGGTAGATTGAACTTAAAGAACAGTTAGCTTTGTACATCGCAAAGCATAGATGTCAATCAATAAGGAAGGATGTAGAAAATACTTTCATTGCATCCAACTCTCTTTTTTTGAGGAGATAGGTGAATAATTGCTTAACTCCTTTTTTCTTTCTCTTAAAAAATTTATTTCTACGTTTTAATAAATAGCATATCCACAAGTTCATGTCAATATAGAGGCCATAATCTGTAACTAAATCAGTCACATTTGCTGCAAATAGAGATGGAAACCTGGGAAAATTTCAAGCAGCCTGGATACCAGGAACCCAGTAGGGTATTTCACAGTGGAATAGAAACTTCTCAGTCTTTTTACTAATCATTGACCAACAACTGGTCAGTGGTTTGTTCAATTCAAATGACTCAACAGCCTTTGTCTTAATCATGAATTTGAGGTATTACATTGCTTCTAAGTTGTTCTGGTCTGTATATACAATTTATTCACATTTACAAAGATTTTTGACATTCCTGGTATTATTTCTGTGATTGTCTTAATCCTATAAAGTAACAATACCTCCTGTAGTTTGATAGTAATTATCTCCACCTCACTGCTGGATTCTGGTGTTTAAAAGGCCTTTGTCTCCTCCCTCACCACCCTGTCCTGATCACACTCAGCAGAGGAAAGTGCAACCTGTCTTTTTCTCCACAAGTTCCACTTGATGTGCTCACTATCTTTTCAAAGTAACACAATAACTTTTGCCAAAAAATGAACAAAAAAAGGCAAAGTTGGCATCCACTGGATCCTGTGACAATGAGTGTCACATTTAATTAAACAAAAATCCCTTCTGCTTGCTGTGAACCCATGATCCAACTTTACTAGATGTCTCTGAATTTATCATGAGTAAAAGAGTCAAGTGGTTGTTTCTTAATCATTTTCATTAAGCTTGTCAAGATTTTTGGATTTCTTTCATATCCCTCCTAAGTCATATAATTGGTATCATACACAGAAAATATTCTGTGTCTTTATTATCCATGTTGTCCTTGTCTGTGCTTTGACATTAAGGGGAAGGATGTAAAGAGGAAGGAGTTCAGAACCACATTCATATTCAAGAAGGGAAGGCACCAATTAAACACAGATGAAGGAGAAAAAAATTACAATGGCTGATGATTAGGCAGATAGTATGAGAAGAAAATTTAAATGGGAAAAAGTGTTAAGGAGAATTTATGTTGTGGAATACCCAAGCATTAAATGTTCTATCCTTAATGCTATGAAAATTCAAACATAGCAAAATTTGGAAAATTTATAACATTTCTAAAATGAGAATACTTAAGAAATCTTTTCTGATTTTAAGACACCTTTCCTAACCTTATTTAGATGGTTTAGTTTCTTACCTGCTCTTTGGATCAACTCTTTTCTTCTTTCTGTTCTCTTCTTTTTATAAACTGAAAAAACCCAAAAAATTAATACAAAAGCATAAAAAAATCCTACATTTTTAACCAGAAACATAGCAGAATTTTCACTTAGTGTCATAATACTTTATATCAACATCTAGTTCATATAAAAAAGTTGGCCTCAGGGATTTATTTTTCCCTCCATGTTATAACTGGGATGAATTATATGATTAAATACTTTCTTACATCCAGAATGATATTTCGTTTTTTGAATCAGAGCATAGCCAGGTTCTAAAAACTATATCCATGAGCTTGGTGATGTGGATTTTGTTGTTCCACAGGGCTCAGGACCAAAATTTCTCATTCAATTGTTCTGCATCAACAAGATTTCAACAGAGCTCAGCATATTGTCATTCCCACAGCAATGCTTATGGCCAAACTTTGAAAAGCCACAACAGCTACTGAAGTGAGGCCTTTCAAAAATCTGGCAAATACTAACATCCTGAAAAGCTGAAAATTACAGCTGATGACTTTGCAGTTGTTTTATTTTAGGGATTTTTTTGTTTGCAATGAAATGAAAAATGTTATTTTCTCCCATATTCTCATTTTGTTCAGCAAAATATATGCTTCTCATATTGCCCCTCTGTTCCTAAAAGGGAGTGATCAGTAGGAGCATGCATATCTATAAATATTAATAATATAATCAAATCTACAACTGCTTAACTTGTAAATTCAGTTTAATAAAGTTTAAATGTTCACATGTACTGTGTGTGGAGATGTTTATATACATTGAATGCTTCCAAGTTCTGCTTTCAGAAGAGTGTTTAGTATATGGAATAACTTGTTCAGATTTGATATTTCTTTGAATTAATACCAAGGCTTTTTTTCAGCAAAGCTGAATAGTGATAAATTGATAGTTAAATTCTCAGATAAACAGTGACAGACACTGATGTTTGTCTATCCACACAGCAGGAAAAGAAGAGTTATCAGTACCTGGGTTTGTAGACCAAGCATGTGATACCTTCAGCAGATATGCTGACAATCAGAATTTCTCTATGTCCTGTTTGAAGACATGGGCTAATAAAATCCCCATATCCAAGAGTGTGATGCTGGGGAAGGGTATATTAAAGATGTCATGATGCTCAGATGCAGCTTAAATCACCGTCAGAGTTATTCCATTTCAGGTAGCCACATACTATGTTATTTTTTTATATGTAGTTATGTATGGACTCGATTATTATTTACACCTATATACAAAATAAATTAAATGCATCCAAACTCAATATCAAGTATTAATGCTACCTGAACACAGAATGGCCCACATTTCTGCCAGCAAATTGTCTTAGGTTTCAATTTCAGGCAGCTGAAGGAATACAGCCTATCAGGAATGCTCCATGAACTGCCTCTTAATACCACCTAGCCACAAGACGTAAAGTTAAAAACTTTTCAGAAATACAAAGATATATTAGATAATTATACAGTCCTCATAAATTAAAGTTATCTAACAACAACAGAATTGTTTAAATGTTAAAGGCTTCACTTAAACTGAAGTGCTCTCACATTATATGTGCTCCTGATTTGATACGAAGGAACATGTGAACTGACCTGATCAAGGAGTAATATGTCTGAAGAAAGAAAGATTTCCAGAAAGCATGAATCCATAATATAAAAAGAGATGAGACCCTATTTATGTCTTTAATTCTCAGCTGCCACTTAAGACAAAGACAAATTTAAATAATTTAAATAAAATTATTTATATATTATTCAGACATTTCTTTCATTTCACCTTTCAGATATAAAAATCGATTGTCTTGTACTTCATCTTTGACTCTTCAGAGGTTTATACACGCTACATATAATATTGTTACATAATATAAATTCCTTATTTCCAATTAGAGCATTTTGAATGCATAGCCTTAAGGAGGCGATATTAATATGCACAAGGAAATGAAAGTTTAGCTAAAAAAGGAAATGTGAATTTACATTCCGATTACATTCATAGTATTTTTGTTATACATACATATTTTTCTTTCTTTTCTTTTCTTTAAATTAAGGATAGGTTTTCAATTTTAAAAATCCACACAAAGCAAATGAGACTTTTAATTTTCATTCTTTGGAATTAAAAAAAAAAGAATACTATTAGATATTCACAAAAAAGTTGAAATAGAATTTTCCAGTCACCACCATGGCTCAAATTTTATTTCCCAGGATCATGCTGGGATGTTTCTAAAGCTGATTTTGATACCTGCCTGTAGATGATCTAAATATCTGATTATCCCATACTTTATAGCATATAATTTTTTTTAATATAGTTTCAGAAATTTCCACAACAAAAATGATACAATTTTCTTATGGAGTACTGAAAACTTGCTCCTCTTTCATGTACAACTTTTTGTAAATAAGAAATGGCAAATCATTTAGTCTGATCAGCATATCACTTGGCAATAATTACTTCTAGCTGTATTTTGATCACTTGTTTATTGATACAATTTTTAAAATTAGTTTTTATAGATTCTTTTTTTCCTTTAAAAAAGATTAAATCTTATTTTCCTGTTTGTCCCTTTTCACCATAGAACAAACACAGCTGCAAGCATTGCAACCCCTTCTAATCTTCACAGTTAGCTACAGAAAACTTTTTTTTTGCAAGACAATTCCCTCCCCCATTTCCCATATTTTCTTGTCCCATCATTTACTGAAGCTTTTCAGAATGCTACAGATCACTGAACTTCAAATGATCAGGAAATGGCTCAAATCTTCAGATGTTTTAAACATGAAATATTCTTTTCTTCATTAGAAAAAAAAAAGACATTTTGAAACTTACTGCAAAAACTTAGAGAAACCCATAATCTCATGGGTGTTTGTGTTTCCCTGAATAGTAGGAGATCAAACTCCAAATCCTCTTTTCAATAGATTTAAACAAAAAATGGAAATGAAGCATTCCAGCAGCAACCTCAAGAGAAAAACTTATTTCATGACAGCCTGAAATAAGACAAAGCAAAAGAGAAGCTCTGGCTCTGTAGTTTACCTTTTCTACCAGCCCCTGGCCCTTGCCCTTTATTAATGGCAGATGATTTATTTTTCCCAATCACAAGCAGTTCTCACCAGCATAATGTATTCAACATAGTTATTATCTCTGTGATTTTTTTTTTTTCAACTTTTCCAGTGCAAATGCAATAATCTTATACATTCTGGTCACTGGGGGCACTGAGTTACCCTCTTTTTATTATTCTTTGTCTTTCTAACTATACACAAAAAAAAATTATGTGAAACAGAACTCAGAAAATCTGAAAGAAAATATTTGTGAAGATTCATATGTCATGTCAATCGTTACTTTTCTAACAAATATTTGCTGTTAGGACTTAAAATTCGCCAGCAGAGATATACTCTGAAAACTATAATTAGATTCTATTTTTGTGTGGGTAAGAGAATTCAGAAAGCATCAACTCTCTGAGCTAGACTTTGCCATCCCTGTTGCTTCTAAATTAAAAAACAAACATGAATACATTTTGATTTTGATGAACCAAGTATTTATCTGTGCTGACAGCCGTTGTTACATTTTATCCATAAACCAATGGAATTTACCTTATATAGACTGAGATGTTAA
The DNA here is from genome assembly GCA_013397995.1 of Malurus elegans. Classification (NCBI taxonomy): domain Eukaryota; kingdom Metazoa; phylum Chordata; class Aves; order Passeriformes; family Maluridae; genus Malurus; species Malurus elegans. Next base: position 357,174 of record VZRP01020355.1, on the reverse strand, counting down.
ATATAAATAAGAAAAAAAAAATCAATGTTCATAGCAGAAAGCTTGACTGATTGTTAAATACAGAGATTATTAGGCATCACCATGAAGGAATGATTGCTATTTTGAAGTCTCAGGATGCCTTTCTTTACATTTAGTAGATTTATTCACTGACATTTTTGAGCATCTTGAAAATGATTCCATCAACATGATTTTCATGCCGTTTTGATCAAAAAAAAGAGTATATCAATGCGTGAAATTGCTGTTGACAAAGAAACTTCCATCATCTCATAACATTATAATACAACCTCAATATTTGATGAATAAAAGAAGATTGAGGGAACTGTGTTTGGAGATCCAGGTTTCTTTTCTCCCTTCTGCTTGTACAGTAAAATACTACAGAAATAAATTTTGAAATAAACTGTTTCTTTCTCTTCATTAACTCTATTAATTCAGGTATCTCTCTGGAAAAGGAAGCTACTCTGATATGCTAATATTGTAATGAACTATTCACAAGACCTTTGTCACTCATGCCACTAACATTAACACTTGCTGAGTAAATGATTTTCAACATTTGTAATTTCTCTTTATTTCTTTTTCTTACTACATTGGGAGTGTGAAATCAGAGTTTGTTATCATATTTCTTTTGGGCAAGCAAAGATAAAATCTGCATTATCCCAAGTGGAATCCCTATTACTTTAAATTGCTTACTAAGGCAAAAATTGAACTTGTGCTGCAGAAACACTAAGTAGAAGAAATATAACTCTTTTCTGAACCTTGTTTATTACTTCACACATTATCCAGTTATGTTGAAACTGTATCAATAAATACTGGAAGTAGCATAATTAAAATTGTCAGTGTGTTCTCCTGTAACAATAATGCTTATACATCACTGCGTTATTCTTCTATTAATTACGCAAATTTACAAAGGAATTATTTCGCCCTGATTTGAGTCTCAGTTTGGTATGACAATTCCTAATGCAAAAATCTGCTGGGACTGTGTATACTGACTGATCCATGTGGGTGCAAAAGTGGCAGGAAGGACAATTTATAAGTCACAGCATCATAACAGGGAATTCCGGAAGGCCAACTATCAGCTTATCCACTAAGAATAATGACACTGCACATCCAAAATGTAGTTATCCTGTGCCATGGTCAGAAAAGGGAGAAGAAATGCTGGAAGAATCAGATGTGACCAGAGTAGGCAGTTATGCCAGCAGACTTCAAAACTGATGGAGTGACACCTGCAAGTAAAATCTATGTATCCTACTCCTAATCAGAGTCAAACCTGAGCCCAACTCTGGTCTAGCTTAGGAGCCTCTACACATTTGAGATCTGAGTGTAGCCAGATGATCTTTGTGATTACAAACACAGCTTGGTAACTTTTTTATTATTCCAGTCCTTGTCAGTATGTATCAATTCCCATTCTACTGAATCCCAGTTCAGCTCTGCTCAGAACCAGAGTGTTGACACCAGCTCCTTTTTAGGAACCGCTGCTTAAACGAATCTGAACATGGCCTCATGTTGTTTGCTGACACCAAACCTGTCATTAGGGAAATAGAATGTTTTGGACCTCAAAACGGGCTTGCATCACAGTATTTCTCACAGCACAGCTTTGCAATTATCCAGAGCTTCCTGACTCATAATCTTTAATGTAATCAAGACCTACTAATAAATCATATGTGCAGGTCTCATTTTATTAGGTAAGATGTGATTATTATCATATTCCTGAAGCATTAAGGCTCTAATTGTCCCAATCCAGAAAGGGAAATATGCAAACCTACATCTCCTAGATGTAAGATTAACTGTCATATTAACTTTATCTGGCTGTCATATCAGCATAAAGCAATATAACTTCTCACACTGACATAAAACAAAAAACTTTTAAAACTATTTTCAAAATATTCTTTTTTTATGAGTCCCCCCATAGAATAGGTACAATAAAAATGTATTTTATTTGATAAGTATCTTCCAAGAAAAAAAAAAAAGCGATTTAAACCATGAAACAGAGAGCAGCTAACAAGCAAGTTACAAGTGATGCTCACGTCAAATTAAAGTATAGGGCTTGATGTGCTTCAGTGATCTCAGACCTGGGGAAGGAAGTTAACGTACCTCAGGAAAAAGAATGAACCACTGATAACGGCAGAATTTGCAGCCACAAGGACAACTGGCAAGACTCCCAAGATAAGGAAGAAATCAATAAAACCAGCTCAGCAATTGTGCTGAAATCAGCTCCAGGTGGGTAAAAGGTAACTCTGACAGGGATCTCTGACCACTGCCCACACACCACTGACCCAAGAAACCCACTGACACAAAAGAAGAGAGAAGCTGAGCATGTAGACTAACTAAAATGAGAAGTGAGAGAATCATTCACCAGTAGAAGATAGAAAACTGATTAAGAGAACGATGTAACTAGTAGCCAATGAACACTAATCCCTTTGTTTGCTAAAAAGTACATAGTTAAAAGCTTGATAAGTGGTGTACATGATAGGTGAAGAGTTCCCCCATGTAGCTCAGCACTGGATAAACAATCTGCCCTTACAGCTTATTTCCTGGGTTTTCAGTGACAGCTCTCAGGGAAGGAAGAAAGAGCTGCGTCACTCCAGTTTGGGCACTGCAAGCATCCTCCCCATCAGCATCACCTGGGGCAGACAGAGCTCTCTCACCCAGGAAGAGCTGCCCCAGGGCTATGGATGTGATCTTACAGGTCACAGGGGGCAGGATGGGTACAGACAGAGCCACAGCACTGCATATCCTGCAGGAGGCTCTGCAGGCAGGTGTCCAAGCACTCCCCGATGAGAATGTGCACATCTGAAACCCACATGGCCCGGGTCTGTGTAGGAGGAGTGCACATAACTGTGCAGCATTAGTCCTTTGAGGAATTAGTTTGTAGGCATTTATTAACATTTCAGAATGTCTGGTCTTGTGATTTATCCATTCTGCTACTGATATTGATCCTGGATGTATCATTCAATGTTTGCAAGTTAATTGCATGTCATTAGCAAACCCATAAACCATTTCAGATATGATTTGGTTAAAACTATGTGAACTGAGCAGTTTTGCTTTGTGATAGCAGCTCTCTTCATCACCATACAGCATTCTTAGATAATATCAGAAATGATTGTCTGTCTGAAATGCTGGAGTGTTTCTGCTGGAGCACAGGAAATCCTTGCAGACAGAAATGAGGTTTGCAGCAAAATGACCTGTGAATAGCTGGATAGAGCTGTAGACACAGCAAACTGCACAATAATCATACTGTCTCGCAGAACTTAATCAACCAGTACTTTATTCCTGAGGAGGGTGTTTATGAAAAGCTTCATTAAAAAAATATCCCCGCCAATATTCTGTGCCATCCTTATTTTTGCTTCTACAAAACTGCTACTACTTTAATTAGTGAATGAATGTGTGACAGAACTTTAAATTTATTCCTTCTTGATTGCAAGATTATCTATAATTTACAGTGGGATCTCTGCAGTAAGGACTCCAAACTGCACCATCTAATGACCTCTCTGGTTCAGTGTGAATTGTTTTTAGACTAGAGGTTGGGTGTTAGTTTTGTTTTGCTTGTTTTTTAAATGATAGCAGGAGAGAAAGCCCCTTATTTTCATTGCAAATAAGGACCCTGGAGCTGTATCCATTTCTCCCTGGAGGTAGTTGGCATTTTATTGTAACAAATAGCTAAAGATACCTTCTATAATATTCATGAATTATATATGGATTTGTATTTCATATTTTCTAAATCCAACTAGGCTTTAAAATTGCTTTACAGAAGTAATTTCTTTTGGTTGTACCCAAAAACCTCCTGATAACGTCCTTTGAGTGCTGAGGGCAGGGTAGGACAAAGCTATGTTAAGTCAGTTATATTCAGAGTTACTGTTCCATGTAAGTAGAAATGTTCCACACAAAAAAAAACCCCACAGCAACTGTAAAATAAAGGATTAGTCTACCATTCACTTTGAACCTGTTGGTTTGTTTTTCTTCATAATTCATGATTTCTTGTATTTTACTTCTTTTTGTAAGTTTTCTGCCGCGGCAAGAAATTTGAAAATAAGACTTTCTCTAATAACCCCAGAGGGGAAAAAAAAATAAAGTACTTACTAGTCTTACAATAATCAGCGTCTCTCTTGGCATGATATTTCTTTAATTTTCTGGTAAGACAAACATGATTTTTAATAATTTAGACTGAAAAGGTGTCATCTGGAAATCACTACAGATGGAAAAAGAATCCTTGCAGCAAGCATTAGAGATGTAAAATGGCACTTAATTGTTAAGTTACTTTCTAATTGATTTCTTTCTAATAAAGATAGTTAAGACCTAAGATAATAAAATTAACACCATTTTATCATACAATGTGACACATGACTAGTACCTTTGGCCATCCAGTGGAAATAATGGATTTTTCATCAGCCAAAAAAAAAAAAAAAAATCAAATGTTTTTTAAAATCAGATAAGATTTTTTTCACCCAACCCCCCTCCCCAAAAAAAAAGAGAAAAAATATACAAAACCAGAAATCAAAAATTTAAGCCAAAAGTTAATTCAAAAATACATCAGCCTACATAAATGTTTAAAGTAGGTGAGTGAACATATGTAGGTGCAAAAATAAATTTCTTGCCCTTCCACCTTCTGGGATCCAGTCATATTCCGAAGAGGGGTTATGATTTTGCTCTTTATTTTAAAACATGGTAAGGGGGATAACTGAAGAGATTTTGTTCACCCAGTTTTTCGAAGACACATGGGAGTTAAATTATCCTCCTAAAAGGAATACCTCACTATAGATTTATACAAAGCTTGATTCCCTTTCAGAGTGATTAAATGAAGTTGATAGCTTTAAAATAGATTTTATCATAATGGTTTGCTATTTTCAAAAAAAGCTATTTATCAATATCCATATTGGAGACATTTGAGGTCAATATTAAGAAGCTGGAGGTAAACTAATTATAAATCATCTTGCATAGCCTTCTTTGCAAATTGGCAGCATTTTCCCTACTGTAAGACCTGTTATTCTTTTATTGATTTAATAAAGTAGCAGGCTTTTTTTATACAACCCACTTCCTGAATGTGTGCTCATCTGTAATGGTAATTTGAGGTTAATAGAACCTGTATGTTCGTGTTGCTTCAACTCAGCCAACTGCTATTACTCTTTTGAGGTAATAATTTATTCAGAGAAGCAGTACTCAGCTCTCCCACCTGAGGAGCTAAAGCACTTCTTCAGACACTGATCCAGGGAATTTTCACATTCAGCCATCCTAACTCAGAGGGTGGAAAGTACAAATTAGTGTTTGAAAGGCTGGCATTGCAGTTTTTAGTGAGAGTGTAATTTAGGCTAAAAAAATCCCACAGGGCGAAATTCATAAAAATTAGGGATTGGAGGTTAACTGGAACCAGATAATCCCAAAGAGTAATTATCAATAACTACTTGTATAATGAAGCATTTAATGATTGCTGCTCCACATGGCATAGAGAATGGAAGAGAATACATATTATTGAATTTACTAAGGAAAAAGGAAATCCGGGAGGGAGTACAGGGACACTAGAGGGGACACATGATCCAAGTTTTCAAGAAGCCCAAATTTGTGAAGGGTTTGAGAAAAAAAGTCTGTAAAGGAAATAAAAAGTACTGTACCTGTGCAGGAACAACTACAGAAATAAAAGAAGAGGACAGACAGCAAAGTGGAATAAGAATAATGGTTTATAATAGATCACTAACTGAAGAAAAGACAATAAATTCACATACTAAAGAAGGCATGTGCCCTAATTGAGTTGTATTAATATCAATACATACAAGTCTGTTTAGTCTTGGCCATTGTACTTCAGAAAATGTGTAAGTCAGTGTGAGAAAACCTAGAAGAGAGTAGTGAGGTTAATCACAAGATTTAAAAGTGTGATTGACCTTAGAAGAAAAGTTAAAATAACTATGTTTGCTTTGACTTACATTTAGGTATAGAATTACCTGGCAATTCTTTGAAGAATATCTGTTCTGATCAAATGATGATAAATGGGCTTATATTGCAAGGTAGATGCCAGTTAGATTTTAAATATTTTTACGGCAAGGAGCCTGAAACATTTTTTGCAACTCTCTTGTTGATTACTTATTCATAAAGTCTTTTTTGTAGTTACATTTGAATTCTTTTATTCTGGAAAATAAATTTTATTTTTAAAATCCCTTCCAGATTACTTCACTATTTAGTGAAGTCGTGGACATAGAGCTTGCTATTGAGAAGCTGGACTCAACAACAAAAAGGACAGGCTGGGAAGGTGTGATAGCTTGGATTAGATCAAGATATCTTATCTGGGAGGTTGACACATGAAATGATGAGTGAAAAAAAAAAAAAAGTGGTGAAAATATTTTAAGAGTTTAATATTTAAGAGTTACAGTTTTAGTGCAAGTGGTATGCAACAATGAAACAGAATGGAGTGCTATAAGGAAAACAATCAATATGGTGGGTTTGCTACTCCCAGTTCCTTGAGTTCGGTACTACTGATGTGCAAATGATGCCACAGAAAGGCCAACCACAGTCGAAGGACACAAGACTAAAATACTGACTTTGAGGTTAACAGAAATGACTGGCAAATGAAATGAAAGTATGTGAGTACACCAGCTTCATGCTGTCACACACAACTGAAGAGTAGGCAGAAGAACAGGGCAATAATAAATATGCTATATAGCTTCTTGTTTGTGCAAATGTCAGATTATCCTGAAAACTTTTACATCACAGCATATCAAGCTGGATGTACAAAATTGGTGTTTTAGATTTGCATCAGACAAAATAGTATAAAGGAACTGTATTTTCAGACTCTCATCAGACCTCAGTTTTGGGGGGATTTTAGATATAAACGTCTGAATAATTTAGAAAAGCCTGAATTTTGTCTAATAAATGAAATGTTAGTTCTGTGAGGTTTCAACAAGAGCAGGGCCCATAAGTTCTTCAGAACAATACTAGTTTCAGCATTACCTACAAAGAGTTGGATTTCATTCATTACAGGTAGAGTACCTCTTGAAGAAAATACCATTTAATTAAAAAAAAAAAAAAAAAAAAAAAAAAAAAAAGGAAAGGAAGGGGTGCCAAAAAACCAAAAAAAAAGAAGCNAAAAAAAAAAAAAGAAAAAAGGTAAGTGAAGGCTGTCACAAAACTCAGAAAAATGACTGCAGAATTGTATACACAAGACCCAAAAATTACGTTTCATGCAGACATCATTCAACAGATGCTTTCACTTCCCTTTACCTCTACCCCTCTTCATGCTAAGGGATGCACAAGCACATTTGATGCAAGTGTCTCAAGGACCATTCCAAGCCTCAAATTACAGTACAGTTCCAACTGGGGTACATTGCATTGCTGCTCTCAGAAATGTCTACATTGTCAGATGTGTATTTAAGTGAAAAAATAGTCTTGTTCTCTTCAGTCTTGATCTACTGATCCCAATGGACTTTAATCTTAATAACTATTTCTCAATTTTTAGAATACCACTGCACACAAAAAAGGCAATGGGAATGAAATAAATTTGTTCCACTTACAGTTACCCAATTTCCTGAGATATTATTCCACCTTGGGAAATTTAATTTTCAAAACTTAAATGAGCACCTGTACTACAGGACACAGAACTGGAAAGTTAGCTTTGTAGGTTTTCTCATATTTTGTAAGTATTTGTAAACAATTCTAAAGATTTAAAAATAAAAAGGTTGAAAGGCATAACATAGAACAGCTGGTAGGGAGAATGGTGCTCTTCATAAAATCAAACAAACAAACAGTGCGTCAGTATACCAAGTATTGAACCATGGCTCTTCTTCCTGAAGAGAATAGGAGGCAGTTATGTTTTAAAAATGGAAAGCTGGGAAATTTCAAACCCTGATTTCCTTTTCAGAATCCTTTTCTTTCATGTGCATCTAATAAACTTAGCAAGCACAAAGAGAAGAGTCATAAATGCATTGTATTGAAATTTCCTTGTATGTGGGAGTTTAGCGTCTGCTCCTGGACCTGATGAAAGTGGCTGTGGTATTTTTGTCTTTGACTTGGATGATACTTCACGCCCTGCCAGATTCCCTTTTTGGAAATGAAGTTCCTGTTGCAATTGCATTTTCTTTTACATTCATCAGTAAAGATAATTGCAGCTTCTGTTACTAAATCAGTCACCAAAGAGATCAAATTGTCCTTATTCAGCTGCTTGGAGTTAGGAAAACATTATCTGCTATTAACTCTATCTTGAACCTTTCTATCTTATCTTCACTACAAGCAAACTGAAGCAGCTTATATCATGGAATGTTTTATGAGTCATACAAGACATTAGAAGGAAATACAACATTTTTGCTTTATAAATCTGTTAGACCAAGCACGATATCGTGATTCATGGACAATATTTTCTGATTTTATGTGTGGAAAATATGCATTATCCCAATTTATCTGCCTGTGTGATTAGTTTCTTTCTTCCTTGAATTTCTCAGTTAGACTTGACTCATCACCTCGATTAAATTCAGGAGGTATTATATAATAAATAAATAAATAAACTTTTATAAAGGCTTAGATCTATGTCTTACATGTAAAATCTCTAGTATTTTGTTATGACAGAATACATTAATTTATCAATATATTTTAATTTTAGTCTGCTCTTATTTAACATCTCTTATTGAATATTTCTCACAAAACTGAATGCTAAAACCAGAGGTATAGATTTTGCTAGTACAAGTTTTAGGAAAACCCTGTGAAAATTATTCATACAGAGAATATCAGAAGTTTAAAATTCAGGGGAAAAGCAGGGTATAATTATGGAATCAATTAGGAGCAAATTGCAAAAACTATCTCTAAATATTCAATAATGTATTTTGATTATTTTGGAATCAGAGAACTTTGAATTCTCATCTGTTTATTCCTTAGCATAGCCATGAAGGTGGGTGGTTTTCAGTTTTGGTAGGAAGAGGATTTGACTATTGTTTTATGTATATACACAGCAATCAAAAAAATTCCCTATCTCCAGTTCGTGAAATGAATGTTAAAGAAAAACTGTTTGGAAGGCAAGAGAATTTCCTGTTCTATGTAGACACAGCACAAACATAATCTGCAAACCTTTCTTCAGGTCAGTATATCATTTTTCCACCAAAATGTTCAAATATTGAGCCAGACATGTTTTGTTCCAGACATCTTTGTCTCAGTTACTATTCATTGAAGCCTAAAAGAACTCTAGGAAAGACCATATGGCTAGATCTATTTCCTTATTTCCAAAAAGAAAAAAAAAAAAAAAAAAAAAGCCCCATGCTGACTTGCAACATGTCCCACCTCAGGCTTTTGATTCCAGTGCCTCTGTCTCCTGCTCCTCATTTTCTCAGTGTTACGTGGTCCCTCAAATAAGCTAGGTTGTTCTGCTTGTTTCTCAGTTTTGCAGGGTTTGATCTCTGAAAAATTCATAGCCTCCCCCTCTCTCCATCCATATTTTCTTGAAAACACAGAAAGATTGAGTACAAAGGCACAGGAAAAGGACTCCGGCCTCTTATCCTCGGTTTCCCTTCTAACTTTCCTTCTGTGGGAAGAAAATGAAATTTCATGCCTGGAAACCCTCAAATGACCAGGATATCTGAAAGTAAAGGATGAAAAACAAATGGGGAAGAGGAAGACCTCCTGTTCCCCTTCCTCACTATTAAGATTCCTGCAGAAAGGAAGGCATCAATAACATTTGCATGTTCATTTTAAGTTTTATGCCTCGAAGTCTGATCACAGAGGTGATGCCCGAGACAGCAGACATGATACAAGTACCTTTTCAATTTCTAGGTAAATAATGAGAGGCTAGGGAAGGTGAATATTTCAAATAGCAAAAAGAGGAAAGCAAAAGAGCACTATATCTGCAAAAAAATTGCTACTAGAGAGTTATTTTAACTTCCCAGGCAAAAGAGGAGAAAATTTCTATCCCCAGGTGTACAATACAGCAGATCTCATCCTTCCAGGATCCAGGAATCACCTGGTTCACTATCAGCACATCAAAAATACTGTTCAAATTACTGTGCGAAAGAAGATATGAAGTCATTGCCCTTTAGAGAAAACTGAAGGGAAGTTTGCTCACTGGAACAACCTAATTGCTTTAAAATGGCATAGAATTTTAGGGAAGCATGAGAACTCTCTTAGAAAGGATAGCACATAGAGTACATTCCTTCTAATTAACACTAAACTAGATCAAAGCAGAAGTCAGTCTAAGAAGGTGGGGAAATAAAAAGGACAGCAGTAAGGAAGAAAGGGAGACAAAAGCAGCTAAGAGAATAACATGCAAGACAAGTTAAAAAAACCCAAACACCATCACCAACAACAAAACCCCAAACCAACAAAACCCCATGAAAATCTCAAACAAAACCACAATGAAAATAAAAAATTACAAATACTTGTTTCATCCTGCCTACAAAAGATTTTTTTTTTTTCTTTTAATGTGACTAGGGGAAAGTCCAGAAGTACTCGGTACCTTAATACAAAGAAAGGAGATAGAAATGATAGGGCAGATTCTGGGTTCTGATATAATCTGGAGGTTTGTAATGCAGTATTGTGTTTTAGGAAAGGATTCCGTAATGAAAGCACCAAATATTAATCTTAAATTTAGTTTAAAAAAAACCCTTGTTGAACATCGATACTACCACATCTGTGGTCTTTTCAATAAATTTCTGATTATTCTGCCAAGCTTTTGTGGTTTCTTGGATTATGACACTGAGCAATTCAAACAATTATCATGTGCTTCAATTTTTGCATTTCAAATGCAGCAGTCTCTTCCCTCTCTTGAGCAATGGGTGCAATATATAATACATAACTGATTTGGGGTGAAATATTATAATAAATAAAAGCTTTTCTGGTACTCCACTTCAGAAAAATATTGTCCCTCCATCAGAATGCCATCTTCCTAAAGATTGGCAGAGATTAGAAAGGCTTGTTTAGCAATCACAAGACCAATTATTTTAAAACCACATGAAAAGACCTCTCCTTTTCTATCTCTGCCTCATCTTATGTAGAAATATTTTTCATGTGCTTTGATTTTCTCCTCTGCACTTGCTGAAGTACAGTTCTTCAAAGCTGTAGAGTTGCTAAGGAAACCTCCCAGTCTGACCATTCAAGAGACTCTCTGTCCATCACATTCCTGACCCCAGAGAATTTCACTGCTGGGACTGAAGCCTCTTCCCAGTGGGCAGCCCCAGTGCTCCCCACCCCGCACTCTCACAAAGTCAGGCCAGGTTTTCTTACCAGATCAACCCCATATTTCCCATTTCAAGGTCTCGCTCCTTAAGGCAATTCATTCATGGTGCAGTAACACAGAAACAGCCCCAGCTGGTGCCTCTGAGGAGGGACCCCCAAAAAAGGAACCCCCGGGCTTTTATTGACTCATATCTTACCATACTTAAAGCTCCTTCTCCCTCTGACCTTTGCTCCTGCTATGTCCCTCAGTGTCCCTCCACCTGGCTGGCACCACCTTCTCCATGCCCTCTGCTAACCAAAGAGTTGACAGTTCACAGCCTCATGTCTCTCTGGGCTCCCACCCCGAGCTCAACCAGCACCTCAATCTGCAGTTTGCAAAACTGAGTTACTCCAGATGTCTTCCCTCAGTTGTGTTCTCTTGAATAAGAATTTCTCATGCTAGCCAACCCAAGAAATCGGTTATTACTGTAAAGTTGAATTGTATAATATGCCAGAATAGCAATATTTCAGAAAACAAAAAAAAAACAAAAAAAAAAAAAAAAAAAAAAAAACAAAAAACCCCAAAAAATAAACATTTTTGTTTATTAAAATAAACTACCAAAATCTCCTTAATAAATAACTTATGAAACTTGAATCCCAATCAAAAATTGGATAGGAAAATAGTTTTCTCATACTTTCAAATGTCTACACTGAAATTATTCCTGAATAATTTTCCTGACTAGGAAAATAGTTTCCATCACCTGTCACCATGCATGGTGACAGTCCTGGACCAGAAGAGAAAAGCAAACAAAAAAACCTATCAGGGTCTGTGCTGAGACTTTGGCCAGAAAGAAGCATATTACATAGAACACAAACCTCTTCTACAACAGAAAGATATTGAGCCATTCCATCAAAAATTGCTTGCTGAAGATGACTGGGTCCATACCCCTGACACTTATAAAACAATAACCATAACTACAAAGGTAGTCCAAAATAGCTCCAATATAGAAAGGAAAGATTTTATAGCCAAATCTGAATATAGAAGATAGCTTTTTGACAGGAAAGGGCTAAATAAAATGTTAACCCGATTCAAGTATCAGCAAAAATATGTTGCCTCCTTGATTTAGGAGGAAGTGAATTATGGCTGCATTCCTAATATCATTAGTCAATCTGGGTTTTTTTTAAGGAAGTCACTCCATTACAAATTCAGTCAAAACCAATTTTCAATGTCTTTATATTTCAGAATAAAATCAATGGCTGTGAAAATCAACTTCCCCTTGTATCCTTTTCATTGTTTTAATTATGCTCCTTCAAAGACCTGAGCTAAAGTTAATTGCTTAAAACTGCATTTTAAGACATAACTTCTAAAAATATCTTTTGTAAGTTATATGTGTTTTAACAGAAAATAAATGAAAACTGTCATAACAAAACACAACATACAGTTTTCCAACATAGTCCATAATTTTGGTGATTTCTTTTTTTATCAGCATCATTTTAATTAAAAAAAAATAAGAAAGAAAGGAAAAAACGTACTGGAGGAAGGACTCAAAAACTTGTTTAATGTAATAAGAGGAAATTAATTTTTTGGTTTTGTTTCAGATTCCATTTCAAACATTGTCTTTTTCTTTCCTTCTAAGATAGTGGACAGAAGAATGACTTAAATATTTATATTTGAACTCTTGTATTTCACATATAAACACCGGTGTGTCTTTATTAGTGTGAAAGAACCTGTTGGACTCCTGAAAAATGAAGTGTAAAGAAGCATCTTAATTTGCAGTGAGAAGGGAGAAGCCATGGGAAGAGAAGGAAAAGAGACAGCACACCAGGCTGGGCAGTGCCTGCAACCCTCTCAGTGGCATCATCACCTCCCCCTGCAACAGGCAGAGCCCTCTCCCATGGGATGGGGGCTGCAGGCAGCCAGCACCCACTATCTGTTGGTGCTCCTTAATAATAATCATCTCTGGTCTCACGCTTTATGTGCTGCACTCCTGGTATTGATTCTGCACACATACTTCACTGACTCTCAATTAATAAAGTGCCATTACTAAATCAATAAACTGTTTCAGTTCTGATTTTGTTTCTACTTAGTAAATGGAGCAGTTTATCTCCCAGAACACTCAGTTGTTTAGTTTTGATTTGTGTTTTTCTCTATTGTGTCCAGGAATTCCAATCAGAGACACCATTGGCTAGGCATTAAAAAAAGGTAGTGGAATAAATATTATCACTTTTCAAATGTTTAACAGTTTCAGTATTTCTTAAATTGCTTTGCAGTTTCAGAAATACTGCTTTATTAACATTAAGTGATCAAGGGATGTAAAAGACAGGAAACTTTCTTCTCTTGCTCATTTGATGTTTTTCAGATCATTAACTATGCTTTATCTTATTTTCTGTTTTTCAGATGAGTTTATCAATATTTTAAGCATATTAAAATTTTATAAATATTTTCACAATAGTTTCTACACAAAAATTAAATTCTTTATTAGCTCTATTGAAGATCAATAAACACCTCAGAACCTGGATTAACTTTAACATTGCATTTAGAACTTCTATCACATGCATTTCCTTAAGCCTTCATTATCAATGATTATTCCAAGCCTTTTAATTGAGAAAGCAAGTTTAATCAAGAGACTGTACCAGCCAAGACTTGCTCATATATGTTTGAGAGTAAGCTGCATGCCAGGAGGTTCATTCTACAGAAGCATATTTTTGTTTAACAGAGTGGTAATGGGGGAAAACATACTTTTACACACTTCCTTGGAGAACAAATTGTAGCCATGTCAAGGTATGCTACTGATTAACATAATGTAATTTTCTATTTGTTTCTCTCTCTGTGTGTTTGCACTAAGACATGATCAGGATCATTCCATTTTACTCGACATATTAAAAACACATCGCTAACATAATGCCTATTTCCAGGCGTCTGTCACTTCATCTCTCAGGTCTAAGCAGTCAATGTCTTTAAGAAACAAACATTTAAATTTATTATTGCAAATCATAATTCAGAATTATACCATCCTACCACACACTCATTATATTATTGTCAGTGGATATGTCTTGAACTCTTTTCATCCCAAATCAAGACTATTAAAACTAAGAAAATTTAATTTAACAATAGCCAAACACTGTATTATTTATAATTTAATTATTGCTTCAAAGGCTTGACTCACAAGCATTCATCTACTAATATGGACATCTCTTCTATAAATTACACATCACAGCATGCCACCATTGATCTTAAATATATGTGTCTCATCTTACACCTTCCCGTCTTGATTTTATGCCCACAAAATTGTAATGCTGGCACTGCCTATCCACTTCCTAGAAAATTATAACACCTGTCTTCCTGGGTACAAACAGTGAAGAGCAATGATGTAAGAAGCAAGCCACACTCAATTTCTTGGCACTTGGTTCATTCTAGGTCCATTTGTTCATATGTGTTTCCATGAACTGCAATCAAAAAAAACCTGCATTTTTTATTACCTTCCTCTCTCTGATTTCATAGGAATTTTTTATACCTGTCTCAAAACAAGAATAAGAATATCAAGTAGCAAAGCCAGAACTTCCTCTGCGATTGTGGAAGTGGTATAAGGTATTTGCCATGATAAAACCACAGTTTCACATCCCACTACACTCCCTGTCCCAGCCCCAGATTTTCACACCCACTTCACTATGCACTCAGATATGCACATAGTTCCATAATAAAAATTAAATTGATTCAATATTCTTGTCTTGTAGTTGCTCTGTTAATATGATTTTCACACTAGGAACCTCATTCTGAAATTATCAGGATGGGGTTGACCACAGAGTTCTTCCCAAACATTCAAATTCAGGAGAAGGGAAAAAAGATGATTATTATGTTAACTCCTCCACAGTGAATTCAGAGTTTTGTTGATGTACTCTAATCATGTTGCCCTGGAAATCAAGGCTTGAGAGACAGATGTTTCATTATCTGTTTTTTTCACAGCTGAAGCAATAAAATAAAAAAAAAAAAATCAATTAAGTCTCAATACTACTCATAGCCTCATCAACCACAGTCTCATTGAATAAAGATGTGGAAAAAAAATCCTCAAAAAAAAACCCAAGAAACCAAGAGAAAATATAATAATAGTAATACAAATTCCATGAAATTCAGTTTCTCACAGTCATTCTAATAACATCAATGAAAAAATACCTGAAAAAACACCACAAATGTATTAACTCCCATTCTTAAAGAAATAAAAAACATCTCCAAAACAGTGTTACTCATAACATGGACTGTAGCTCTTTGGCATATGGGAAGAACTGTGTTAACGTTCAAGGGGAGGGAGAGTTTATGTGAGTGGGTGTTGGATGACACACAACAATGTTTCAAGGCCAAAACTCTTCCTGCCTCTGCTGAACATAATATTGAATTATTCAGTTACAGAAGGCTCCAGCTATAGGGAACGGCTGCACGCAGCCAAGGGGGTGACACCTCTGGGAAAAGGTATTTGAGAAAGGTCAACATGCTGCACAGGACAGCACAGAGTGATGAAGAAAAGAAGTTCCTCTGAAAAACACCCCGGCAGACATCCAGGGCAGAATTGAAAAGGGGAGGAGGTACTTATATGAGCAGTACAGAGATCACCCTGCAGACCATGGGGCAGGGCACCTGACCACCAGCAGTCCATGCAGGATGTGGTGGATCAGAGATCTGTCTGCAGCCTGTGGAGGACCCTTTTGGCAGCAAGTGGATGTGCCCCTAAGGAAGCTGCAGCCCGTGGAGGGCACACACAGAGCACGCTCCTGACAGAAGCTGTGGCCTCTGGAGGGAACCTACGATGGGGCAGCTTGTGAAGGTCTATATCCCATGGAGAACCACCTTGCTGAAGTAGGGAAAGAGGGTGAGGAGGAGGAACAAGTGGCAGGGAAAAGCTGCTGCAGATTGTCCAGGACCTCCGTTCCTCTTACCCCTGCTCTGCTCAGGGACTGGAGGAGACACAGGAGTCAGAAATGGAGGAGTGAGGTTGAGCCTTGGAAGAAGGGAATTGGGGGGAAGCATTTCAGGTTTTGACATTGTTTGTCACAATCCTGCTCTGTTTTTAATGGACAATAAGCTACCTTCACCATCTTCTCCAAATCAAGCCTGCTTTTCCCGTGATGGGGATGGATGAGCGGTCACGCTGTCTCTGCCTACACCTGTGAGCTTTCTGTCTCACCTTCTGCTCTGTCCTTCTAAGGAGAGAGGGAGTGAGCATCTGGGTGGGAATGTGGCAGTGAACCATCTTTAAAACACCACATATTCTTATGTCTTTTGTTTGGATAAGGGAACAAAATACACTCCCACAGCTATTTTCCTTTGTGTCGATTTGGAAGCAGAAGATATCCTTTCACACTGACCTTCCAAGAATATAAACAGATCTCTGTAAACTTCATCTTGCATTCAGCAGAACAAAACCCAGTTGGTATATTTTGCATTTTAAATGTTTTAATTGATATACATTGGATTTTATCTGTTATTTAATCTATTAAAACTACATATTATGTCTAATGTTCACAGGTCATATACATATGTTTAATGGGATACAGAACATATTATGTACAAGTCTTAATCGCACAGGAAGTTTACAAGACAGAAGAAAGAATATAGTAATATAAGAATATTGAGGAAGGAGCATGAATCTAGTTTAAGAGATGAAAATGTGCAACGTGACTTTGCCTCCATGAACAAACAATGGATTCAGAAGCTCAGAAAGAGCTGAAAAGTTTTCTATTGCATCACGGGTATCTCAGAACAGAAAATTTCCACCTCAACAGAAAACATGAAGCAAATGCCTGTAGGATTTTATTTACTTCACAATATTTAGCATAATATTCCAGACAATATACGTGATGAATAGCATTATGGTTTCAAGTTAATGTTGCAAAACACTGTGAATCAGTTTCCAAGGCACTGAGGCAGAAGGTGTACTTCTGTTAACAGCAGAAATGGGTATTAACTGAAGATGAATAAAGGAAAGGATTCATTTAAAACCTAAATGATAAACTAAAATCAATAGTAAAATGTATTCACATATTTTCCTCATTGTGTATTGATTAGAAAATCTAAGCTGCTGCTGCTCAACACAAATTAACTTCCATTTAGAAATGTAAAATAAATACAGCAACTAACGATATTGAAAAGAAAATTTTCAGTGATAAGTGTGGCTCTTACATTGTTTGTTCAAAAGACTTTGTTAGACCAGCTGCATGCTGGATTACAAAATCTGAAATGAAAGCTGAGCTAATCACACCCAGATAGACGAGAAGATGGGAACTGAAAAAAACCTATGAGAGAGTAACTGCATATTGAAGGGCACAGTTTGAATCCCCGGATGACATTGGATAAGTATGTACCCATGGAATGGGTTTATTTCCTCTTCTATATCATCATAATTATTTTTTGTCAATTCATTTTCTAGAAATGCCAATACAGAACATTTTCTAGACTTTTTCAGTCTTTCAGTTAACTTGTACTACTAAATGTGGTTTAAATTAAAAATGGGTTTTTTGGGTGATATTTGAGCCAGTGGCACTATAGAGATTTCACAGTACTATAATAAAAGCACTGAATTGTATAAAGCACAGAACTGCTTTATAGATTACTTGCTTGGTGAAATATTTCAAGTTTTTAATTATTGTAATAACATAGTTTTAAAAAATATGGGTTAAAATAAGGTGTTTAGGATGAAATCTATGACCATGATTCATATCATCTATGCTTTTATGGATAGAGAAAAAAATATCTAAGGTAGTTATCCTAAAATACCTTCACAGTAAATAAAAAGGAGCACAAGTATGCATAATGCCAGCCTTAAAAGTCTTGTTCATACTTAACTGTTTATCCAACTTTTAGATGCCTAAGTTAGACGGGATAAAGCCTATCAAGACTGAGTTCAAAGAATATATTCTAAAAATTGGGAATTCAGAATAAGACAGAGCTTAAAATAATGCAAAATTAGGTGGGGAAAATATTAAATATTAAACAAATGGTGCTAAACAGTAGAAACCAGTCACTAGGAAGAAGTAATGCAAATAGACTGAATCAGTGATGAGATTACAATGCAGAAATTCTTTCATCAAAAAGCAATAACAGAATTCACAGTAGGATAATGATGCTCAAAACTGGAAATTAAGCACTAATGGCCTGCATACCTAATCTTTGACCTCTCCTGCCCCCAAGCCAAAGCTCATATTTACGTACTCTATTACCATGTGTATTCTGTGGTCAGAGAGACATTGCTTTGATATCGCACAGTGCACTGTAAGCTTTCATCTGTTCTGTATAATCACAGAGTTCTCCCTAATGATGTATTTACATAAAACATATTTCTAGCCTAATTTCAATAGTGAAGTCAAGGAAAACTCTCAGAGAACCCATGCAAAACCTTAGAAGTTATTTTTGCTGATGATGGTAATGAATGTTTCATAATACAAATCTTGGATATTTTTGATTGTCTGGCTTTCCAAAATTGAAATGAATATCTATATGCATCTCTATTTCATGCTGTGCTGTTCTTAGCCTAATTGCATTTCTACTTTGACTTGGCTTCTATTTCTGAAGCACTTGATTTAAAAAAAGTATATATACATACTTATATATATATATGCATATATGTATATACATTTTTCATACCAAAAGTTTCTGATAAACTGAGTTGTAAGAGAAAAATATATTTAGTCTTTTGCTACTCATGATTAAGAAAATACCAACAAAAGGAATCGCACCAACCAACAAATGTTAATGACCTGTGTCAAATATAATATGAGTATTCAATCATGTGCATATAAAAATTAGTATACAGTTGATTTTGCACAAATTTCTAAATTTTGCTATCTGTTTTAAAAGGATTAAGCTATTTCATTTCCATAGAAAGTTTATGAACAAAATATGAAATGTAGAGCTTGATAAGAAAACAGGAAGCAGCAGATCTGTTAGTGATAGAAATTAAAGAGAGAGTTATTACGTATTTAACAGTTCAGTAGTTCTAAAGAACTCTATTACTTAGGAGAAGATACATACACAAAATTCAAGGCTATTAATATTATCAAGTATTTATGGTTACAAAGCTCTTTTGGAATAAAAAGGCAAAACCTAAAACTTGCTTCATGCATTTCAGTTTGAGAATGATTAAAAAGCACACTGGAAATCATATAGCTTAGAGAAAAGTGAGGAATATTATTGGACCTTGAAAAAGTAAAAGAACAGGATGCAAGGAAGACAAGACCACAGAAGAGAATTAAAGAAAAAAAAGGGAAAAATCCATAAAACATTTTAAATGAATGTTGCTGTTTATCTTACCCTGTTATGATGTTTCAAAATGGAACAATTTCTTATTGGTTTGGAGAAAAAAAAAACAAATGGTAACAAATTAGTTGTATTAAACAAATAAATTCTTTCAAAGATCCTTTATTTGAAAAATAGTTTAAACTGTGTATCTCCTCTCAGTGAGTGACGTTAACAACATATATGCAATCACACAAATCCTATTGGAATTTGCAATTTTTTTCCCCTCATTTGTCTTCTAGAATCATGAGTTCAATATCTGTGCAAAAACATCTGTTTTCAAATTATTTTCTGCAATACTTTACAGAATTATTTTTTTATCATTTAAAAGATGAAGCAGCTTTAACTTTGTGTATTAAAATCCTGTGGAGAACCCTTTATAACTCTTTAAATGCACAATTCCTGTAGACTATCAGTAGACCAGACGTTATGTAAAAGGTGTTCTTTGACTGGAAAATAGAAAATTTAAAGTCTTTTAAAATATTTCTCATTTCAGAAGAAAAATGCAATACTGCTAATGAGGCAAACAGTTCTGTTCCTTTTCTACCCTCTTATTTTTCTTCTGAGTTGAATGTCAAGGAAGTAGAAGTAGGTCATCCAGAAAAATTAATAAAATTTAAGTGTTGAGGTATGAGCTTTTCATCACTTCTCTGAAAAAAAGGGCAGAAGAATTTTAGAAATGAAGATGCAACAGACATTACTCTGTCCATCACAAAACTCTAAAAGGGCATTGATGTAAAAAAAAAAAAAAAAAAAAAAAATTAAATGGCTAAAACAAAAAAAAAATGGTTTTGTGATCTTTACGTTCNTAATATTGAAAAAAAAAAAAAAAAAAAAAAAAAAAAAAAAAAAAAAAAAAAAAAAAAAAAAATTATATGGCTAAAACAGAACAAAAGTGGTTTGCTGTATCTTCAGTTCATACCTTCAATTAAAATTGTTCAGTTGGTATTTTTTTTTGTCAGTGACACAAAGACCATTCGTAAATATACGTAAACGCACATATATGCACAATCACACGCTTGCATCCTATATATCTAATATGAAGTGGTTTTAGTGTAGCATTCAGGCAGATATATATTAAATTTATGGTACAAAAATAACCCTCTACATTAACACACCAATTAAATATCAGATGTCAAGGCTGTACTCTTTCCTTATACAAATTACCAGGAAAAAAAATATTTTTGAGATGACTCCTTACCTTGTTTCTGAGATGACTATAGCTAACACAGATACATAAAAACAGAGAAGGACAAGAGAGAAAAAGAGTTGTCATTTTTCCTTCAAGGAACAATAAAATTAAAACTGCAAAGTTTCATACTTAATTTAATAAAGCAGTTTTCATTTGGGACACAAAGTACAGCCAGTGGTGCTTAGGAGAACAGATTAAATCACTTTTCAGATTTAGAGGATAGTTAGCTTAGAGAAACAGTCAATACTATTGGAATGAAAACATCTTTCTTGTTACAAATACAACTCATTACTAATTATTAGATACACTATTTCACCTGCTGTGAAGCTCCCAGTGACCTTAGTGAAATGAGGCTTTTGTGCCTATTTTCACAACTGTTTATAAAGCTTCCATTGCCTGCTACTCATATTCATTTTGCATGATTTGACATGGGCTTTTTTAACAATGGTGACATACGTGGTAGGAAAAACTGTTGCATCAAACTTCCTTCAAAGAATCAGCCCAAAGAAATTATACTTATCACTTAGCAACTATCCAAAAAATCTTTTTTTCACATATGCAGGGATTCAAATATAAAAAATTAATTAGTAGGTGGAATTATATAACTAAACTGTTGGGGTCAATGGGAAAGGTTTGAGCTGCAGGTCATGTGATCATGGTGCAGCCTGTGATTGGCTGGCACCTGCCTTGTCTGTCAGGCTGTGATTGGTTAAAAGAGCCCTAATTAGTTAGACACCGCCCAAACAGAGATGTGATTGGATAAGAAGGTTCATGGGTGGCAACCCTGTGGATCAAACAGCCAATGGGCGCTTAGCCGGGAAAATTAAAGAGGCATAGCTATTTGAAAATAAACTATTTCTTTGAACCAACTAGAAGAAGTCTGTGTCCTGTTCCCCACACTGTCACACTAATCTCTATCTTTAGTCATGTAATTCAGTAATGAGTCATAATTAAATATTTTTACCAATGCCATAATTACTGAAGGATTTATAAAGCTCAGTCATGACCAGAACTCCTTTATAGTCTTATCGCGAGTTCCTCCCACTTGTCCCTAGACATTTGTAAGCACGCTAACATCAACTTTAAAAACAGCTCTTCCTTTCCTGCTCCATCCACATCATATGTTTAATTTGTTATAACACATCATCTTCTTCCTCTAGGAAGTCACCCACAGGCCCTGATGACTGCAGCAGACTAGATATTTAGATGGTTAAATATCAACGAATGAGTTCTACCTCAAAATACTCTCTTTTCTCAAGAGAGTTTACATGTAAGTAAATCATATCAGTAAGTTCCTACTACAGAATGGCCCCAGCAGGCATTATGCCTTGTTTTGATGACATTGTTATAGTAGTCACACATATTATAGTGGTCACGGTTAGGGGAAGTGATAAGAGAGTTCCCAGAGCTTCCCCTCAAAGCTGTCTCCAAATCAGATGGGCACTTTGAGTGGATGTAGGGAAAGAGTCCTGTGCAGCTATAATCTTTTCAATCCAGCTGCATCTCCACTGCTGGACCCTCAAAAAAAAGGAACTGCACATCCTCACCTTGCAGTAGCTGGTCAGCCAGGAACTTTGACAATAGAATTCATTACTCTGCTTTATTCGTACCTCGCGCTCTAAATTTAACCTGAAATATATTTGATCCAACAAACACTGAAGTGACATACATAGTTTAGTCTCATCTGATTTAAACCTCTGGGATTCCGCTCTAAAGAAAACATCTGAATGCTTTGGTTGTGTTGAATAAAGTGTTAGTTTAGAAGTTAAATTTGAAAAGTAGACTTTAGTGTGCAGTTGCATAACATATAAATACATGGATGCAGGAAATCCACACCTACAGATATGCACAAGCCATGAAGTTATACTACAGAGTTAATCTTTGAGCTACTAAAACTTGTAGAAAACTGTTATATTCTATTCACAAATCACTGGTGTAACACTAGAAATAAATAAACAAAAATTCATTTCATGGTATTTCAACTTTTATGGTATTGTACTATGCAGACACAGTCTGTAGATTGCTATTATTTCTACTATAAAATTTGTAATATTACAGTGGTCACTGGTTGTGTGGATCTAGTTAAAGGTCTGCCAGTTTTTCCGTTATAAACCTCTGTTTTAAAGGGCTTGAAACTCCACTATAAAATCTTCAGATGAGCACATTGTATACAGCAAGCACACACACAGAAACACAGGCACTTAGTGCACATATCTAGGATTTTCTAAGATAAATCTAAAACAATAATAAAAAGTGAGAATAAAGAACAATTTCCTGGATTCACTAGGAAACATGTCTTTTTGAAGCAACATTAAAATCCTGGAAATATGTTGTTAAACTCATGCTACAAAAAAATTTAGAAAATCAAAATATGTTTCTTCTTGTCTCTGTAGAACAGTCAGAACAAGTTGGTAGTAACAGCACTGGTGGTCTAACACTCCTTTAGGGAGACAACAGAGGATAAAGATCATACCAAAATACTTCTCATCCATCTTCCACCTACTCCATTAGAAAAGGGAAGTTGCATTGATCTTTTCCACTGTATTTTTATGACTTATCATAACTTTCTCAAAAATCTAGTTTTCCCACACATATTGCTCTTGTACATATATAGTGAGATAGAGGACAAAATAAATAAATGTTAAAACAATAGATTTAGCAGTAATAAGATCAGGAACCAAAATTGCCTAGGGAATTCTGAAACCATTTCTTAAAAAATGGAATTCAGAAAACTATTCTGTTTAAACCATTTTGAAGCAAAAAAACCTAAGCTTTTTTTACTAAGACAAAGTCAAGACAATATACTAGTTTAAGATTCTTCCTCGTACAAACTACTGTAAAAATAAAGAAAGCACTGCAATTTTTTTTTCTAATTATGGTGTTAATGTATTGTCGAGTTTTGTAACACACAAAGACATGGAGGCTTTTATCCACTAAATTTCTTTACTTTATCGCAGGTTGTCAGAAATACTGCAAAAAAGTCACCATTAATAAGTATATTACCACTTATATTATTCTGATTACCAATTATACCTGTGATTAATTGAATATATATAATTTTATATATTATATATATATATATAATATATGTGCTATTATAAATTACTTTGACCAAACAATAATATAGTATCAGTAAGGAATATTGCACTGAACAATCATAGAGCAGCAAGTAATAACAATAACAACAAAATAGGATTACCTTATGACACGTTACTGTGAACTTACTTTAGTGAAGCAAATTATCAACAATTAAAACAGTAGATATACTTATTATGGTTATGGATATGGATATATGATACCTTTATCAAGCATGTTAGAAAGATTTCAGAAGGCACCTATCCATCCCAGAGAATAAACCCACCCATCCAAAAGGAGACAGGACATAATTAACCAACCATGATCCATGCTGCTGAGTCTCCGGGACATCTCCAGGGACAATCCATTATCTCTTAGGACATTCCTGTGAAGTTCAGCTCTTTTATGGGCAGTATGGAGCGTTCTCAGAAAGAAAGGCTCTGTTATGGATAAAAATGGAGTCCTTTTCATGTTACAGAGACATAAGATGACACTATCACTTGGAGCAGCTAATAGATGCTGTTAAGTTCTATTTTTCATCTGTAACATTCAAAAGCCAGTTTTCTTTTGTACTTTTCTTTTCAAGCTCAACTACATGCTTGGTATTTTCAAAGATGCATAGGAAGGCCATTTAGAAATGGAGACTACTTCCTTATATTTGTATTGTTTCAATTTTTGCTTACCAACATATACTAATTTCTTTCTAAGATTTTTATAAATAAGGCTATGATTTGTTATTGGTTTTAGCGTCTTTATAATTACTGTCCTATCTTTTGTTGCACGAGTTATATCATCATTGGTGGCAGTCATCTGTATTGTAAAAATATAAAATAAAAGTTGAAAATATTACTCTTTTTTGTAAAAATTGAAATAAATCATAAAGCAGACACACTGATCTATGAAGAAAAAATATTTGGCTTTTTAGAGCCAGTGGCTGTACTTAATTAACTAAATATATTTGAAATAATTTTCATGATTTTATGAAAACACCACTGAAAAAGGAAATATTTTAAACATGAGTGACAACAAATATCCTAGTAAAAAAAACACATAACATTTTAGCATAGACAATGTTCTTACATATGACAAAGACTTTGAGCAATTCATTGCGGGCCTGAGCTAACCAAAATTATTTGGAAGGATAATAGAAAAAACATTGATTTGGGTACAAAGGACCTTACTCCATAATCATACTAATAATTGTAATACTAGTAAAAGTGAGATTTATCAACAAGTCACTTTTTTCCTTTCTCAGTTTGAAGGAGCTGGCCAGTCATAAATGAGATGTATGTAATTTTATATTAAGAAATGCTGTCTCCCCTGCATCCACAAGCATTTGGTGGAATTTAAAAATTGTGATTCTTCTCAAGGATTTCTCCTGTTACTCTGTGACGGTTTATTTGTTGTTTTTTTTTTTTTTTTTTTTTTTTTTTTTTTTTTTTTGTTTGTTTGTTTGTTTGTTTGTTTTGTTTTGTTTTGTTTTTCACTTAAATCAGGCAATATTAATGGGCATGGCTGTAGATTTCATTTGATGCAGGTGTGTGTTTGCACAGCATATGTGCATAAAAATATGCACCTGTTCATTAACAGATGATTTATACTTGTTTTGATATTTGTTTTCAGCTAAACAATATAATTGGAACACAGTATTGATACTGTGCCAGGGTGGTCTGAATGAAATACTGAACACATAATATGACTCTGGTTCTTCCCAACCCTGTCAACAGAGTTTATTAATAACCTAGTGACAGCTTTGGCACCTAGGCAACTATTGAACAAAAATGGAGATGCAATTATGCCTGGGAGAAGTTCTTATAAGACAAGATTTTTAACAAGACAAAAGTTTTCTTACACAGCTGTGGTCTGTACCATGTTTCAACCACTCTTCTGGAGCTACACAGGAGTTTTTTTTCTTCATAACCTTTTTATTATGTTATTGTTTTTGGTTTTTCATCAGCTTTAGCTATACATAAACATATTTAAAACCTTAATTTGCAAATAATACATCTTTTATTAACCATTAAGCCCATTTCCACATATCATCTCTTAACACTGTGATTGATAGCAACTTGCTATGGATTTCTTTCACGCATATTTCATTGTTTCTTAATGGTTTTCAAGGGAAAAATTACCCTTAAGTTTGGATAGTTAACTCAAACTGAAAATAAGCATGCACAATACAATGTTCTTTATTATTCCTGTGTGCTACATATAGCTGCCGTGATGTGTGGATTGATCTGTTTAAGCTAAAATGCTTCACTGTGAGAAGCTCTGCTCATATTCACTTTCTCAGACTGTTTTCTGAACTGGAGGACTGTAGAGAATCTGTATGTTTTTCATTTGCAATTTGAGTGCCCTCAAATTGTACTTAGATGTTTTTTATTAAAAGTTTTGTTTGAATTGACTCCTGGAGGTTGTGTCAGCGGAAGGACAGGTTCAAGGGTGATGACTCAAAAAAATATATGAGAGAGCTAAAGCAAAACTCTGCAATTTCTCTTAGCACAGGTCAGAAGAGTGAAAGAAAATTAAATACAGTTTAACATACCATCATGTAATAGTAGCTTTTCCTTTCAACAGAAATTTCCTCAAAGCCATGAGATGATAATGCTCTAATTCAAGGTCTTCATTTAATTCTAATTACAACTTTTCCTCCCCCTTTAGAAGACGTTAGTTACATGTGTCTTATTGTGTCATTTCTCCTAACATTTTCCTCCTAAAGCCACTGCTCAGCAATGACCTTAAAATGAATGAAAGACATTCTATAGTCAAACATAGCATTTGTACTTTACAGACAGGTCTTCTGACCTGTTATTTAGACACCAAACAGTTACAGCAATAGCCACTCAGAAAACCATATCAAACCATTATCAGTTGTTGTAGTATCCTGTGGCTAGTGGCCAGAACTTGATACCTTGGAGCATGAAACTGTATAGCTCATTTTGCTTGTTTCCAGTAATAAACCTGGATATTGAGTGAAGGGGAAAAGGAGACCATATTGCCTGACAATTTTATAGAAAAAAGCTGGAAACGTACACCTTCCAAAACCATATTTTATTATCAAAATTGTTATTTGATTTTTCTGGAGAGAGAGAGAGAGAAGAGATTCAGCTTTTCAAACATATTGGTAAGATATATCCAGGACCCAGTGAAGTGCCAGAAAGATCCAGTTTAGCACTCAGTGCTAAATCACTTTGTGATGGCAGATATCTGTGCCTCATTTAAAGGCATAATTTTTGTGCTCCTTGCCTCTTGTCTTGCCAGTGGCCATGACACAGAAGAGTCAGTCTCTGTCTTGCTTATTCCCTCCAGTCAGGCATTTATGAAAATTTATAAGTTTCCCCCTTAGCCTTCTATTTCCAGGATAAAAAGCCCTTCCTCTTTCAGCTCTTCATACGACAAATACTTCAAGCCCTCAGACACCTTTGTGGTCTTTTTCTAGACTCACTTCAATAAGAAGGAAGCATAACTTCTGTGGGATGTTATATCACTATCCTGAAATCCCTTCTGGGCCAACAGTGCAGCTACATTACCTTTTGGATTCATTACTTACCTAGAAATTTACTCAATTCTTTAATTAGAAAGCAATCCAATTCAAGAAACATATAAATTCAGAAAGAGTGTATTAGACTACACTATTAAATTATTGAAACTACTATTGCTGTCATTTTTAAAATAAATCCCATAGAAAATATATCCCACTGTCAGAAATTCTAGTAAGATATACATTTCTTACACAGACAGGCAAAGGAAAAAAAAAAAACAGGAAAGTCATCAGATAGTCAACATAATGGAAAACATGTTTCACTATGCACTATCTGCAGAAAGAAAAGAAGAAAAAATACCTGAAAGGTGCAAGGATGTAAAATTATTTCTCACAAATCATTAAATTCTAGGAAAGGTGTCTGATGGCCAATGCTCAAAATGTTATTTTCAGGTCTTTTGTGTTGCTACTTTAAGTTAGCAGATTTATCAGATTAAAAAGTTGGTTTATAAATCTTAGAAAGGTAATTGTTTTCTTTTAACAGACCTAGCTTAAGATATGTTTTCTTAGTTGAGGAATTGATTTTTTTAAAGTGGAAATATTGTCTTACTATTATCTTTATCTCCTTTAATTCTTAGTCATATGGAAGTCCGTTAGGTGAATTTATTCCCTATGTATAATAGTGCATTCTGTGAACATGAGTAACTTTATATGAGAACAAATTGTGTGTAGTCACAATTTAAAATTTTCTCTGGTTAAAAAAGGTGGTGACTTTTTTTTGGAAAAAATAAAAAAAAAAGTAAAGCAGGCTCATTTTCATGAAATCAATTTGAAATTAACAACCTGATAATTGTCGCATGACTGGCTTCAGGTAAGTAAGTCATTAAAAAGATAGTGGGTCGTACATTTTGTGCATCTTTTTCCTTTGAAGAGATTAAAGATTTTGAAGATTGCAAATAATGAACCATCATTTGACGTGTCAATTAGCGACATGCATGGCCAGTAACCAAAATTATATGATACAGCTGTGATCCAAGTGTGTTATATGATTTACATCATGTTATTGGATTACATTGATCAACAGTCTTGAAAGAGTTTCTGTTGTTACTTCACAGTACACAATTTGCTACACTGCAAACAGTTTAGTAGTAAATGTATCCAAAATTTCTGATAATTTGATTTCATTTATTACTATTTCTGGAATAGAAAACATTTTCAAGGAAGGGAAAGGGAAAGGGAAAGGGAAGGGGAAGGGGAAGGGGAAGGGAAGGGAAGGGAAGGGAAAGGAAAGGAAAGGAAAGGAAAGGAAAGGAAAGGAAAGGAAAGGAAAGAGGGAGAGGAACACAACTTACATATTATATCACTACAAACTTAATACCACCTTTAAATTTGCTTGACCTAAAAAAAACTCTCACAAAGCTGGTAATTCATGCAACTGAACCAAGGAAATCTATTTGTAATTAGTGATTTATCCGTAGCTTGAAATAGATTTTGTTGTTGTTGTCTTTCCTCTCAGAATGTAAAGAGGTCTGAAAAGATATAAAGAAGCATATCTTTCTCCTTAATATTGTAAGATCAGTTTTTAGGTTCATATTTTTCATAAATTTGAATATATACTATTGTGCACCAAGACATCCCACTCAATAATTCAGCATGAACCATGTGTTAGTTTTAATTTTTTAGTGAATGTCAAAACAAACAAACAAACAAACAAACAAAAAGGGGCCACTGTTTAATATAAAAGAGGAGATAATTTGCATTCTTTAAATAACTGTTTTGAAGCTGTCTTAAGTAAACAGCAGATACAGATAATGTCTTTCCAAAGAACTCTGTTGATGTTCCTGAGAAATGATGAGACTATTTCTTCCTATCGCAGAATCACTGTGATCAAGAAGATTAAAAGAAATGGATGATTAAAAGAAATACATGCATACATACAATTCAATGTTGATC
This sequence comes from Malurus elegans, assembly GCA_013397995.1. Taxonomy (NCBI): domain Eukaryota; kingdom Metazoa; phylum Chordata; class Aves; order Passeriformes; family Maluridae; genus Malurus; species Malurus elegans. Next base: position 328,080 of record VZRP01020355.1, on the reverse strand, counting down.
TTGAAAAATTGTGACCTGCCAGAAAGATACAGCGTTTCATAGTCATAATAAGACAGTTAAAGCCAAGTATGCCTTTCAGATAGTTTTGGGAAACAACAGACTTAATCTGTTCTACATGAAGGAAGCAAACCTCGGAAATTAAATATTTGCTCTTCAACTGATTACTAAGAACCTCTCCTTGTGTATGCCTAATGATTAATAGCTTGAACTTCCCTGTTTTGCTCACTGTAAATTGATTTATCTTCCCAGATAAAGCCTAATAGTGTCATAAGTATGGTTCAAAATCATCACCTTTGAATGAATGCCAAAACTTAGAGCATGTGTTCTGTACAATAATGATGAGTTTGCATTTTGAGATTACAGTGATATCTCTTAGCAAAAAAGCCACAAAAAAAAAAAAAGCACAAAAAAAAAAAAAAACCAAAAAACAAAAAAACAAAAAAAAACAACAAATCTTTCAGTACATAAGAATGAAAAGCATTTCTGTTTTAAGAAGTAGGATCAATGTAATAAATCCAGGAAGAGTGTAAAAGGATTAAACAAAACATTTGATTTCTTAATCTGCCTTTTGAGTGAAGACTGATCTAGGACTCTTCAATACAGTCAATGCACTGCTTAAGAAGTGGCAAGAATGAAAGAAAGGATGATCAGCTTGCAGCATCAATAAACCTATTAAAAAAAAAGAGGGAATGGTATCTACCGGCTGTGGTTTCATTCTGATGTTATTGAGGTATTCAAGAAATACAAAATCAGTTCCAGATTTGCTGAGAGCACCATGTTTATTTATTCAAATACATGATGAGAACATCCTTCCCAACTGGTTTATCATTTTCTGTGAGAATATCCTAGACTAGTGCTGCAGATAAAAACATATACTAAATTATTTTGTCAACAAGATAAGGCTATGAAAACTGATACTGTGGAGAACTGTGTAAGAGCTCATATATTTCTGTAACAGACCTGCTTATTTACAAAGATTTAGAATGGAAAGGAAGAGAACATGGGGCCAGTGTAATGTAAGGTTCAACACACTTATAAAGGCAATAAATGGAAATAAACAATAGCTGACTGTGATGTATTAATTCTTACAATTCTTCCTGCAACCTTTCATCTGGACATTTAAAAAAAAGAATGGGGTCTAATGATAATGTTTTGTGATTTTGAATGAGGATTAGTCATATATTCATTCTGAGTTTCACAGAACCAAGTGAATAAATAACTAATGTTACAGAAGATGAAACATTAGAGGTGAAAAAGAAGTTTGGTTCATTGTGTCAGTGCTATATTTATTGACATTTCAGGATTTTACATCACAAACAGCAAGACCTGGTTTCAGATGACCTAAAAGAAAATTAGACTGCTAAGAAAATTAAAACTGAACTCTGAAAACACCTGAAAACCTGAAAACATCTTGGTTTTACAAATCTGAGATGTGTTTTCCTCTGAGGTACATGGTATTCATCATAGAACATAATTTCTGAATCTATCATCATGATTACCTGTGCCCTGTCTACTTTCTTTTCTTTGATTCCACAGACTCTGGAATCCATGGAAACCTATAAGCAATGTTAACTTTTGGAGATGAGGTATTCAGTTTTCATTGTATAAATCTGGCTGAAATTGATCAGTATTCTGAAGGAGTATAGAACTTCAGCAGTAGCAATACAGTCTCATCATTACTTGACTTTTATTTACCATTGAATGGAGTTATTCTCTTCTCAGATACAAATCACTCCATGACATTTTTGTCCTGCAAAGGAGTTAGGAGGCAAACTTTTCTGGATCATTCATTATAATAAGACTTCCTCTATTTTAAGAACATAACAACCCTTTGGAAATCATTGACTGTTCTCAAAATTGCTATTTTCAAAATAGATTGTGAGTATTTTTATGGAAGAGATAAACGTTTCCATATCCATTTCTGCTGAACCCACAAGACAAAACTATACCTCTGTATTTATGTTTTTTATATATGTACACACATATTTTTAAAATGTTTGAATTGCTTGGGAATTATGATTCAGAACAATCTGGGTCAGGTACAACTGTATTACTGAGGATTTCTAGAATATGGTCAAATGCTAAAAGGATTTCATATTGGTGTGCTTTTTTTTCAAGTTTAGTGACATATTTTTTGTTTTTCTGCTTGGAAATATCACATATATGTTGCATTTAACTTGTTATTTGTGCCTTGCTGCTAAAGTGACCAACTTTAGCTTTGACTAATTGTTACATAGCAAAATTTATTTTGTTGTATTTTTTCAGTTCTTCTTCATATTAAAGTGCATATTTACAACATTTAATTAATTATACAATTTAATAAGCCAGGATTGGTAGCAGTAATTATTTTATTGCAAATAATATCAGAATAAAACCAGGTTTTTGAACACCCATTAATTTAATAAGCTTGTGAAAAACCAAAGAAAACCAGAACATGGGAGAAAATAAGAGGAACAAGGAGTTTTAGGGAATACAGTCTTTGTGTGTTGGAGCCCTTCAAAATATGAACAGCTTCTATATCAGGTCAATATCATGGGCAAAGCAGAATAAATGGAAAACCCCTTGGGGGATTTGGATATTGGTGTTTCTTTGAGAATTAACAAATTTGGACTTTGCACCCAACGTGATTATCCTACACACTCAGTCTCACACTCCTCTCTCCCCAACAATGTGCACCACTAAATCAACTGGTTTTGATATTTTCTGTCTCTTGAGTAGCACTGTTATACATTCTTATAGACTTCAGAATCTACAGACCTTGAAATTTTTCTTCTGACTATACTCACAATGTCAGATTGATTTTGAGATTAGACCAAAATATCTCACATATAAGCCTTTCCAGTCCCTTTGCCGAGTTAAGTTCTTAATCTATTTGTATTTAATAATAGTGACCTATTTTTGCCTCTGAAATTACTAAATATTAAAAAACTTAGTTTTTCTCTTGCATATGAACCATTTTTCTACTGAGAACAGTGTTTTATATCACATTTTCAATTTGCTCACGAAAAAAGGTCACTTAAGAAGAAGTAAGAAAATAATTATGTCTTATTACAATTTTAATAGTTAAAATGCCATCCATAAACTTCAGTCTGGGAAATTCACAAATAAGAAAAAGCCAAAAAAGTTTACATGAAACATTCTGAATACAAAAATATTAAGTTTTGAGCAATTATTTGGGCTAAATCCTACTTCATCCAACCAGTTCACTGAACTTAGAGACTTCCTTGTCTTCCAGAAATACAATAGTGATTAATCATACAGGATATTTCCTAGACAAAGAGAATTTTTTTGGGTTTTTTTTTGTTTGTTTGTTTGTTTTTTGTTTTTTTGGGGGGGAGGTTGTTTGGTTTTGGCTTTTTTTTTTTTTTTTTTTTTTTTTTTTTTTTTTTTTTTTTTTTTTTCTTTTTTAAAAAAAATTGTTTTTTTTTTTTTTGTTTTTTTGGGGGGGGGGGTTTTTTTTTTTTTTTTTTTTTTTTTTTTTTTTTTTTTTTTTTTTTTTTTTAATGTGCTCTCACTTGAATAAAAGAGCTTGGTTTTATTTTAGTTCTGAAAAGAAATTTGGGCAATAAATGTTCCCTTACATATTCTTTTTTCCTTTCATGAAAGGCAACACCTTAATCCATTCTTCCCTTATGACCAGCATTGATTTCAAAGAGAAATCCACATGGATATGAGGACCAGGCCTGGCAGCTATTTTGGAAGAAAAATAGTTAGAAAAAATTAAATGGAACAATACAAAAGCACTTCTTAATTTCTAAATCAAATAGCTTTTTTATGGGAATGGAACACTTATAATTTACTCATTTAGACAAATTTAACGAAGAAAAGTTAAAAGAAAAAGCTAAAACCCCCCCAAACCTAAAATAAAGTGTCTCATGCTTTAGGTTGAATAAAAATTTTCAGATTACTCAGAAGTTTCAACTGCAGTCATCCATCAGAAGAATTATTTCTTCTGAGCAAAACAGAGTTTTTGATCCTTCTGTTTGGTCATAATCTGGGAATCCCTGCATTGGTATTCAGTTGTCTGAACCTGTTCTCCAGACATATTATTTACTCATAACAGAAAATGTCCTGATTTGACCAAGGCTTATTTCAATGTCAAAGGGAATTCCATTCACACTGAGATTCTCCCATGCATTGAAGGCTCAAAAATCATTTGGGACTCAATCAGAAGGTATTTCTGGTAGATGGTGATATGTCTCCTATTTGAGACCATAAAACCTCTCTGCTTGCCACTTCTCCTGGTGACCTGTATCCTTCCACACTGAACAATATTTTGTGAATGTTAGAAGAAAATTATTAGTGCTAAAAATGTAGATGACCTGAAAAGCTAAAGGAATCTAAAGGTAAAGAAAGATGTAAAGCTTTCTGTGAAATACGTAAGTAAAATTTAATAAATTTGATTTTATTTTGCAAATTCAATGAATTTAGGCTACCCTAAGTTTGGGTTACCCATGTATAAATTTCTCTTTTAATTACACTTTGTCTTTTATGTCACTAATTGCCTACTATCCCTTACAATTTTCTCAGGAGTAAGAAAATATATCAGTCTGTTATAGGCAGGATGCCCTCTCAATGCTAAAGGAAGACATCTTCAGATTTTATGAATAGATCAATTTCTTTCAATTTATCTTAATCTATTTCACCATAAATTAACACAACCTGAGCACCTAAAAATAAAATCTTGCCTGTAGAAACCTATGAGATTTCTGTTCGATTTTCTCTGTAACATGTCACTTTTGCCATCTCTGAGGTGAAAAATGAGTAATCTCTGGTGTATAGTTATTTTTAACTAACTATTCAAACAGACCTTTTAACCAAGTGCCCAATTGTGCCAATTTTTATTATTTTATGCAGGTTTTATGATCTGGGTTGCAAGAGTGTCATTGAACACTCAGACCCTATTTGGCATCAATCTAGATTAATTTTTTTCATTGCAATAATTGACCTTTTATTTCTATACAGACCAAATGAGTCTCTAAGGATCTCCACATTTATACTATCTTACAACTAGGAAATATTTTTAAGCTACCAATTTATTTATTTTTTTTTATACTGATGTTATATTTTGGTTGACCGGAAATTCAACAGTGATATTGGGTGAAGATAGTGCATATAATAATTAACTGACTCAATAAAGATTGTTAGAAAGTTGAAATTCCACAGTGGATCATATGCAACCTAGATCTGTAACCTTTCCTAACTACAGTCTACTGAGTACCAATCATTACCTCAAGTACCCATCAAGGCACTTGTTTATTTTCTACAGTTATTTCTATAATTAACTTCTAAAAATATTAATTTTCTTTGTTCCTAAGCAATAAAATATTACATATCCTACAATGATTTACTCTAATATAATAGTGTATGTCATGTCTTCATGTCTTCATTTATTTCAGGGAGAAAATTTTCAACTTTTTCTCCAGGAGGTTTTCATTGCCAATTGCAAAACAAGCTTGTAAAAAATTCATAGAATTAATACACATATTTGAAGGTGAAATTTAGCTTATACTGAGACAATGTAAAGAATACCAAAAAATGTACAATGAAAAAATCAGGAACACAAACATAGGGTTTTTCAGTATATAATATTGCAGCTATGATGACCTTCACAACTGTCAAGATTAACAAACTTCTTTTCTGAGGAAAAAGAAAAGGAAAAGGAAAACAGTGAACTTGAGAAATTTACCTGTATTTTAGTATAGCTACAACTTGAATTACCATAAGCTTACAAGCAATTAAAAATGAGGCTAAAAAGAATTATACAAATAAAAAGAGAACAAGCATAAAAATTTTATGTGAGAGTAATAGGTTCAAGCTCACACTCCAAATCTCACAGGTTCTTGATTCTGTGTCTTTTTATTACAGACCAGCACACTTAGTATTGGGACAAAACCATCACTCTCCAAAATATGTATGAGAAGGAAAGCGTGTGATAATAGGAAAATGTAATTTCTTAGGAATTGCTTTTACCACATAGTTTTGGACCGCAACAGAAGACAGGTACCTTTTTTCTGGTCATTTTAATAATAAATATTCTCACACATTTAGTAGGAGGAGGCCAATCAACAAGTAGGATTTGGAGCTATACTGTGAAAACAATGAGATTTCATTCTACCTCTCTCTCCTCTCGTGAATCCATCAAGAATTTGCTTGGTGCAGTTAGAAGTTTCAAGGGGAAAATTCCAAACCACTGACATTTTAGTTGCTCTTCAAATTGGGAAATAAACACGTTTCTTACATATGACCTTTGCAAATTGAAATAAATATACAATAAATATCACTGGTTTCCTTGCATTTTGCCATATTTATTGTCTGTGAACCAATACAATTCAGAATCTGCTACACTGACCTAACTGCAATGTGACTCAACTTGTTCTTTACCTTCACGTACACACATGAGTTTAAATTGTATAGTGTAGATTAATGGTTGGGGTAGTAATGAAATGTTCTCAAATGCTTTTATCCAACAAAACTTTCAAATTCTATATTCTGAAATATAGCATCAATAGTACCCTAAGGGTTTTGTGGATTTTTTTCAGCTGCGTCTAGCTTTTTATCTCACAGAAAACTAGGACTGTAAACCAGTGTAACACCATCCTAACTTTCTAGTGTATGAGATGTAAAAACTTCTATTCTGTTGCAGAGAATGGAACAGAGATGGAGATTTGAACAGAAACGCTGCAGCCGTTTTAATATGCTGTAGGGGAGAGAGACAGAAAGATAAAGAAACATGTTTTTTAGCTTCTTGACCTCTCTACTCCTTCCTAAAAATATGTGAGTGACAATTTTGGGTAGAAACAACTTCCCCGTCACTTAAAGGCCCCTCACATCCCAATTCATCTTCACACCATTCTCAGTCAGAATGTCAACTTTAGAGACTGACCTATGACCTCTGTCTATATTTTTATGCTCTTGTGGAAGTCAGCCTGTTCTAACCTGAAACATACCTTTACTTCTATGAAGCCACATACAGATTTATATAGAAAATAGGTTTCCAGTGTAATGTTTCCAGCTGATTTTCTCCTAAATTCTTGGAGGATGTGGAAAAATGTTTGTAAGGTCCCAAGCAAGAATCCATACTAGATGAGTAAAGTGAAAATGTGGGCAGGCATTAACATTACTAAGAAAAGCAGTATCTTAAAGATATCAGGATATAAGGAAAAGGGAAACTCTTTAATGACAAGAAAGTTGGTATTAAAAATTATCCTCTATTAGTATAAAAACTTCTAAATAAGTTACGTATTTGCTAAACAAAAGGGTTAGTATGTACATATGAAGATTTCAATAACTAATTTTAAAAGACAGGTGGCAAATTTTTCACGGAAACATTATACCTTTTCTATAAGCATGAGAACCACTGTAAGGTTTGTAATTGCTGCCATTTTCTGGTAGTCTTCAAAACACTGTCATATATATTATTACTCAACCACTTTTGTTATGAAATCTTAATGTGCAGCACTATGCAAAAAATATTATTTCTATACACTGAGCATAACACACTCAGAAATAACTTTAATCTTTCATAAATTCACTACCTTTCTTCAAAGACTGACATTTCATACAGCTGATTAGGATTTATATTTATTTTGGTGCTGATTATGATTAGTCCAATTTTGGGTAATTACTATACATTTGCTACAAGAAGGAAATAGACATTTCAGGTGAATACAAGTTCCTTGCAAATCTCCACACACACACAATATATCTAAATTGTGCAAACTACACGGGAAGATATAGTAAAATATTTTCTATTTACAGGAACGACTGAAAATTTCAGGATTTGAATCTGACTTTCATATGCTAAATACATCAGCAACTTTCCAACAGCAACAGCATTTACAGTCCCCAAGTGTTCTGCACTAGATAACAATGTGTAATGCAATCTTCTTGGATATATCTGTCATAACCCTTGGTATTTCTATCTGCATTGCACCTGTAAATTGACTTATTACCCAGTCTCGCCGAGTCTAATCATTGTGTCTGAATCCATGTAATCTGTGCCACTCTAGACACAAATACCAACAGTTACAACTCCAAAAGTTCAATAGTTGCAGCTCAAGAAGGAAATCAAATGTTATAGCCTTTACCTTGACCCATATCTTGCTCCCATACCACCTCTGTGCTGCTGACTACTTATTAGTGTCATGATAAAAAAGGTATGTAAATGAAAATATCTATACATCCAATTTGTGTCACTCCTAGTTCCAACCATGGCTCACCCACAGGCTTCCACCCAGAGCAGAGAGTCCTCTGGGCAAGGAATCTTCTGTCTTCCAGTGTTACTTATAATATCTCTGCCTGAGGGTATGACATCGTCAGCAGCAAACTGCCTGGAGAAAAAGAAGGGCTCTCTGGTGGCATTACTGGAATTCTGCAGTGCTGGAGTTGGGCGGGACTCAACTCTGTTCAACCAACTGCAAGCTACATTCTGATCACTAGATAAGGGCAGAGACCTCATCTTTGTCTATTAAATTCTCACCATGACAGCAAAAAAAGTTACAGAGCAGCAGCAGTTCTCTCCATATGTGTATGTATCTGTCCATGTATGTATGTATGCACACATTCCTGTATGTATGTATGTATGTGTCTATATCTCTATCTATCTATCTATCTATCTATCTATCTATCTATCTATCTATCTATCTAATCTATCTATCTATCTATCTATCTATTAGATTATCTATCTGATTTTACCCTGGAGTAGCCTAATGATGCAAATACCCTCAGTCAGGCAAAGAAGTTTTAACTAGCCTCGCAGCTTCATCTGGCCTTGTAGTCAGGCCCATGAGCGAGTTCTTAATGAATTAATTAATACATTTCATAAATAAAATAGTATCTATTTCATGCCATGATCAAAATCTATTCAATATTTCATGTAACTCCTCTTTAAATTACTATGGTCCAAATTCTGCCAGTCTAATTTAAATTGATGGTATTCAAAAGCTGACCCTATTTTTACTTTATTTTGAAAATAGCTGTAGATAAAATTTATTCTGAAATAGAATCATATCTTATATGAATTCTATAACTTGTAGTTTCCTAATATCTTAACAAACATTTCCTAATATTTTCTTGCTTTTCTTACTAAAGTAGATATACAGACCATATAATGATCCTTCTATTTAACTCTTTTCCTCTCAACAAATTATACTGTGAAGATAGAAAGCATGCATAACTGTGCAGTCCTAGAAACTTGATTCTTGTTTCTTTCAAAACTTTCCAAGAGATCAGTCGTATTTGTGATACAACAGAGAAATTCACCACTGATATCCAAACATCTTAACACCCTTAATAACATTAAATATAATATTTTTCTCTACAGCCACAAGTGCGTGTGCTATATTACTGGCCCGCAAAGGTGACCATAAAACTCTTCTGAAGGCTTTCTTAAATTTCAGAGCTTTCATATGCATAAGCAAGATATTTATCATTAGAATTACTATAGTATGTTTATTGTTTTATAGTAGGTTGTCAAAATTTTTTAAATAAAGTAAATACATGCACAGGAAAATCCACTGAACTGGTTTAAGCAGGAATATACAGAAAAAATAATGAGTTAAGAAAATTATAGTCAAAACATGAGTGTACAGTCCTATGCAATTATGCAATGTCATGCTTATAAAAGCAAAGAGAACAGAATACACAACGTCAAAATTTTTAACTACCAATGGCTTAAGTAATGAAAATGAAAACTCAACAGTTTTAAATTGTGAAAATTGAATCTGGTTGATACCAATTTGTTAAAACAGTGTGTTAGAGAGCAATTGAAAGATAAGGACTTTCTTGAAATCATGCTTTTGCCAAAACCACTGCAAATGGATTTGTTCAGAAAACACAAGCCATTATTAGCATCAATGAGGATAACCTGGAGGTGTATGACCACTAAGATGAGTATTGATCTTAGTTGAAAGCATTTGCATTATTCTCTGAAGTTTCACTTACTGACATAAAGTCTTTTGAAAGGCAAACATATGTACTCTGTCACGTGCAGTCAAAAGGGGAGAGAAATATAATCTCCAAAGGTTTCTGAGAAATTTTGAGAATATTGCCCATTTCTAACCAAAAATAAGTGCAATGCACCTCAGAATTAAGCTATCTATAAAAACTTGAAACTGGTATGCTCAATAATTAAAGAAATCCCTTTAATGTATGGATCACAAGTAATGGAATCCAAGAGAGTACTTACGGTATGTCCATGAAAGGAAAAACATTCCAATCAGCTACCAGCTGCTCTGTGCCTTAAAGCTTGATGTTTTATTCCTATTATCCTTATTTCTCTGTGGGAAAAAATACCTGTTCATCTATATTTATGTTAACCATTTTGGCTAATTTTTTTCCAAAGAGCCTAAAGGAGTTAATTCAACCAGAGATGGGTGACTAATGCTTTTAAATCCTTTTGCAAACCTCATTTTTAAATGTCTAATCTTCTTGTTCAATAGAATTCTTGACTTACTGGTATCCTTTTTCAAGAATTTTTCGTAGCTTCTTTTCTTCATCATCTTTCTCAAAATATAGCTTATCTCTGTATTTATACTACACACATATATTAAATTCTAGGAGAAGAGGAAGAGGAAAAAGAAAATATTTTCATGGCAAAGGGGGGAAAAAAAAGGAAATTTGGTACCAGATATTTTCTCTTTATATTTGTGTCTAATGGACAGGATTCCACTTACCAAGTCAAGAAAATAAACAGCTAAGAAAATACTATAAGGGCAAAATGATGTATGTTTTGGTCCTTCTTATTAAGGTTAGGCTACAAAGTTGCCATGGTGACCTCTTTAGATTTGAATAAAGTGTGATAGATTTGGATGTAACAGAAAGTGAGTGACAACAGCCAAAGCAATTTCCAGGTGTTCAGGTGAGGCAGTCTCATTTGGAAGTAGTTGCTGTATATAGCACAGATACATCCTGCATTCCTCCTGACAAGGACTGCTGACAGGAACAACCCATCCTTCGACTGACAAACTGGAACAGAGCTCTGTTTCCCAGCCTTAGAGCTGAAATGACAGTGAGCCTTTTTAATAAGAGCATAAAGAACACACATTATTTAACAGGTTTCACTGGATATGTACACCATATGCAGGCATAAAGACTTTCCTATCCAGGAACACACTGGCACTTTTCAAACTGGCATGCAAAATTAACTTCTGTTTTGACCTTGTTCATTCCTATTAGCTGAGTGTTAGACAAGAATCCCATTCCACCTTGATAAGGGCTTTTGTTTCTCTTATACTGTTATTCAATCCTATACAAGTGATGGATGAGAAAGATGCACATCTGAATAAGCAGAGGGAATCACCCTAATGAATTATCTTCTGCACTGCAGTACACCGTGGAAGAAATGACTTATCCATTCTCTATTAACTGATGTGACTGCTTCATCCCAACTACTTTTCATAGTTGCCATCATCCAGAAAGGCTGGTGTTTACAGCTCTCACAGGAGGAATATTTATCTGACAACCTGTGTTAAAGGTATGAAACCTAATGGTAACAAAGCAGAGCTATAAGAGCATGCACATCAGTAAAATACAGCCCTGGGATCTTATTAAGATTCCAACTTTTCTTTGCATTCAAATTTATTTCATTCTGTTGTATATTTCCTCAGGTCAAGACAGCTCTCTGCAGCATCCTATTAACAATCAGAGCCAATTATATTTAGTCAGATAGTCTAATTGGACTAATTCTTAATCTCCCAAAGATTTTCTGGTCACCTTAATACTTAGGCTTATTTTATCATAGCTTATAAGGATAGGACTATAAACAAACTTGTGAGGGTGTTTTTGGTTTTGTTTGTTTGGTTTGGTTTTTCTTTAAAATCATGTTTGTTTACATGCAAATTATTCTGCAAACACATTTTGTTTCCTGTGATCTAAGTCTAGCTTTCCCTGTGTGTTTGCAGTCTGTTTTTCAATATGCTGTCCCTGTTTGCATATTTCCATCTATGTTGACAATTAACTTTGTTGTCAACAAAGTAGAATAGTTCTTTTGAAGTAAATTATTTACAAATTTCAGTTAAACTCAAAATAATCATTCATGGCTTGTCAACTGTGTATGTTGTTTAGAAAAAGAAAATTATTTGAATAATATTCGGAAAAAAAAATTAAATGGATTTTGGATGAGTTTTATAATAGAAGGCAACAGCGATTTTAGGAGTGATTTGTGTGTTTAATGAACAGTTGGAAATTATAAGAAAACTTGGCAATATGCCCTAGATCACGTTTGTGTATAACAATTTTTTTACAATTTAGATCTCACTGGAGGCTTGTGAGACATCTCTGAGGTAGGCTGTCTCAAAGCAATGCTGAACACCCCAGCCAAAAACAGAGAAGACAGTCATGAGTTAAATCCACAGCTGATAGAGGATGGCACAGATCCACTGACTTTGATGAGACGTCACCCTTCACATTGGCTGAACTCACAGTTTACTCGAGAAGAGTCAATCATTTCTGGATAAGAAGGAATACAATATTCAGTTCTCATGTATGGTCACCATGTCCTTATTGGGAACAGTTTGATGGACAGTATAAAGCAGGAATGGAGTCAATAGATCTTTACAGACAGTTTTTAAATCATGCCAAGGACAAGGCATTTCGGTGTAGCTTTTTTAGAAGATACAGAAAATATTCTATGCAAGGAAACTCACTCTCTGTGATAAGTAGCAGATCATAAGATGACAAAAAATCTGTTCAAACATTTTCTTAGGAACTATGTAGAGCTGCTGTTCATGGGAGACATGTCATAAGGATGTTGTGGACATTTATGTTACTCAGGCATACCATTCGTGCAGCTAGTCATAATTACAGTCAGAAGCATTCCACTTTTCATCTCCTGCCAATGAGGAAAAGAATTCTTGGCACCAAGGAGTAAGTCTTATTTGTTCTACTTTTTTTCATTATGCACTATTTTCTTTTTATTATATTTTATTCAATACAAAAAGGGGAATTAATGCATCTCATGAATTTGTTATTTCACTTTCTTTTTTTTTTTTTTTCCTGTGAGGAAAGGAGTGCTGCTTCTAGGCTGGTATTTTTATGTTCTGTACTTGAATTGATCCTTGTCCACTTTACACTCATATAAGTCTCAGCACTGCGAAAAACTGAGTGGGTAAGTAACTGTGGCTTATGCTGAAACAATAGGAAAGTTTAATGCATTCATTAGGGAATTTTTTGGACATAAGCATCTCACAATTTTACTGGATATAGCCTACCTTAAAATCCCTCTTTTTTCAGATACTCGGTAGTAAAAATCACATGTGAAAGCTTTTAACATGTATCTGATGTTAATTTGCATCTGGTAGCCTGATGAGTTGGAAATGTTTTCACAGAACAGTCATGACCATAGAATTATTCCTCTAACAATGACTTGACTTGTAAATCAGACAGCCCAGTAGGAGAAATTCTAGTCCTGATTCATTGAAAAGATTAATATTACTAGTTACATCTAAATTTTCAAAACTATACCCATCCAATTGAGAAAAGACTTCAGTGATACCACAATAAGTATAAATTTGTAATGGAGGCATAAATGCCTTATCTGAACTTTCCTTAGAAGTGAGAAAGAAGAAACCAATAACACTGTCAGTAGTGGATAAACTATTGCAGAAGGTGAAGTTACAGTACTGATTTGGAGAGAAAATACAATTATGAGTAGATTCAGTTTTGATACCTGCTGTTATGGCAGTGCTCATAAAAGAATTTGTTATTGGCTGCCAAGAACAGAAAACACTGAGGATTTAGATTCTGTCCTGTCCTACAAGCTACTGTAGAGTCATGGAAAGGAAATGAAAATGCTGTAATTGCTGAATAGACGTAGCACTAGAATAAAAAAGGCTACTTAGAAACTGAAAATAAAATAGCAATATCATTCGTAGGCAGTGATAGACAGTATGCAAGTATATTGTGGAAAAGTTAAGGAATATTCATAAGCATTCGAACACCTTGTAATAAAACCATTTTGGAAACATGTTTATTTCTAACCTTCTTCAACTTTGTGCCCTCAATTGCTTGAAAATTAATGTTTGCCAAGCCATGTATTCTATGAAAACTATGTCATTCTCTACATCAGCCATTCACTCTAAAATTATATTACAATGGTAAAAATGTCAAAAATCAGATACTGATTACAGGTGAGCACCAGTAAAATACTACAATTCACACACATTTTGTCCTAATGTATTATTACAAAGCCCTTCAATATTCACACAAACCGATTTCTAGTTAGTTAGCTTTGGAGAGCTATTATAGCACAATAATAAATATATTACCAGGGTGATTTACTGTTCTCCTCCCTCTGATTTCTCACTTGTCTTCCTGCTGGAAACAGAGAGAGAATAACAACCTCAAAACCAACATACAGCACAGAAATGGAAAACTGACAAAACTTAAGTCTGGGGGATAAAAAAGCAAATAACAGTGAGTGAGACAAATATTTTAAATTCACCTGAGAAGGAATTTTGCTTTGATATTGCTGACTTCTCGAGCATTTAGAAATTATTCCTTAATTAAAATGTAAATTGATGTTTCTAGGGTTTTTAATGTCTATATTGAATTAAATTAGAATTTAAACAGGGTTTTAAAAGGTGAAATTTGACTTCCTAGTAGGAAGACCATATTTGTTAATATTTTAGCTTTAACTAGAAATTAATATTGGCATTTGCTTAAAGGCAGATTTGTCCATTTTAAGTTTATTGATTTCAGCTTAGCATGCATTGGCTTCCATATGACCTGAAAAAAACGGCAGAGGACAAAACCAGACTATAGCAGGATATGATACAAACCAGTGTATCCAGATATTTCAGTACAGAAGGCTTTTAATTCAAAGCAAAAAGAGTACTTTGAGTATTGATTAAATATTACAAGAAAAACAACAACATACAAAGAAAGAACATAACCAAAGAATGTTCTCTAAGCTTTTTCTTTTCTTTCCTATCAACTAACTGGAGAATTAAGTCAGTTTCAAAGATAATCGTCTTTCTTTTATTTATTTTTATTTCAATTTTCTTCTTTTTTCAGTGGGATGAAATTAAATTTAGTGACTTCTGCAAACAACCTTTATTCAGAATTACATGAGTTGTTTGTTATTTCACAGTAATTATGAGGTAAATACAATTAGTTGATGCAAGAATTAGCTAAAGTATTTTGATAATACTGTAATAAGAAATGAGTTAAGGACAGAATACACCCAGTTTTCTTTATTTTAGTCTTTGATTATATCAGCTGTGTCTAAAGAACTTTCATGCAAAGTAACCCTTAGCTGCTCAGCATTAAAACTTTTCCCAGAGTGTGTGAGAAGCTTGACTTACAGTAATGGAAGCTTAAACATCAATAAGTAGAGTCAAAATCAGAAAAAAAACCCAACAGTGTTATCTTCTATCATCATAGAAAGCTATTGTTTCCCAAGCTTCAGGAGTGTTCAATACTTAGGAAGTATTTGACCTAAACTTTGTTAAATTATTTTTATTCATCAAGTCTAGGTTAAAACCAAAACACAGATACACAGAAAATTATTCTCCTGAGTCATAATATAATTTTGCAAGACATAACAAAAGAGGATTTTTCAAGTGACCTTTGTCTTTCTTCATAGCAGCTAATACATATACTAGTTCACAGGATGCAACAGCACACCTGGGGAATTTCCACCAGATGTGATCTCATGGTGAGATTAGAATAATTTTTTGTGGATCAAAGGCTGAAGTGAAACATTTCATGGGCACACACTTTTGTTTTTAATGTGCCTGTGCAGCGCAATTGTAGAATCAATATTTACTTATGCTGACAGTATAGTGCGTGTGTTGACAATTTGACTTCAATTGCTTGTGTCATGAGAGCTGAAATCTTTGAGCAGTAGCTGTGTTTTTGAATATCCATCTCCCTCAGAAAAATCAGTGAAGGGCCACCTGCTCTTGTTAAACCATTCACAGGAGGAAGAAGGCAAACAGTCAGGAATAGCGCATTTTTCAACTGTTGATCTTTTTGACTAAATGAGGGGGCAAACAGCTGCAGAAATGGAGAAGACTTCAAATTGTAAGCTAAGAAGCTAATTGAAAATAAACTTCTTCTTCTGCAAGTCTATTCTTCTTCGTACCTGATCTCCTTTGACTTCCTAATATTCTTTTTCCTATTAATTTTTCAGCAACATAAGAGAAGCACAACAATCCAGGGAAGACACAACAATGGGGATTTCTACTTACTTTTCTGATGCCACTCTTCTGATGTCAGGTCTAGGTTTGTGTTGTAAAAAAGACATTTCACTCAGTCATGTCCATTCCCCTAGCCCTGAGCAAATGATTTTGTGATGGAACTTCCAGCAAAAGAAGAAACCTTCTCAAAATTCTGCACTTCACTGTTTGCAATTCTCAGGGCTCTTGTATCCCATAATTCTTTCCCTCTAATCCCATGGGATATAAGCAAAGGTTCTAGCTGCAATGGTGATTACCATAATTTGTCTAAAAGGATTGGATGTTCCTATTATGTCAAGTGATGTCTGCTCTCGGTGAAAATTTGGAAGAAAATGTAAAGATGTTTTGGGAGGTGAGGGAGAGCAGTACATATATTCAACATGTTAAATTTGACTAAAAATATTTCTGTTCTCTGCAAGAAATTTAAGTGTAGTAAAAAGTCATCCAAGACTGAATTGCAAACATTATCCATTATTCCATGCTTTATATTCATATGAATTAATTATTTTCAGCTTGATCTGTGAGCTAATTCCAGAACCAAATCACTGGGGAAATAGGATGTTAATGTGTACATGTTAATAGACATATTTAATCAATTACTTGGCGAGTGTTTTATTACAAGCATAAGCTTGAAAACAAAATGTTCTACAGGACCAAGCTGTTCTGAACTAACTCTATAAAAAGTGATGTAAATGTAAATCTGTCTGCCTTTGGCTAGCAATANTTTGGTTTGAATATTTTTTTTTTTTTTTTTTTTTTTTTTTTTTTTTTTTATTTCTATTTTATTCTACTTTTTAAAAAAACAAGAAATCAAGTTTCAGTTGAGAAGTGCTTCATCAAGCACTTCTCAAGCAACTCAAGCATGAGTTATTCAGAAATTCTTTTCAGTAATATAAGGTAATATAAAGACAATATATTATACAGCAAGAAGACATAACTTTTCAGCAAAACTACTGTGCAGCTAAACCCAGAAAATTTGTACTTTTAGATTTCCAGATTTTTATTTTTTTAATATATATTTCTCAACTGCCTTTGAAAAATGCTTAATAAAGTATATACTGTGTAGGACTATGGAATACAAAATAAGCCTATATTCTTTCATTGTTTCGCCTTATCTATTCATTCCAATAATATTCTCAGAATAGTCAGGAGCTTTTTATGCAATATTTCCACAAATTAACTACTGCACATCTATGAACTTTTTCTAGATTGCTGGTGGACAGCCCTCACAGTTTGTATGAGCTGTCTGTTTGCAATTTAAAAGCAAATTTTATGGCCAAAGTAGAACTGATACACCAGTGCTGTAAATATCACACCTGCTGACATCAAAATTGCCTGTACTATGGCTATTATACACTTGACACATCAATGAGATTGAATTACGTTTCTATCAACAGTACTGATAGAAATTTGGCACAATGTCGCATTTTTATAGCACAATATGATTTAATATTAGTATGACCCCTACAGAGATTTGACTACTCTCAAAATGTCATCTAATACTAAAACCTAAAACACTAAAAAGCTAAAAAATAAATAAATAAAATAAGGAGCACAAAAAGCTGTAATGATAAGTGAGTAAGTGAATCACATACAGCAGACTACAATACACATCTACAAATTTGCACGTGGCACCATGTTGGGGAGAGAGTTGATCTGCTGGAGGGTAGGAGGGTTCTGAGGAGGGTTCTGGACAGGCTAGATCAATGTGCTGAACTCAGTGATATGGGGTTGAATAATACAGAGTGCTGGACACTGCACTTTGGCCACAAGCATGCCCTGCAGTGCTTCAGGCTGGGGGTAGAGTGACTGGACAGTGGCCAGAAAGGGACCTGGGGGTACTGATTGATGGCAGACTGAACATGATCCAGTGTGTGCCCAGGTGGCCAAGAAGGCCAGTGGCATCCTGGCCCATATCAGGAATAGTGTGGCCAGCAGGATGAGGGCAGAGATACTCAGCACTGATGGGGCCCCGCCTTGAGTGCTGTGTCCTGTTCTGTGCCTCATCATTCCAGAAGGATGTTGGGATGTTCGAGCATATCAACAGAAGGACAAGAAGGGCGGTGAAGGGTCTGGAACAAAAGTCCTGTGAGGAGTGGCTGATGGAGCTGGGATTGTTTAGCCTGGAGAAGAGGAGGCTCAAGGGAAACATTGTCCCCTCTACAGCTCCCTGAAAGGAGGGGTCAGCCAGGTGGGGCTCAGTCTCTACTCCAGGCAACCAGTGACAGGACAAGAGGACAGAGCCTTAAGCTACACCAGAGAAGGTTTAGGTTGGACATTCAGAAGAAGCTTTTCACAGAAAGGGTGATTATGCATTGGAATGGGCTGCCTAGGGTGGAGTCAGCATCCCCTGGAGCTGTTTAAGGACAGACAGGATGTGGCACTGAGTGCCATGGTCTTGTTGATAAGGTGCTGTTAGTACGTAGGTTGGACTCGATGATTTAGAAGCTCTTTTCCAACCTGATTCTGTGATTCCATAATATTTTGGAGATATCAAAAAGAGATTTCTTAACCTGATCATCAAATTTCTGTCAGTTTTCCTCATAGTTCAGGCTCAAAGGGAGAAAAATAGGTAGAACATCAAGTTTTGCCTGGTACTCATCAATGTAAGATTTTGCTTAAACAACATTAGGGGACAGACCTCAGAGCAAATACAGCTGCTTTTTAAAGTTTTGGTTTTTTAATTGCCATTTCTTCTCACTCTTTTCTCCTTTCTCTTCTAAGATAACATGCAGTGTGCCACTGTGAGATTCCCTGGAGTTTTGTAATTAACAACTCTACCTCATTTACATAAGATTCATCTTTTTGTTAGTTTGGATGGGGTTTTTGTTCTGTGTTTACAAATGGCTGTGGTTTAACGAGGGTAGACAGCTCAGCCCCACACAGATGACCACTCGCTCCATGGGATGGAGAAGGGAGTTGTAAGGGTAAAAGTGAGAAAACTGATAGATTGAGACAAAGACAGTGTAACAGGTAAAGTAAAGGCTCTGTGTGAAAACAACACAAGGAATTCATTCTCCTCTTCCTATTGAAGGCCAGATGTTCAGCCATCCCCAGGGAAGCCAGGCTCCACCACGTCATGGTGACAAGAAAAGAAACACCATCATTCCAAATATCCTCCCCTTTTCTCCTTCTTCTCCCCAGCCTTTATTGCCATAGGGTATGGAATGTCCCTCTGGTGGCAGTCAGTTGTCCAGGCTGTGTCCCCTCCTTGCTGGAGGGTCAGTGAGAGAATCAGAAAAGGCTATGATTCTGTGCAAAGACTGATAGGCAATAACTAAAATATCCTTACTTTAACAACATTATTTTCATTACAAAAACACAATGCACAGCACCACAAGAGCTACCACAAAAAGAAATGGATTCTATCCCAGTCAGAAGCAGCAGGCAAGTGCAGTCATATTTAAAATTCCATGTTAAAAAAATACAGTGCATTCTCCTTTTATGGTCAGTTTAAGAGTAGATATCAAAGTAAATGCGATTGTTGTGTGTGGGCAAGCGCAGAGCGTGATGTCAGCTTGAGAGTGCATCAATTAAGGACGTTGGCCTGCCTCCTTAGCATCTTGTAAAATCTCACGTATCTTTGTAATTTATCCTATCAATAATTCTCTGCAGTATTTTATTCACCCAGAAACTAAAACAGTCTCACTTGTAGCCAATGCTGACCCTCTTCCAAGCCCCAAGATAAATGATTTTTGTAAACTTTTTCCTAATTCTGGCACTAGATGGCAGTAAAAGCGCAACGCTGAACATTTCATCCGGCCGGGAAAAATATACAGAGAACTCCGAGGCACGAGAAAGACTATCAGTGTAAGTCAGCTTGCCTTCAAAGGTTAGCGAGAAGCAGGATATGGAGTATCGTGCACAATCACTAGAAAATAGAACAAAATAAATCCGATCGC